>JAGFNQ010009330.1:0-473881 GCA_024364735.1 Boesenbergia rotunda | reverse complement strand
AGAGAGGGAGAAGGAGAATAGAGAGAGAGAGAGGAGAGGAAGCTACTAATCTCTTGATTACTTATTTGAATTAAGGGCTTGCCTTTGGTTCCTTTATATAGTAGCATCTCCCATGCCAAGTCTCCCTCTTAACAGAATTTTCATTACAAATTTATCCTATAAATTCTCTTATGAATTATTCCGTTTAAACCAAGTTTTATTATAACTAATTTTATAATAAAATTAATACTTCTCTCTTTTAATTATGGAATAAAATTTGTATAAAATTTTCTTATCATGGATAAATCATTTCATAATTGATTTTATAAATTAAAATTAAACCAATTCATTGTTCATTTTAATTTCCATAAAAAGAATAAATTTCTATAAATTTCTTTATAAATCTCTTTATATAAATTTCTTTATATATATCAATTTATTTATCGATAATTTATAAAACAAATCGTGCTAGATTTATTTTATTAATTAAACCAATTAAATTGGTTTATCCCCTTTTTAATGGTCGGCCAAACCAAGAGGGTGGACACCCTCTTTGGTCGGCCAAACCAAGCCGATCCCATCGCGAATTAAACTCATTTAATTCGCCCAATAAGCCTTCAAAAGACTTAGCCATTTTTAGCTTCCGTTGCGCCTCTGATTAACTCAGATTCGACTTATTTCTCTTGATCGGAAAATCCAATTATCAACTCGTTTTAAATCCCTCGGATTACTCGTAGTGCGTGTAACTAAATAGGCTTTCGATTTATGTTGGCCGTCTATAATCAACTAATTATAGAACGATCATGAGTGACACCTAGTAGTACATCATGACCCCCAATTAATCGAAAGATCAACGGTTGACCTTAGAAATATTTCTGAAACCCTTCAGCAGCTCTAATGAATCGTGCCCCATTCCCTTCACCATCTATACCCACTTGGTTCAGGACATGGTCTGTTTGTGTCAGTCCCCACTAGACTGACTACGTCACACCTAGCCCAAGTAGTGTCTTTCTCGTCCTTTGGATTTCTAATTACTCTCATGTATTTAAGAGACTCGAACTCTAAACATGATATGCTCTGGCCAGAGGCTTTGAGTAACAATCCGACGATAGGCCTGGCTATACATCTCCTCGCAAGGAGTGGTGAATCCTTTGTAGGCTGTTCAAACATCTTCGGGCACTTCGGCTCATACCCAATCATCCTGGGTCCACACCTCCTTGGAGATGTTTGCTTAAGATGTTAAAGTATAAGTCTCCATGACCAAGATGACTTAAACACCGCAAGTCAAAGGAACATCGCACTTAAGCTGCAGTAAGAACTTCATTGACAAATCTATGTAGATTACCATATGAAGTTTTACAGCTAGTCACTCCAATGAACTAGTTCCCTTAACTAGCATCCATGTTTATCTCCGGACATCCCAATGTCACCAGCCAGTGAGAATCAGCTGATTAGAGAATAACCCATGCTAGTCTCAACAGAATTGATAGTGTCTATTTTTATCAATTCATCGACTTGGGATAATTTTAATACTTCACAATTGCACATGTAGAGATAATCACTAGTTGTGATCCCATCACAAATTCTCTTATGCTGTGAATTGTATTGCGGACATTCAGTAGATGAGTTTAAGATCCCAATCAAATACACAAACATGTATACTCAAATAGTGAATTATCATTTATTAAAATAAATGTTTACAATCATAAGGCGATTGCCTTAGGACACTTCTCTCATATCACTAACAAACTCCCACTTGGCCTAATGCCAATCGCTACGGTATCCAATACCACAGGCTCTAACATAACCCTCAAACTTACTCTGAGGTAAGGCCTTAGTTAAAGGATCCGCTAAATTCCTTTCATTGGGAATTTTCTTAATTTGTATGTCATTCCTACTTATAATCTCTCTGATCAGATGATAGCGGTAAAGCACGTGTTTGGATCGCTGATGAGACCTTGGTTCCTTTGCTTGTGCAATAGCTCCATTGTTGTCGCAGTAAACCGGCACTGCTTCATCAATGGTTGGAACCACGCCAAGTTCGGAGACAAACTTCTTGATCCAGACTGCTTCCTTTGCTGCTTCCGAAGCTGAGATATATTCCGCTTCCGTGGTAGAATCCGCTACGGTGTCTTGTTTGGAACTTTTCCAACTTACTGCGCCTCCATTCAAAGTAAATACGTATCTAGACTGCGATTTGGAGTCATCCTTATCTGTCTGGAAACTGGCATCTGTATACCCACGTATTACCATATCTCCTTCTCCATATATTAGGAACACATCCTTAGTTCTTCTTAAGTACTTAAGGATTGTCTTGACAGCCGCCCAATGATCCATTCCTGGATCCGACTGGTATCTGCTTGTGACGCTCAGAGCATACGATACATCGGGCCTAGTACACAACATAGCATACATGATAGATCCAATCGCGGATGCATAAGGAATCTTATTCATGCAAATCCTCTCGTCTTCTGTGCGCGGATACATAGACTTTGAAAGGTTGATCCTATGCCTGATGGGAAGGTAACCTTTCTTGGATTCCGACATGCTAAACCTTTTTAGCACTCAGTCTATATATGTAGACTGCGAAAGACCAAGCAACCGTTTTGATCTATCTCTATAGATTCTAATCCCAAGGATATAGGTTGCTTCTCTCAGGTCTTTCATGGAGAAAGTTTTGGATAACCAAATTTTAACTGTCTGTAAGACTGATATATCGTTTCCTATAAGTAATATGTCATCGACATATAATACTAGGAATACGACTGCACTCCCACTAACCTTCTTGTACACACAAGGTTCGTCAGGATTTTGTGAGAAATCAAACTCTTTGATTGTCTCATCAAAGCGGATGTTCCAGCTCCTAGATGCTTGCTTCAGTCCATGTATGGATCGTCGAAGCTTGCATACTTTGGTTTTATCAACCGATGTGAAACCTTCAGGTTGTATCATGTATACATCCTCAAGCAGGATTCCATTAAGGAAAGCTGTTTTCACATCCATTTTCCATATCTCATAATCATAATGAGCCGCTATGGCTAGGAGCATCCGAATGGATTTAAGCATAGCTACTGGTGAATAGGTTTCGTCATAATCAATTCCTTGTTTTTGACGATATCTTTTTGCCACTAATCTAGCTTTAAAGGTAACAACATTACCTTCCATGTCGGTTTTCTTCTTGAAAACCCACTTGCACCCTATGGGCTTAATCCCTTCAGGTGGGTTAATCAAGTCCCATACTTGATTTTCGTACATGGAATCCATTTCCGACTTCATGGCTTCAAGCCATTTGTCCCTTTCTGAACTTTTCAGAATATCTTCATAACTGATAGGTTCGTCATCGCTTATAAGTAACACGTCGTTCGATTCACTTATGAGAAATTCATATCTCTCTGGAATATTGCGTGTCCTATCAGACCTACGAAGAGGTGGTGTTGTTTTAGGTTCAACTGATAGCTCATCATTATGAGTATTGGTTGTGGGTCTAGACTAGGTGTCTCTGTAATGTCTATTGGAGTTTCTTGAACTTCATCAAGTTCAATGCCACTCCCACTGTTTTCTTGTAAAAGAAATTCTCTTTCCAGAAATATAGCATGCCTTGAAACAAACACCTTTTGTTCCAAGGGATGATAGAATTGGTAACCCTTCGTTTCCTTAGGGTATCTAATAAATAGACATTTATCAGACTTACCATCCAATTTGTCTGATACAGTCCGCTTCACATAAGCGGGACAACCCCATATCTTAAGGTGAGTTAAGTGAGGTTTCTTACTATTTCATATCTCATATGGAGTAGTAGAGACTACCTTGGTCGGGACTCTATTTAGCAAGTAAACAGCTGTCTTTAGTGCATAGCCCTAAAAGGATTTTGGAAGAGTTGCATGATTCATCATTGGCCTAACCATGTCTATCAAGGTTCGATTGCGCCTCTCAGATACACCATTAAGCTGTGGTGTATATGGCGGAGTCCATTGGGACAATATCCCATTGTCCCTAAGATAATCTTGAAACTCTTGACTTATGTATTCACCACCTCGATCGGATCGAAGTATCTTAATACTTTTGCCAAGCTGTTTCTCTACTTCATTTCTGAACTCTTTGAATTTCTCAAAGGCTTCAGATTTGTGTTTCATTAAGAACACATACCCGAATCATGAGTGATCATCGATAAAGGTGATGAAGTAGCTATAGCCTCCTTGTGCAAGAGTTGACATTGGTCCACATACATCAGTATGTATTAGACCAAGCAATTCTCCCACTGGATTACCTTTTCTGGAAAAGGGTAATTTGGTCATCTTGCCTTTTAAGCATGATTCGCATGTATCAAATGAACCGGGTTTAAATGATTCCAAAATTTCACATCGGTGTAATTCGGTCATGCGTTTCTTACTTACATGGCCAAGACGGCAATGCCAAGTGTAGGAGTCTATTCAATTATCTATTCGAGCACGTTTGTTGCTAACTTCGATATTGAAAACGTCACTGGATAAATCTAACGTGTATATACCATTGCATAAAGTTCCATTCCCATAAAGAACGCCATTTAAAGTTATGTAACAACAATTGTTACTAAAAGTTAAATGATAACTCTTTTCATTCAAACATGAAATAGATACAATGTTCTTTATTAACGAAGGAACAAAATAACAATTATCCAATTCTAAGACACGTCCAGTAGGGAGCTTTAGCAAATATGTTCCGATGGCAACAGCAGCAATCTTTGCTCCATTTCCAACTCGCAAATTCGCTTCTCCTTTGACGTGTCTTCTTCTATTCCTTAGCCCCTGTATGTCATTACATATATGTGAGCTACACCCAGTATCAAGTACCCAGGTATTTGACGAAATAGAGTGACATTCAATAACGAAGATACCTGAAGAGGATGGGGCATCGGATGCCTTATTCTTCAAGGACTCAAGATAAACCTTGCAGTTTCTTCGCCAGTGACCCTCCTTGCCACAATGATGGCAAGTTCCTTTTGGTTTCTTTTCAGTCTTTTTGGCCTTTTTCTTCTTTCCTTTATTCTGTTCTTTGGCCTTCCTCTTAGAACCTTTCTTCGAGGAACCAACTAACAGAACCGCTTTTTGATCCTGCTTTATAGAAGGCTCTACAGTCTTCAGCAGGTTGAGCAACTCAGGAATGGTAGTTTCCAGCTTGTTCATCCGATAGTTCATCACAAACTGTGAATAACTCTTGGGCAAACAATGCAGAATTAAGTCAATACTTAGTTCATGATCCATTGCAAAACCGAGTGTGTTTAGTCGCTCAATGTACCCCAACATCTTTAACACAAATTGTGAGGCAGAAGTGCCTTCCTGCATCTTAGAGGTGAAGAGGAGTCTGGAGACTTCGAACCTTTCGGATCTCGCCTGCTATTCGAACAACTCATAAAGATGGAAGATGATGGTATAAGCATCCATATGCTCATGCTGCTTTTGCAACTCAGGTACCATAGAGGCTAGCATAATGCAACTCGCAAGTTCAGAATCAGTCACATGTTTCTGATAGGCCACTAACTGGTCTGGAGTTGCACCTTCTGGAGGATGGTTAGGAAGTTGATCTTCAAGGACATAAGCAAGCTTCTCTGCCTTGAGGATTATCCTCAGGTTTCGAAGCCAGTCCATGAAGTTTGGCCCAGTTAGTTTATTGGTGTCTAAAATGGAACGCAGATTCAGAGAAGACATGATCGAGTGATTAACCTAGAAATACAAATTGAGATTATGTGAGAAGAATGATAAAGAATGTATCAACATACATTAATAAAATCCTATTTATTTTTCAAATTGAATAACCCTTTTTTATCAATTTGTGAGATCGTAGGAGCATCTCCAAATAGGTTGATATCCAACCAAAGATAAGAACAACCATGGCTGTGGCCATCAAGTTTTTCTTAGCTATGAAGGTAGGTCATTATACCGATTATACATCACATATATGTAACTATCACTTTATGCTATCAACTAATTGAATGTTTGCATAAATCATTGGGTTGTTAACTCATTAACAAGTATGTAACAATGTACATAGCACCCAACTGTACCTCTCTTTACATCGACCTTGGCTGTGGCACAACAAATCGATGCTCCAAGCTTAAGGCTGACCCATTAATCAAGAAGTAGTTTTAATATGGTTGGAGCTCATTCAACCGCTTAGTCAGGCTTGGATGTGTCCAACAACCAAAACTAAGGATTGACCTCTGACTCCAACTATATTATTCATAAACTAATTCCATGGTTTGAACATGTTGAGGTTCAAGCCGGGCATGGATGTGTCCATCAACCCAAACGAGAAACAAAACTCCGATTCTAACCATATTAATGGAAGGTGTTAGCCTTAATATTTTGTAAGGGGTTTTGGGTCTCATCATTTCTTTTCAAGCACATTCATGACATTATGTCATGACTAACGATTTCCTTAATAAAGTATGTATGTGACTTAATTTATCAAGTCTCATTAATTGAATTAGGTACCGGATTTCCTAATTCTAATTTCATACTTTATTAAAGGAATTGTTTTGGGAAACAATTTCCTAAATTGCCATAATCAATTTCGGAAATAATATGTTTTAAGACTTTGATTTCTCTAAATCAAATCTTATTAAATTAAGAGAGAGATTCCCTTAATTCAACCACATATTATTTTCATGAAAATCTCATTTAAGAAAACCCTATAGGAAACCATTTTCTAAATTAATTTTAGAGACAACAATATGAAAGAGCATCACCTCTTAAATCATATTTTATTCATGGATTTAATTAATTACAACAAATTATTTTCTAAGGGTGGCTCCCCGAGGCTCAGATACCCAAAGAAAAGTAATTTGTCGTAAATCCAATTTGGTCCGCTTCGGAAGCGTAACCAAATTAAACATGACAATTTTATTTAAAATTGGGAAATTAAATTTCAACAACTAACTTTAAATTGGACGGCTCCCCGAGGCTCAATCCAAAATAAAGAATTTTGTTGACAATTTAAAAACCAATTCAAATTTAATTATCAATTAATTGTCCATAAATTTGACTAGACTTTCTTGAAAGAAAGTGCCTAAAATTGCGAGATTTCATAATAGGTTTTCAGAATAATTGTAAGTTTCCGGTACAAAGAAAACTTACATATTTCCAAAATTGGAAAATTTTTAAAATAGAAAAATTTCCAAAATTGGAAAGTTTCCAAAGATGGGAAGTTTTCACAATTATCATAAAATTTCAGAAACTAGAAAATTTCAAAAGTTTGCGAAATTTCATGAGGATTTCCAAACTTAAAAATTCCTAAATCTAAAATTTATTATAATTGGAATGTTTCCATAATTGAAAATTTTTTCAAAAATTTAGATTATGATAAAGTTTTCCGCAAAACAATTATATGATTATGTCGAACACTAACCGGCTCTGATACCACTGTTGGGACCGGGTGCATGTTGACAAGGATACGGGTTCGTAAAATTTTAAATTTTTACGTGCAGCGGAAGAATTAGCATAAAATAATTTTCTAAATTATTTTAACCACGTATCTAGCATGCAACCTTATGATGTGTGGACATAATCATAAATTAAAACTTTTGCGAAAAGTAAACTAATTTACTTTGTACCTCTCGTAACTCGAAGTAAGGGACGAGATCCAACCGTAGCGTCCCTTGGAAGCTCCGCCTCTATTCGCGTCCACGCCGAGTTCTCTTCGGGATGACTTCGCAAAGTCATGAGTTTTGTGCCAACGAGAACTACTAGATTCTCTAAGGGCACAACTAGAAGAACAAGAGAAAAGATTGGAAACTAACCAACCAGAATCGGAATCCAAATTCCGGGAAGGAAGGAGATGCGATCCGCTTCTTCTTCTTCTTCTTCTTCTTTGGCTTCTAGTTGGTGGAGTCGACTCACGCCAACCCTAGGGTTGTGTGGGGTGTGCCGGCCCTAAGGCTCAAGAAGGGCGCCAACCCTAATGCTCAAGGAGGGCGCCGGCCCTAAGGGGAAGAGAGGGAGAAGGAGAATAAGAGAGAGAGAGAGAGGAAGCTACTAATCTCTTGATTACTCTATTTGAATTAAGGGCTTGCCTTTGGTTCCTTTATATAGTAGCATCTCCCTTGCCAAGTCTCCCTCTTAACGGAATTTTCATAACAAATTTATCCTATAAATTCTCTTATGAATTATTCCGTTTAAACCAAGTTTTATTATAACTAATTTTATAATAAAACTAATACTTCTCTCTTTTAATTATGGAATAAAATTTGTATAAAATTTTCTTATCATGGATAAATCAATTCATAATTGATTTTATAAATTAAAATTAAACCAATTCATGGCTCATTTTAATTTCCATAAAAAGAATAAATTTCTATAAATTTCTTTATAAATCTCTTTATATAAATTTCTTTATATATATCAATTTATTTATCCATAATTTATAAAACAAATCGCGCTAGATTTATTTTATTAATTAAACCAATTAAATTGGTTTATCCCCTTTTTAATGGCCGGCCAAACCAAGAGGGTGGACACCCTCTTTGGTTGGCCAAACCAAGCCGATCCCATCGCGAATTAAACTCATTTAATTCGCCCAATAAGCCTTCAAAAGACTTAGCCATTTTTAGCTTCCGTTGCGCCTCTGATTAACTCAGATTCGACTTATTTATCTTGTTCGGAAAATCTAATTTTCAACTCGTTTTAAATCCCTCGGATTACTCGTAGTGCGTGTGACTAAATAGGCTTTCAATTTATGTTGGTAGTCTATAATCAACTAATTATAGAACGATCATGAGTGCCACCTAGTAGTACATCATGACCCCCAATTAATCGAAAGATCAACGGTTGACTTCAGAAATATTTCTGAAACCCTTCAGCAGCTCTAATGAATCGTGCCCCATTCCCTTCACCATCTTATACCCACTTGGTTCAGGACATGGTCTATTTGTGTCAGTCCCCACTTGACTGACTACGTCACACCTAGCCCAAGTAGTGTCTTTCTCGTCCTTTGGATTTCTAATTACTCTCATGTATTTAAGAGACTCGCACACTAAACATGATATGCTCTGGCCAGAGGCTTTGAGTAACAATCCGACGATAGGCCTGGGTATACATCTCCTCGCAAGGAGTGGTGAATCCTTTGTAGACTGTTCAAACATCTTCGGGCACTTCGGCTCATACCCAATCATCCTGGGTCCACACCTCCTTGGAGATGCTTGCTTAAGATGTTAAAGTATAAGTCTCCATGACCAAGATGACTTAAACACCACAAGTCAAAGGAACATCGCACTTAAGCTGCAGTAAGAACTTCATTGACAAATCTATGTAGATTACCATATGAAGTTTTACAGCTAGTCACTCCAATGAACTAGTTCCCTTAACTAGCATCCATGTTTATCTCCGGACATCCCAATGTCAATAGCCAGTGAGAATCAGCTGATTAGAGAATAACCCATGCTAGTCTCAACAGAATTGATAGTGTCCGTTTTTATCAATTCATCGACTAGGGATAATTTCAATACTTCACAATTGCACATGTAGAGATAATCACTAGTTGTGATCCCATCACAAATTCTCTTATTCTGTGAATTATATTGCGGACATTCAGTAGATGAGTTTAAGATCCCAATCAAATACACAAACATGTATACTCAAATAGTGAATTATCATTTATTAAAATAAATGTTTACAATCTTAAGGCGACCCGGTCAAGATCTGATCCCGAGATTGAAGGGATCAGAAGCTGACCAAGACGGAGGCGGATCGACCATCACGTGGGGGGGCTCCCCCGACATTCCGGGCGCCCCCAGGTGCTATAAAAGGACCCTCGAACCAAGGCTTCAGTACAACACTTCATTCAACACTTCTACGCTCTTCTACTCTTGTGTTCTGCTTCGGAAACCTCCCGACTCGAGACTCAAGCGCTGACGACGTCCCACTGCTCCAAAAAAAGACAACCTACATCGGACGTCGGTAAAAGAAGAGTTTTCGTTTTAAAAGTTTACTTTGCGATATTTGTAATTCAATACTGTAAACTGATTTGCGAACTTATAGAATTGCCCGTAGAAAACGGTCAACGACCATGGGCCTTGGAGTAGGAGTCGACCTAGGCTCCGAACCAAGTAAAACTACCTGTGTTTGCGTTTGATTGTTTTATTCCGCTGCGTAATTTCTCTAATCCTAAAATCCGAACGTTTTCCGACATTCACTCCCCTCTATCGGTTCTCTCGATCCAACAAAAAGTACCCTGCCAAGAGGATCTTCTGAGACTGGGATTCCCCCCCCCCCCCCGATGTGACTCCCGATCTGGTGCCTGAAGACTTTGTCCATCATCCACTGGTACGTGGCACCAGCATTGCATAAGCCGAAAGGCATGATGTTGTAACAATAAGTGTCATCGGGCGTCACAAAACTGGCTTTCTCCCGGTCCTCGGGAGCGAGCGGGACTTGGTGGTAGCCTTGGTAAGCATCCAACATTGAGATGAACTCACAACCGGCTGTGGAGTCCACCAATCAGTCTATCCAAGGTAGGGGATAACAGCCTTTGGGATAGGTTTTGTTCAAGTCACGAAAGTCGAAGCAGACCCGCCATTTGCCTGTTGACTTAGGAACTAGGACTACGTTAGCCAACCAGGCCAGGAATTGCACTTCTCTGATATGTCCAACTTTTAATAGCTTCTGAACCTCGTCTTGAATAGTCTTATCTTGATCAGGGGAAAAGTGTCTCCATTTTTGCTTCACAGGACGGGCTCCCGGCGTAACATGCAAGCGATGCATGGCCAACGCCAGTGGAACCCCTTTGATTTCTTCGGCGGCCCAAGCGAAAACATCTTTGTGGCTACGTAGATAGTCTACGAGACGACTTCTTAATTCTGACGTGAGGTCGAGGGCGATGCGCGTAACTCCCCCTCCATGTTGAGGGTGAAGTTGTACTTCCTCACTCTCGACCTCTCTCCTTTCCTTCTTGGGTCCTTCATCTTCTCGCGGGTTGGCAAGGTCCTCTGGCAAGACGTCACGAAGATCCGAGTCCTCCTTTGTCTGCGTCACGGGTTCTACCATCGATTCCGCCATTAGTGCTCCTCCAAGTGCTTTACTGGTTTCCCACAGACGGCACCAAATTTGTTCTGGAAGGAGTCGACGATGATGGCCAGGCACCGAGGTTCTGAGCACGTGGAAGCTGACCGGAGGGGAGGAACTCTGCGCCCTACGAGATCAACACGAGCATTAAGGGAACACACCGGAGGTTGTCCGGCGGAGCCCACTCCGACGCTCAAGTCAGTATCTCGATGGAGAAAGGTGTAAGACGAAAAAGAAAGTATGAATAGCAGAGAATTCTTAACCCCCCTACCGGAGGGGTTAGAGTATCTTTTATACCTGCGGCAGCGGTCGTACGTGTCTCCACCCTCTTCGCCACGTTCCCCCCATCTTCGGTTACAGGATCGCCTTTATAACGACCATCATAGTCATTAAATCGGGTTCGTTGTAAGGATGAGGGCGATAATGGTTGTGGCTTATGGGTTCTGATCCTCCCGCAATTATTGGCGATCCTTATCCATGGAGTCGCAAATAGGGAGTTCATTATTCGAGGTCGAAAGTGGCTTGGGCTCCACATCCCCGAGGTGACCTCGGGGTCTTCTAGCCTGGGTGACCTACGGGAGGTCTGCTCCCCGAGGCAGTCTTGGGTCCCGACTTCCCGGGGTTATCCCAGGAGGGGGGTTCTTGACTTGCTCTTCCCGGGTATGTATCCCAAGGGGAGTCTGGGGGGCTTTAGAAGAAGTGTAGCTCAGACTCGTCGTGTTGTGCCACGCAGCTTCTTCATCCCTCGTGCCCGCCACGGGCTATTCAACTCCATCAATGATAAAAGCTAAGCAAGGGACATAACAACGTAAATAAGAATCAATAAAAGCTAATGAATGAGCATGAAAATAAGGATAAAAGGTATCAAATCTGCACTCATCATATCTCACACTACGAATCGACCTTTTTCGATTTGGATGCATTCTTTTGCAAATGCTTATTGCCCTCATATTGTCTGGAATTAGTTAACATATATATGTCACACTCTTTGCCCCATTCTCATTCTCTTGCTTGCACTAATTTGTTGCCCATCATGCCAATTGCAAATGCAATTGCAATATAATGGCAGTGCATAGGTGCTTTCTTCATTTCTCTCGTATGTGCTTGCAATTATATCATACTTTATGTAGCTTAGTTTCCATTTCTATTTGAAATTTTTTTACTTTTTCATGGGGTACTTTAAAAATCATAATGTCAACACATTATGTTCCTCCAGGCACACCATTCTCCCTCTTTAAAGATCATAATAAGTTGAGATTGATTGAAACACATCTTCAATCAACCATGTCAAAAGAAAAATTAAAAGGATTGGCGATGTTGTCTATTCAAAAGAAAATAGTTAAATATATTAATTATACATAATTGATATTTTACAGCCAAAATAGAATGACGTGTTGTGTTCAAATGATTATTAATAATATTTATCTTTTTATTTTATTATATTTTATAATAATAAATGTTTTTTAACTTTATATTTTAAATTACAAGTTGTAGACTCATTAAAAAATGACAATGCATTATACTTTTATAGCAAATACGGAAGTAAGACATATTGTATTAAATGATTACTACTAATATTTATTTTTTATTACATTTCGAAAAATTGATGCTATTCAACTCTTTATTTTACTATACATACTGTAGGTTTGCTAAAAAAAAATTTATTGCGCTTCGAAAAGAGGATCAAATTTTTGAAGTGTATATGAATTTTAAGCTAAAATAATAGTAAAAGATTGTAATAGGAATTTTTTTAAACTCAATTCAAACGATCAAAATTTCATATATATGATTCTTCTTTCTATCATCAGGAGAGAAGATATGTCATCCATCCTTTAAAATCGTATGGAAGATTAAGCTTCATTTTAGTTTTCTCTTCTTGGTCTATAAGTGCCCCCGGGGTTATGATGTAATAGAAGGATGATTAGTTGACATTCCAAATATTCATGGTTCGATCCTTAGATATAGCATATTTTGTAGAAATTTTTCCTCCAAATAGAGCGTGAATCCTAGGACGCTAAACTTCTAGACAACCGGCCGCGAACGCTTCCCAATTTACCCTAGCGGTCGCTGAAAAATTTCTATGGGGTCAGACCCATTGCCCGAGGTTTAATGATACCCAATCATCCGAGGTTCAACGTTAACAATTTCTGTGAACATCAATTGATACGTTGAATCTTGACGCGGGCTGGAATTTATAGGTTCCTCATTTAATTTATTTTCGCAACTGATATTAGTCTACGATAAGATTCTATATAGAATTATTTGAATGCTTTACAATTCATATGTGACAGTGCAACAATGTTTGTAAAATCATGATCCTGGATCGTATGTCTCGATCGTACAGAATGAATTTTCGTAATAGAATCAGAACAGAATCGATAGGAACATAGAATCGCACACCTCATGTATGTTGGGATTTAAATATCTTAATACTAGCACATGGGCGAACACCCACCTTCCTTCCAAATAAAAGCGATATTTTTCCAAACAACGCACGTGAGAAATCGTAATTATCAAAAAGTATCCTAAGGTTTAGTTTTTACCAAAGGGCGCACCAAAAATTATCTTCTTCCTCTTATACCCCTCCCGCCAACAATTCCCTTTCTCAGTTAGCTTTTCGAGGCATCCGAACCACTTTTTCAGAGTTTTCATTTTAAATAAGAGATTATGGTTCGGATGCCCCAGGGATTCTCCTTTTACATCTTTCTCTCTCTGTACAGCAACCTAATTGTCATTGCTGAAAAGTGATACCTATATGGGCTCCCTAGTTGTGTTAGAGTCGTGAGCTCATCCCCCCAATCCCTCCCCCCAACTAAAATCTTAGGCAAGTCTGTTCGTGTGTCCCTCAGACAGCGTTAAGGGTTTGTGTGAAAGTCCACACTGATCGACACACTCTAGAGTAGGGGTTAGGGTTTCTGCACTGTTTTATTTTCATAATAGCGGAAAAAAAGGTCTGTAGGTGTTTCAACCTCTTCTTCCTTAGGATTATCCACCAAAATATGTTAGCGAGTTGATAGGTCAAAACAACACTGTTTCTGGGCATGTTTATAAAAAATTTCATATTGATTTTGCAAATATGAAAATGTTTGGGCTTGGTTCTTAATAAATTTGTAATGTTTACAACCTGTACGCTACAGATGACTTTGGACAAAAATTGCATTGGTGCTGTATTTTTGGTCACTTTAACAATTTTTTTGAAGCATTTCAAATTTAACATGGTCGACACATTGTGAAGATCAAAGAGTCTCCCTTCAGTGTTTTCATGGACATACAAGAATTACAGCATATCCGTAGAATTTTGGTCAATATATTTGAAAGTTGGGATTCAACTTCGTAAGCTTTTAGATTCTCAGGTAACACTTTTAGTTATAAATTGTAAACACGAACTATAGTAAAATAAAATAGGAATAAAGAGAGCCTGAAATAATTTAATTTTAAACCCATTTTAGTTAGGCCTTAAATTAAATCATTTTAGGCCTATCGAGGACTTGAAATGATTTCACTTCAAACCCTCGGTATGTCTGGAATTAAATCATTTTAGGCCTATCGAGGGTCTAAAATTAATTCACTTCAGGCCCTCTATAGGCCTAAAATGATCAAATGTCAAGCCCACGTTGGGCTTGAAATCAGAGGATTTCAGACCCTCTACTAACCAAATTTGGAATATTTTTTTTCAAATTATAAATAAATATGTATAACATAAATATATAGACAAAGATTAAGAAAATATATAAAGAGATAAAGAAAAACATAAAGACATAAATATAAAATATATAAATTATAAATAAATAAATAGCAGTTATAGATGTTAAATATAAGAAAAAAAATTAAAAGATATTAAAATTTAATTATAAATGTGAACTTCATTGATATTCATTAGAACTGACTTTGGACACCACAAATACTATCTCCTATTGCAACAAATTCAAATATTATGAGTTGATGGTTTGCAATTAATTTTGCAAGGAGTAGACGTTGGGCCTAAAATCTTCTGATTTTAGGCCCAACGTGGGCCTGAAATCCTCTTATTTCAGACCCTCTGCTAACCAAAATTGGAAAATTCTTTTTCCATATTACTGATTGTATAGTCAACAATTATAGATTACAAATTATACAACAACATGGATCGAAAATAAGGTTCCATTGATTTCGAACAGATTGTATACAAAGCAATTACATATTATAGATTACATATATTATAACTACAAATATACAATGTCTGTTATAACAATTACAAATGCATTGTATCAATAAAAAATAATTACAGATTACCCTTCCAGAGTTTGTCTGTCATAATTTCATATCCAACCTTAAATTGATAAGATTTCATTTCGCTTTAGGTAAAATCAATTGATCTCTAAAACACTAAACTTTTAGCATAGCGCATTATAAAAAAAACACAATCCATCCTTTAAAAAATCAATATTTAAATTGTGGTTAGCTTATTGCAGGAACCATCAAAGATTATGTTTTAATGAACCAAAAAAATTACTTACGATCTACATTGGGTGGGGCTTTGTACTTCAATTTTAGTATAGTGTTTCTCCGAGATAGAAGACAATCCTTTATTCCATCTGGTATAATATGACTAGTTCATATTCTTGAAAAATACCAACTACACACAAATGACATTAGTAAAAAATATATACTGAAAACTACTTGTAATGGTTTATATATAAAATATAAAACTTATAGTTTTCTCAAACATAGAAGTGTAGTTTTCCGTAGCGCCGAGAGAATTATAATGAAGTATATTACCTTTCTCGAGGTCTATCACCAAAAGATATCAATGATCATCTGTATTATTTATAGGACAGATGATATATCTAATTAGCTTGTCTGTATCAGTTGCAACTGTTTATTCTAGTGCTTCAGCGTGCATCACATCAAACAGATCCCATGTTTTCAGAGAAAACTATTAGTGGACCAAATCCTAGAAAAAAGCAAAAAAAAAATAAGGGGCTCATTTACTTACATCTAACCTCACCCCACTGAATATAGAGGGGTGGTATGGTGAGTTAGAGGTTTTGGCCTCATTTATTGAAATGTCCAGTATGTATTTATGCAATCCCCATTGGTGTAGTCATTCCAATCAAATATAGTAAAAAATGATTGCATATCTAATGAGAAGGTCTCATTGGTCCATACTAGATGCACCGAAACCTACATAAACAAAAGATAAGAAACTTAATAACAAGGAATTTATTAAATATTATTATTGAATGGCAAGAATCATCATTGCTTTACATTATTATACAATCGCGATAGCAACTAACTCACTTTAATATACTAAGCTTTAATAATGTTTCTGCAGTCTCAGTATCTTTATTCTACTTCAAAAATACCTTGGCATTCTTCAAGATTTTGTTTTTAACCTTTTGAATTGCTTTCCTTTTATCTGCTTGTTGATCAGATTTTGTTGTTTCAATTGTGGTATGTGTCATTGATGGGACAGGAGGCTCTTCATCTACATCCTCATCCTCATCCTCAATAATTTCTTCGCCTTTGCCTTTGTACACTTGTTTTCTCTCAGTTCTCTTTCTTTTAGGCCCTTATCCAAAATTTTTTGGTAGTGGCTTAGCGTCAGCTGAGCCTTTGCTTTCCAATTATTTTGGAGCATTTGGATTTTCATCTCAGCAATTTCTATGATTTTAAAGTTTGCAGATAATAATTGTTTCTGTTTCGCAACATCGCCACTCGATTGCTTCAGTGCCTCAAAAGTTCTCTTATTTGAACATCTTTATGTTTAAGCTGGGAATTCTTCTCAACAATTATTATATCTTTTGATGTTAGAAGACACTCCTATCTCATTTTTAACATCCTCCAAACCTTTAACAACAATAGATAATTGTTGCTATAATATCTCAATGTGTTCTCCCTGTTATATACACTGACTGCAGCCTTCCATATCTAAGGCTTGTAGGCTTCCTTCTGTTGCTTGCTGTAATACCTCAAACACCACAAGTGCTTGAGTTAGAGGAGAGTAGTGAGGTACCAAATCCAACTCTGACTCTGCCGAAAGTAAATCAACAATAATTATCTGGACTCAGACGCTCTATCATCTTTTTCACAGTGTCAACATGATAGATAGGCCAACTCCTCTGAAGGATTCTTGGTAATCTATCAGGATGATCTGGAGTAGCAATATTGATGTGTTCACCAACTCATACCTGCAAAATGATTATATTGAGTCAATAATATCAATCAAAAAAATATATGAGTAGCTATATGTACTCTAACTTATAACCATAATATTTGGAAATCCCTTGAGCAAGGGGTCCTTGGTTGTTTGTGTTGAATCATCTACATGTGGTCTTGGACTCAACGTAACCTCCAACCCAATGGCTTTCAACTGAGGAGCCATGAAATTGTACATGGTATGACACCAATTATACGTAGCTAGGTTGTCAAAATCATCTACGCAGTCAATTAGTGAGAGCACAGAAATTCTAACTCCGCTGTTAGTACCACAAAATAGAACAGTAGCAAAAAAATATAGTAGATAAAATTTACAGTAGAGCTTGTCATTGGATCTTGACTTCATTATGAGTTTCTACAAATGCTTGGCAGAACAACCAGACTCTTCGAAATACTGCTTGTATAGTGGGTTGGAGGCCTCGTTTAAATCAAGTTGGACTATCTCTCCAACCCTAGAATTAGTGAAATATCTACCTTTGTGAATTTGAGTTTTTTCCTATGTATGATGAAGCTATGTTCTTCTTGATCCCAATTATCGAACATATTTTGGACCTAGGGTCTTACAAAAGAACTATTTGGGAGGTCGAGGACCCAAGACAAGGGTGTATCTCGAATCAACTATTCTTGTGCTGCTGTCGGTTGAACATAATCAATAAAATTTCTGAAATGGCAAAGACTACTTTTCCAGTTCATTCTTTTACTTCATCCTCTGTTGACATAACTTGTATAATTGCAAAGGATTTTGCTTTTTTCTAGACTCAACTGTCCTTTTTTTACTTCGAGTAGCACCTTACTGTTTAGTAAATTTTTTTGGAGCATCTTGCTTTGACGACGATTTTGTTGGAGTCATCTTGAACTTAGCAACCATAAAATAGTTGTTCCGAAAGGGAACGACGTGGATGGCGAGTCACCAAAGTGTAGCCCACAAAGATGGTGACGGGGAGAAGGTGCTCACACCCTACGAGATTAACACGAGCGTTAATGGAAACACGCCAGAAGGTTTTTCGGCGGAGCCCACTCTGACGCTCAAGTCAAAAGTCTTATCTCTTTTCGGAGGACAACGAGGAATCAAGATTTGCTCCATGTTCGGAAAGCTTACCCCTTTACTTAGATGCTAAGGCATCTTATATACATAATATTTTGGTCACACGTGTCCCCACGTTTTTCTCCACGTCCTTTAATCATCGGTTACTGGATAAATATCCTATCATTTGGTAACGGTCACTACGATCATTAAATCCTTAATTATTGTGCGTTGCAGACAATAATTATCCGATGACTTTTCTATTCTGGAAAGAGGAACGACTACTTGAAGTCAGGCTTTCTAACTCCCATATTGCTCTTTGGGCTCCACTCTCCCGAGCCAGTCTCGAAGTCTCATCTCCCGAGATGATCTCAGGGCCTTCCTTTGTTTTATCGAGATGGTCTTAGGATCCCGACACCCGGCCTGACCTTTGAGGCTTTCGTCTGTTCTCTCTAGGCAGTCTCGGGAGCCCGATTGCCGGTCTGACCTCGGGGCTCTAGTCCATGTTGGATCGAGAGATGCGATAGAGGGGGGGTGAATGTCGCAAATCGTTCGGATTAAAAAAAAGAGTAAGTGCGCGGCGGAAATAGAGACAAAGCAACACAACGCTAACAAGGTCGTTTTACTTGGTTCGGAGCCTGGGTCGACTCCTACTCCAAGGCCCACGGTCGTTGACCGTTTACTTTGGGCAATTCTATAATGCGTAGAATGAGTACAGAAGAGAAATACAAATTGCAATAAGAAAGATTACACTTCTGTATTTACCAACTCCCGGGGTAGGCTCGAGTTTCGGTGCAGCGGGAGGTCGACGGCGCTTCGGACTTGAGTCGGGAAGTTCCTGGAGCAGAGCGCGGTCGTCAGAGAGTTTGGATGTGTTGAATGAAAGCGGTGTTCTGAAGAGGAGGGTCGAGGCCCTTTTTATAGTGCCTGGGGGCGCCCTGGTCGACGGGGGCGCCCCCCCACGTGGCAGCAGATCCACACAAGGCGCAGTCAACGACTTATCCCTTGAACCTCGGGATAAGGTCTTGACGGGGGCGCCCTGGACGCTGGGGGAGCCCTGGTTGACTCGGCCAACTCTTATCCGCAGCGCTGAAGTCTCCTGCGTAAGAGTGGCTGGGGGCGCCCTGGGCGCTAGGGCAGACGCGGCAGCAGCTTAACTCTTCAGTTGGTTTGCTATGGGGGCGCCCGGGACAGCGGGGGCGCCCTCAGAATGTACTGTCGAGGTTTATTTGCTTTCTTTGTGTTTTGTGTTCACCTTGGGGGCGCCCGGGACACTCCGGGCGCCCTGGTCAGCAGTTGCCTCTTTCCTTTGAGGCATTCTGAGCTGCAGACACACGTTCCTTCGGTCCTGCTTCCAGGGTTAGTCCAAAACACAATAAAACAAATATTTAATTTAATTTATACAGCCTCAGCTGTCTTGGTTCTGACTTTGGTCTCCAAAATGGAGCCCTAGGTCGAACCGACGCCTAATGTTCCCTCAAGGGGAACGCGTCCTCACCTACTCCTCTCGGGAGAATTTACCTGGTGCCAACCGGCTCCTCCAGTTGGACTTTTGCCCGGCAGCCCTTCGCTTGGTGCCTAGCAGCCCTTCGCTAGGTCTTTTCTTCTGGCAGCCCTTTGCCAGGGCCTAGCATTCCTTCGCTAGGGTTTGTCCATTCTGGCAGTCCTTCGCCAGAGCCTAGCAGTCCTTCGCTAGGGCTTTTCTTCTGGCTGGCATTCCTTTGCCAGTGCCTAGCATTCCTTCGCTAGGGCTTTTCCTGTACACTCAAGAAACTTGTTAGACAACAACTAACCCTTAACTTTTGAACCCTTTTGCCAATATCAAAACACAGGTTTGACTTGGGTGCATTCTGCACCAACAATCTCCCCCTTTTTGATATATGGCAACCTAGTTCAAAAAGTTAAGGAAAAAATGCTGAAATTGAAATCCTAAGTTAGATTCCCTCCCCCTGGAAGAAATCTCCCCCTAGGTTTTTCAAAAATAGGTGGTGTGAGTTAAGTACTTAGAAGATTTCATGTTTTGATTATAAGTTGGGAAATCTCTAAAGTTTTTTGCTAAGTTTTTCGAAAAGATGTTCTAAGTTTGGAAAACTTTGAAAACTTTAGACAAATTTTCAGTTTTAGGAACATTTCACACTTTGGAAAATTTTCAGTTTTGGAAAAATTTCAGACTTAGAAAATTTTCAGTTTTGGAAAAATTTCAGACTTAGAAAATTTTCAGTTTTGGAAAATTTCAGACTTAGAAAATTTTCAGTTTTGGAAAAATTTCAAGCACTATGTTAAGCTTAAACATAATTTCAAAACACATAGTTCAGAGTTGGAAATTTTTAAAGAGAATTTTAAAACCTTTAAGCTTAACAATAATTTTAAGCAAAAACATTAAGTTTCAAAATAATTCAGAGTTTAGAAATAAAACTAACTTTGATTCACCAATTTTATTTTTTCAGTTCAACTTTTTGAAGAAGACGATGGAAAAAATTTAAAAAAAATTTTGTTCCCTGTTTCTTTTCCAACTCTCCCCCTTTGACATATATCAAAAATGCAGAAAAATTTTTTTGCAATAATTAAAGCATTTGCTGTACTGAATCAAACTGGAACCTAAGTCTGGTTAAATCTTTAGGGACGTGTCTAACCCAATTAGCTACTTACCAACTGTTATAAACAGTAGTTTTCGCTAGGGTTAGTCAAGTTAAGTGCATTGTTCAAGTTAGATTGTCTAAACTTGATACTTAACTTGATTGCTGTTCAGTTTGTATTTAGTGCCCCAACTACTGCAGATGCACTGACTTAAAGCATCTTGAGTTAAGGCAAAGACCTAAGCATCTCAACCCTTTCTAGGTTATCACTCAAAGTACCCTAAGGTGCTTGTGAGATGCTGGCTTCTAGATCTATAGGTGCATGCAATTCTAGGGTTAGAGCCTAGGCTAAGTCCATTTCGAAGAAAACCCTAGTTTTGAAGGGGGTAGTTTTTGAAATAAAACTAAGTCAAGGAAAAAATTTTAAAACCAAAGTAAAACTTTTTAAAATTAAGTTAGAAAAACTTTTAAAATAAACACCATTTTAAAATCAATTTAAAACATTTTAAAATTAATGCAAAAGCTAAATGATTCTATTCTACTAAGCATAATCCTAACTTAATTAAGTCAAAAATAAGCAAGCCAAGCTAAGATAAGCATAAGTCAAACAGAAGTCTAGTACAAGTCAACAGAAGTCAACCCTACTCAGTAGGGATAGTCAAATAGGTACACGTCCAAGTCATCTAGGAAGAGGGACCAGGCTGATCAGGTGAGCCTGGATGCCAGGATCTAAACATGGTCATCATCTCCTGATACTGGGCGTTTCTTTCCTCCCTCTCTGCTGCAAACGCACTCATGTACTCGGTATAGTAGCCTTGGTGAGTTTCCAGCTGCTCAATGTGGTAAGCCTCCGATTCCTCCCGGAGGCACTGAACCTGTGTTTCGAGGAGTGATACTCGCTCGTAGAGTGTCGGAGGATCGGGCTGAGCTAACTCTGCTGCTAAGTCGGCAACGTCGACCTCGACCTCCTCGTCGGCAATGTCCTGTGCGGCTGGTCGGCGTCTCCAAGTCAGAACCCCGGTGCCCGAGACATCTATACCGGCTAAAGAAAAGTTCCTATATCCTATCTCGTCGAAGTCGGTCATCGTGGTAATCTCGCCGTCAGCGATGTTTCGGCCGTGATGGTGGAGGATCGAGGTGATGACGTGGCAGAAGGGGGTGCGGACCCGTCCCTGAGTGGACACACTAGAGGCATGTAGGATATAGTGGAAGAGGTGAAGGCCTATATCTATGTCCAGATGGTGGATAAGGGCATAGAGGAGAAAGGTGTGAAAGGGTCTCATGGTGGCTATGTCCCTAGTGGACAGAGGAAGGATGCAACGGACAATCACTCTATAGAGAGCGTAGTCCTGAATCGGGAGTCGGGTGGAGTGGAACTGCCCTCCTGCAGGGTCCATGGCCTCCCTAAAGAAATAGTTGTATAAGGTGTTCAGGTCAATATAGAGTAGGGGGCATCGAAAGGCGGTTCCTTGGAGGGTAGCAACAGAAGATTGACTGAGATGGTCGGAGTCCCAGAAATCGGTTCAATAGGGTAGGAGTGATGCTCAAGGGTATTCCTTGAACGGTAGTGACGAAGCTTAAGTGGTCTTGCCTAACTATGTTGTTATAGAATTCTGCACATAGGGTGTTGTTGATCGGATGTGTGCAGAATACGAGTTTATCCAGTTGATAGAAGTTAATTGCGGACATTGCGACTGGACAGGATTGGGAAAAGAACTGACGGTTAAGGTAACTTGTCTTAATCGGAACGTAGGTGGTTCGGGCGAATTTGTTACAAAGTTCTAGGTTTGGAAACCTAGGGTCAGGACTGGGCTCGTTACCGGGGTTCGACTGAACTGCTCGGCGTTTTCTAGTTGAGAAGAAAGTAAGCAAATTGAGAATAAGAACTTAGATTATAGAAAGAGGCATGATTGACTTAGAATTTGCAATTAAGGGAAGAAAAATAACAAAAATTAAGTTCCCAAAGTAAATTTCATACCTTGGAGGCATGGTTGAGGCAAGGGAAGCTTTAGGGTTACTTGATCCTCAAGAATGAATAGAGTGAGAAGAAGGATGTGTTTTTGGTGTGGGAAATGAGGGAGTCTCGGGTCCCTTTTATAGGGGTTTGATGGGGGGCGCCCTCAACAGGTCGGTTTGCCTCGGGCAGGGAAACGGTCTGTGGGGGCGCCCGACAGGTCACGGGCGCCCTGATCAAGGCTGGTTAACTGCAGCTTTTGCTGGTTTGACTGTCGTGGGCGACAGGTTTGTCGATGGGGGCGCCCGACAGGTCACGGGCGCCCTGGTCAAAGGTAGTTGATTGCAGCCTTTTGGCTGCTTTAATCAGCGTGGGGGACAGAAGCGTATAAGGGCGCCCGACGGGTCACGGGCGCCCTTGTCAAGTCAGTCAAAATGCAGCTTTTGCTGCTTTGACTGGAGCTGGTACGTTGTCAGTGTTGTCGGGGCGCCCGACAAGTTACGGGTGCCCTCATGGACTGCTTTCAGCAGCCTTTGACCTTGTACAATTGGGGGCGCCCGGGACGGTCAGGGCGCCCTAGGTAGCAGCCTTTTGACTGTTTTGACCAGGTTTGACTGTTTGACTGTGTTTGACCATGTTTGACTATGTTAATCATAGTTTGACTATGTTAACCACAGTTTGATCATGATTATGAAGGCACAAGCAAGGTGGTTTAATTTGAGCTTAATTTTCCTGTCTCACTGAATCTAGGGTTTTCAAACACGTTAACCTTAAGGTTTTTGTGAGACAGGTTTGAGGGTAAAAATTTCAAAAAGGAGTTTTAAGTTATTTACTTTTGAAAACAGATTTTTAAACAAATAAGTTTAGAAATTTTGAAAAATAGATTAAGTGATTTTTGAAAAAGAAATAAGTTTAAGAAGTAGAAATTTTGAAAACAATTTGAATCTATAATTATTTGAAATTTGAGTTAGATTCGAATTTGACAAAAGATAATTTGAATTTGAATTTCAGAAATTGGCTTCCAGGTCTTGGCGAGGCACTAGGCCTTCTTTGGTCGTAGCCTTATGGGATCATCCACCCTTTCCTTGACAAAGCCTTTTAATGAAATTTCATTTTCAAATTAACTTAGGTCATTTTCTGGTCTAACTAGCTTGGGTCTTGGATCGGTAGCTTCGGCTGGTTTCATCAGTCTAAACAGACCAAGTGGACTTGATCTTATTAGAGTTGGTTTCCCCAACGTACTATCATCTCACCTCCTCCCAATACTATGTTTTCAAATTTCAAGTAATTTAGTCCTTAAGTCTAACTATTCCTAATTCTAAGCATGGCAACTTGCAGAAATTTAAATAAACAAGCAATTAAAAAATTATCTAATATGAAAATTGTTTTGATTTTGACTCCCCCTGGACTAAAGCCTCTGTATGGGTTAGGCAATATGTGAATCTTGTCCTTGGGGATCCAAAATTGATTTGAACCAGTTGGTTTAGTCAGGCATAGTTTTGGCACCCATGCCTGAACCTTAGGTCTTGACTGGTTCAGTACAGCAAAGTAAGATCTTTGCCGAGATTTGGTTCTATAGCCAAGTCCGGATCAGTTTAGAACAGACTTCTGTTTTCCAAGAATCATATCATGATTCTTGGAACCAGAAGTGAATCGTTCTAAAGCTGTTCGTAAGTCCTTAACTTGAGTTTTCAGGGAGGAGTTCTCTGATTCAAGTTTTTCAACTTGATCAGGGGTTCCTTCCTGAAGTTTCTCGGTTAAGGCCTTAGACTCAGCTTCCTCTTTCAGGAATTTTACTTCCTGTCGGAGGGACTCGATTCGGAGTTTGGCTTTCGCCAAATCTCGGGATAGATAGGAAATAAGCGAATTCAATTGCAATTTTGAAAAACCCGTTACCCTTATTTCGCCGTTATCGGAGAAGGTCAGCTTGCCGTCGTCCTGGTCCGAGTCTGAGTCAGTCTCGATTTGATCCGAAGCGGTCAGGGCTAGAAGATTGGACTGGGGTGCTTCTTCTTCTCCTTCTGAGGAAGACTCGTCCCAGGTTGGTTGGAGTGCCTTCTTCTTTCTGGTCTTTTTGGACTCCTTTAGGCTTGGACATTCAGTCTTGTAGTGGCCCTTCTTCTTGCATTCGTAGCAGGTTACGTTGGGCTTGTGTTTGTCAGTTGCCGGTTCAGCTTGTCCGTCCTTTCTTCGGCTTGTTCTCCGTGTGTTGGTTTGGTTCTTCAACTTTTTGTAGTAGCTTCGAGCTAGCCGGACCAGTTCAGATTGATCTTCTTCTTGATCTTCTGTTTCTGAATCTGAGGTAGATTCGGGTTCAACTTGAGTTTGCTTCTTGGTCGTCTTTCCTGTTTTCCCTGCAAAGAAAGCTATACTTTTCTCGACCAAATTGCAGTTAGTCTGTTCATGCAGTTCAAGTTCAGAAAATAACTCATCTAACTTAATTTTTGAAAGATCCCTAGAGGCCTTGTATGCATCAACCATAGATGCCCACAAGGTGGTCCTAGGGAACGCGTTTAGGGCATACCTTATAAGATCACGGTTTTGAACCTGGTGACCTATTGCGTGAAGACCGTTCATCAATTCCTGGATTCTGGCATGGAGCTGAGCTGCGGTCTCGTTATCTGCCATTCTGATGGTGAAGAGCTTGTTCAGTAGTAGATCCCGTTTGCTGATCCTCGTATCTGAAGTTCCTTCGTGGAGCTCGATCAGTTTAGCCCATAGCTCCTTGGCGCTGTTGAATGGGCCTACGCGGTTCAGCTCCTCTTTTGTCAGTCCGCATTGAAGGGTCTGAGTTGCTTTGGCGTCAGCTTCAATCTTGCGTTTAAGGGCAGTGTCCCACTCTGAGTAGTTTTGCGGTACGCCATCAGCATTTGTGGGAATCATCAGTCCAGACTGGATGATTATCCACATATCCACCTGAGTTTTCAGGTGGACCTCCATTCGACTTTTCCAGTAAGGAAAGTCTTCTCCACTGAAAAGTGGAGGTCTGGCGGTGCTAAAGCCTTCTTGGATGGCCATGTGTTACTGAAATAGCAAATAACAAAAAAAATATTCCAAGACTTGGTCTTGGATTAGTAGTGCGGGAAGAATAAATAAACATAAATTTCAAGGGGTGTTGCACCAAACTTGAAAGAAAAATTCGAACGAAAATATTTAACGAAGAAAAAAAATTGAGAGAGAAAGCGAAAGAAATCCAAAAAATTTTCAAACTGGTGGTTGCACCAAGTTTGAATTCCCCGCTCTGATACCACTTGTTGGATCGAGAGATGCGATAGAGGGGGGGGGGTGAATGTCGCAAATCGTTCGGATTAAAAAAAAGAGTAAGTGCGCGGCGGAAATAGAGACAAAGCAACACAACGCTAACAAGGTCGTTTTACTTGGTTCGGAGCCTGGGTCGACTCCTACTCCAAGGCCCACGGTCGTTGACCGTTTACTTTGGGCAATTCTATAATGCGTAGAATGAATACAGAAGAGAAATACAAATTGCAATAAGAAAGATTACACTTCTGTATTTACCAACTCCCGGGGTAGGCTCGAGTTTCGGTGCAGCAGGAGGTCGACGGCACTTCGGACTTGAGTCGGGAAGTTCCTGGAGCAGAGCGCGGTCGTCAGAGAGTTTGGATGTGTTGAATGAAAGCGGTGTTCTGAAGAGGAGGGTCGAGGCCCTTTTTATAGTGCCTAGGGGCGCCCTGGTCGACGGGGGCGCCCCCCCCCACGTGGCAGCAGATCCACGCAAGGCGCAGTCAACGACTTATCCCTTGAACCTCGGGATAAGGTCTTGACGGGGGCGCCCTGGACGCTGGGGGAGCCCTGGTTGACTCGGCCAACTCTTATCCGCAGCGCTGAAGTCTCCTGCGTAAGAGTGGCTGGGGGCGCCCTGGGCGCTAGGGGCGCCCGGGACAGCGGGGGCGCCCTGGGTGCGCAGTGCAGACGCGGCAGCAGCTTAACTCTTCAGTTGGTTTGCCATGGGGGCGCCCGGGACAGCGGGGGCGCCCTCAGAATGTACTGTCGAGGTTTATTTGCTTTCTTTGTGTTTTGTGTTCACCTTGGGGGCGCCCGGGACACTCCGGGTGCCCTGGTCAGCAGTTGCCTCTTTCCTTTGAGGCATTCTGAGCTGCAGACACACGTTCCTTCGGTCCTGCTTCCAGGGTTAGTCCAAAACACAATAAAACAAATATTTAATTTAATTTATACAGCCTCAGCTGTCTTGGTTCTGACTTTGGTCTCCAAAATGGAGCCCTAGGTCGAACAGACGCCTAATGTTCCCTCAAGGGGAACGCGTCCTCACCTACTCCTCTCGGGAGAATTTACCTGGTGTCAACCGACTCCTCCAGTTGGACTTTTGCTCGGCAGCCCTTCGCCAGGTCTTGAGTACCAAGCAGCCCTTCGCTTGGTGCCTAGCAACCCTTCGCTAGGTCTTTTCTTCTGGCAGCCCTTTGCCAGGGCCTAGCATTCCTTCGCTAGGGTTTGTCCATTCTGGCAGTCTTTCGCCAGAGCCTAGCAGTCCTTCGCTAGGGCTTTTCTTCTGGCTGGCATTCCTTTGCCAGTGCCTAGCATTCTTTCGCTAGGGCTTTTCCTGTACACTCAAGAAACTTGTTAGACAACAACTAACCCTTAACTTTTGAACCCTTTTGCCAATATCAAAACACAGGTTTGACTTGGGTGCATTCTGCACCAACAGTCCATTCTCCCGAGATAGTCTCGGTCTGAGCTAGGATCCCTAGCTTAGCGGGCCCTACACGTAGCTTCCCCGTGCCACGTGTCCACCTTGGGATGCTCATTCCCAACAACAACAATGACACAAAAAAAAAATAACACTTAGATTTGGTAGATAAAGGACTTGCTCAGATTCGGTCAGTCACTAAAGACTATCGCTAACCCTAGGTGAAAAGCTATGAGTGAAATCAAAAACTAAATACAAAGGTATGTACAACCCACTGGTTCGATGACGAAGACGTTAACCACATGGCTCCAATGGAGGAAAACACGGTACCTTCAATTGCGAAGAAAACAGGAGGAAGAAGACGATTGCTAACCACAAGGCTCCGAAAGACACTATACACCTGGCTCAATCTTAGGCCTGATCTCCCCAAATTTCAAGCCCTACGCGGGTCTAATTATTTAACTTTTGTTATTTTTAATTATCTTAATTTTCTCTAATTGTATTTAACTTGTTCATTTTTTATAAAACTAAATTTCTTTATTTTTTTTATATATTTCATAAATATCTTTAAATCTCATTAATATCTTATTATGTATCTTAGTTTTTTCACATTAATTATATTTTTATTTCATATATCTATTATTTTTATTTGTTGTATTTTAAATCTTTATTTTTATTATATTTGTATTTATATTTTATTTCTTATATCTATTAATATTTTTATTTATTATGTATTTCTAATTTAACTATAATTTATTTTTCATTTATCTTTCTATCTTATTATCTATCTTAGTTTTTTTCACATTTACATTTTTATTTCTTATATTTATCATCTATAACCTCTAATTATTTATTTATAGTTTATATATTTTATATTTATGTCTTCATGTTTTTTCTTTATCTCTTTATATATTTAATTAATCTTTATCTATATGTTTATATTATACATATTTATTTATAATTTGGAAAAGAATATTCCTAGTTTGGTTAGCAAAGGATCTGAAATCCTCTTATTTTGGCCCAACGTGGGCCTGAAGTCTGATTATTTCAGGCCCAACGTGGACTCATATTTTTTAAATTTTAAACATATTTTTTATAATATTTAATCATTATTTATTAAATTAATTATTTATAAGTTAATCTTTTATATAATTTTACAAGTTTTGTCAAAATATTGTTTTATTGAAATACTCAGATATGATCAAGACAAGTTTACATTTGTTTAAACTTGAAATAAGTTTAAATGTATCATATTATCGGACAATATTTGGATTCTACCTAAATACATAATGAATAGCAAATTTTGATTCCTTGCAGACTATCAACTCATAATTTCAGAATGTATTTCAATAAGACTTTTGTAGATCCATCAGTGGGTTTCCACCGAAACCCACTGATGGACCTAGGATATTTAGATTTCTCAATACTCGATATCACTGATAGGATCGATGGCTCGGCTTTTCTCTACAAGATGATTAGCACAATACAATATATAGAATAAAATCAATGCTAACTCACAGTATTTTACTTGGTATCCACCCCTAAGGGTGACTAATCCAAGGATCCGCACGAGTTCACCACCTCCACTATGAAAACCTCCTTCAAGGTGGAGAAAACCTTTACAATCTTGTGCTCTTCCTCTTTACAAGATGCAAGTAATTACTAGAGGAAGGGTTGAGGACTCTTCGCACTAGCAGCACTTTGTTACACACAAGAACCGTACCGTGGTTGAGCCAAATAGTCCTCCTTTTATAGGAGTAAAGGACAACTTCGCATGTTGTCCAGCCCGCACCAGTCGACTGCCCCAAGGGCAGTCGACTGGTCTAGCTTTAAATGCGAGCCAACGGCTAACCAACGGCTAGTTTTTCGGGGTTAACAGTCGACTGCCCCAGGGGCAGTCGACTGGTAGAAGGCTGAAAACCTTCTGTGAGTTTTGGCAGTCGACTGCCCTCTGGCCAGTCGACTGCCCAGCCTCTCAACTCAGTTACAATCACTCAAAACACTCTCATTCACGTATGCCTTTAGGTATGCTCCCTTGGCTCGCCCCTTAAAGTCATCTTCCTCTGACTATTGTCCATCGGATGCGCACACAAGCCTTCCTTGGCTTGCCTAACATGCCACCCTTCACGTGTGCCCTTGAAGTCCACTTCCCGGCTTGGCCTTGGAGCACTCCTCCCTCGACTCTCGTCCCTCGGATGAGTTCTCCATGTGTAATTCTCCAAGTCCTGCAAACTCAATCACACATATCAAATATAACACAAAACCCTAACCTTAAACATATTGGCACACACATCAAAACCATGATCTTCCCGATCATTCTAGGGTCGATTGCCTCAACAATCTCTCCCTTTTTGATGTGTGACAATATGTTTAAGTTAGGGATAAAATATACCAGTCAACAACAGTAAATATCAATGGCAATTGAAAAAATATAAGACATAGCAAAATGATAACCTCCCCCTTAATCTATGCCATTTTCAATCTTTCATCATAATCCATGTTAAGTCAATATTTTAGCTAAAAATCAAACTTAAACTACCCATTCTCCCCCTTTGACACCATCAAAAACGATTGCCTACAGCAACATTAATCTACGCCATCAAATGAGGGAAAGACTTATTTCTGAAAAAAAAGTCTCAGAACCTGAATTCAGGCGTGCCAGTCGACTGTCCCTTGGGCAGTCGACTAATACTATCTCAGTCCGAAGACTGAGTTTCTGAGCTGAATTTCAGAAATCATCCAGAAATTCCAGAAAATTCTAAAAATTGTAAAAACATGCAAGCATGTTTCTTGTATGATACTCTATCAGGGAAAAATATCATTTCGTGAAAAATTTTAACCATGCTTGACTTTTGACCAATGTTCAAATTTCTTGAAAGTCACTATATTTGTATCAAGTTTTCAATCTAACTATGCAACCATACATGTTCCAAAGTCATGCCAACATAAATAAAACATGGAGTGGTTTTCAAATACTTAAAATTTCCAACCATGATATTTGGGCAATGTATCCATTAATTAAACACATGTCTTCCCCATGATTGGTCTATTTTCAATAAGTTTGATACATTTAATGATTTAACACAATGCCATAAGCATAAGTGAACCAATGTATCATCCTAACATCCCATATGTAAGAACATAATCACAAACTAAGTAATATGAGATGTTCTCAAGGTAAGCCTTAATTTTTCCAATTTATCATGAATTACTACTATGGGCACTAACCCTCCCTTCAATGTCTTAAGTCAACCAAATTTCAAAAATTTGAAATTCATATATCAAGGTTGACTTATCCCAAATCCTCTAACCCTTGAGGATTGACTTTGGTACCAAATAGAAATGTCTCCTAATTGGGTTAACCAAGTACTCCTTAGGGATCCATTTCTTACTAAGGGTCTTTGTCTTTGCTTGGCCTCTAGCAATTAGACAATGGTATGTTTTCCCATTGCTAGTATTCCCAAACCCTAATCCTTCTTTCCTAAAACTTGCTCTTTGGCTCCCAATGATCATATCTAATGTTTTTGAGCCAACATCAAACTTCCTAAGTGCTTGGGTAAGGCTATCTACCTTTTCCCTTAAATCCTTATTTTCTTCTTCTAACAATGAGTCATTTGAGTTAGAAGAAAAAGCATGCTCATTGTCCTTAATTTCCATTGATGTTAATCTATCCTTTAACATGCAATTTTCCCTTTTTAGGCACTTAATCTTCTTTTTAGCATCAACTAAGTCATCGCTAGTACTAGAGATAATTTTAGCAAGAATAGAAGTAGGTAAGTTATGTACCTCACTTACCGAGAAGTCTGATTCTGAGGTGGAGCCTCCCCCTTCACTAGAGCTTCCTTCATCTTCACTTGAACTCTTTTCTTCTTCAAATTCAGATGCCGTGGAAGCAATGTCGTCAATCCCCATTAGTGCAAAATGGGATATATGATGTTCTTCTTCCTCCGATGAAGACGGATCATCCCATGTGGCCTTCAAGTTTTGCACCTTCTTTTCCTTCTCTTTTGATTTCTTCTTCTTCCCTTCTTTCTTCTTTTCTTCCTTCTTTTTCAAGAGAGGGCACTCATCTCTCATGTGTCCTTCTCCTTGGCAATTGTAGCAAATAATTTTCCTTGACCTACTTTTGTTCCTTGATTCTTTCCTACCATGAGACTTGTTAGTAGAAAATTGCTTAAAAGCTTTTCTTACCTTTCTTACCATGTAGGCCTCCGCATCACTACCCATGGACGCACTCGATTCCTCCGAATCGGATGATGAGACCTTCTTCTTCTTACCTTTTCCCTTGTTTGCCACAAGGGCTATACTTTTTGGCTTGTAGTATGATTCTTCGATTGTCCCTCCAACTCGAGTCTCATGAAGCTCCATGGTTGAGAAAAACTCTTCTAGAGACGTTTTCTCCAGGTCCTTTGAGATGTAGTATGAGTCCACCATTGTGCTCCATGTTGATGTTCTTGGGAAGGCATTGATTGCTTTTGTCAAGATATCTCGATTGGATAGTTGTTCCCCTACACTTGTTAGACCATTAAGTATCTCTTTAAATCTAGCGTGTAAGCTTGTTACCTTCTCCCCTTTATCAAGTTTGATATTGTTGAGTTGAGCTCGAAGAAGGTCTCTCTTTGCCATTTTTGCCTCCGAAGTGCCTTCATGAAGTTCCACTAGCCTTTCCCACAAATCCTTGGCACTTGAGTAGTTTCCAATTCTTGTCACTTCTTGTTGAGGGAGTACACTTAGTAGATGATGCAAAATCTTTGAAGTTTGCTAGATGGTCATCTCTTTCCTTCCTACTCCATCTTACTTCATCAAGTATCTTGTTCTCTTGATCCCTAGGTATTTCAAAACCGTTTTTCATAATAAGCATTACATCAAAATCGATATTGAAAAATACCTCCATTCTCTTCTTCCACCACGAAAATTCTCCCTCAAACTTCGGCGGTTGGATGTGCGAGCCGGCCATTTCAATGATTGCTCTTCTTGGCAGTTAGTCCGTTGAAGGCGTCCTTGCGCTCTGATACCAATTGATAGGATCGTTGGCTCGACTTTTCTCTACAAGATGATTAGCACAATACAAGATATAGAATAAAATCAATGCTAACTCACAGTGTTTTACTTGGTATCCACCCCTAAGGGTGACTAATCCAAAGATCCGCACGAGTTCACCACCTCCACTATGAAACCCTCCTTCAAGGTGGAGAAAACCTTTACAATCTTGTGCTCTTCCTCTTTACAAGATGCAAGTAATTACTAGAGGAAGGGTTGAGGACTCTTGGCACTAGCAGCACATTGTTACACACAAGAACCGTACCGTGCTTGATCCAAATAGTCCTCCTTTTATAGGAGTAAAGAACAACTTCGCATGTTGTCCAGCCCGCACCAGACGACTGCCCCGAGGACAGTCGACTGGTCTAGCTTTAAATGCTAGCCAACGGCTAGTTTTTCGGGGTTACCAGTCGACTGCCCCAGGGGCAGTCGACTGGTAGAAGGCTGAAAACCTTCTGTGAGTTTTGGCAGTCGACTGCCCTTTGGCCAGTCGACTGCCCAGCCTCTCAACTCACTTACAATCACTCAAAACACTCTCCTTCACGTATGCCTTCAGGTATGCTCCCTTGGCTCGTCCCTTGAAGTCATCTTCCTCTGACTATCGTCCCTCGGATGCCCACACAAGCCTTCCTTGGCTTGCCTCCATGCCACCCTTCACGTGTGCCCTTGAAGTCCACTTCCCGGCTTGCCCTTGGAGCACTCCTCCCTCGGCTCTTGTCCCTCGGATGTGTTCTCCATGTGTGATTCTCCAAGTCCTGCAAACTCAATCACACATATCAAATATAACACAAAACCCTAACCTTAAACATATTGGCACACACATCAAAACCATGATCTTCCCGATCATTCTAGGGCCGATTGCCTCAACAATCACTAGTTAGAGTTGAGTTAAGAGATGGTATTTGTGGTGCCCAAACTTAGTCCTAATAAATATCAATTAAGTTCTCATACCATATCAGTTGACACAGAACAATACAGCAACAATGCAATATCAGTTGGAAGCAGTTGGCATGTTTTTTCTCTCATCCTTATCTCTTTATTTTACTTATCTTTATATGTTATTATCTATCTTAATTATTTTTTATATTTAAAATTTATTTTTATTTGAATTATATTTATTTCTTATATTTTTACTCTATAAACGGTATATATTTATTCATATTTTAAATTTTATTCTATATAGTCGTGTTTTCTTTATATCTTAATTTCAATTATAGGTTTTTGTGGTATCCAAACTTTTATTTTGTTTTTCTTTCTTTATATCTTAATTTTCTTATCTTTATATTTTATTATCTATGTTAGTTTTTTTCCACATTTATAATTTTATTTTAATATCTTTTATTTTTATTCCTTAGATTTAACATCTATAACTACTAATTTATATTTATATATGTTTATATTATACAAATTTATTTATAATTTAGAAAAGAACATTCCTATTTTGGTTAGCGAGGACTTGAAATCTTTTGATTTCAAGCCCATATTGGACTGAAATCTGATTATTTCAGGCCCAACGTATTCATATTTTTTTCCTATTTAAAAATATTTTTTATAATATTTAATCATGATTTATTAATTATTTATAGGATAATATTTTATATAATTCTACATCATATGACAAAATATTTTTTTATTGAAATAGTCAGGTATGATCAACACAGACTTACATTTGTTTTAACTTGAAACAAGTTTAAATGTATCGTAGTATCAGACAATATCTAGAAAGCTCCTAAATATACAATGCATAGTACAATTCGATTCCTTGCAACACCATCACCTCATAATTTCGGAATTTTACTTTCTATTCTATATTTTTTTTTATAATTTTAATCATTAAACTCTAATTATTTATTTATAGTTTATATTTCTTCCTTTATATTTATTCTTTATATATTTGTATATTTTAAATTTTTATTTTTATTTAATCTCAAAATTTGTATTAATATTTTGACAAAAAATATTCGTGTATTCTGGATTGATCTATGATCACATTCTTACATTGAATTAAACAAGCTAAAATATATCATACTATTAGAATACCTCTAGAAGTGACAACATTACCCACAATTAATTTGTTTACAATACTATCATTGTTCTAGATACAAAATATATAGATCCATTTCTCCTACTTACAAAATATATACTTCAAGCAGAATATTCCTGTATACATATATCAGTAACTCAAGAACCTAGGGTTGGCGGCATTCTACAAGTCCTTCGATTATGGCCAAGTTGTTTGCAGTGGCTGCAATTGAGTTTTACCTTCCCATTTTGTCTCGACTCAATCCGTACCTTCTTTCGTCTACCGGGCTGCACAAGGCTATGGAAACATAAAACTATAATGTTGTTTATGGCCCGAGGCCAAAACTCCTTGCTTCGACAATGGTAAATACGATCCATGTAAATGACATTCCAATTTTATGAATAAAAATAATGCTCATAATATTGAAGTGTATATATGTTCCGGTGAATGATGATGGCAATAGCATGCGAGCAAGGGAATCCTGAATTTTGAAACTCCCCACATTGACAATATTTTTTTCCAAATCAACATTGTATGATGTGCCCCATGTCTCTACATATCATTTTTGATTGAGAGTACGGGTAAACCTTATATGCTCTAACTTCCAAATCAACATTGTATGTTTTTCTGTATGATATGGTCACTCCAAACCTAGCTTTAATATATGATATAATCATACTTGGTTTGCATTCTTCATTATGATGCAATTGTTCTTCAACAAAAGACGCAACAAATGACGACGAGCATGCATGATGATCAGCACTTTCCCTAACAGTTCAACATTAGTGTTCCTTTACATATTTTGTAATAGTGAACTCTACTTCCCCCCGGACAACTACTTTCCATGTACATGGTTGGTTGAAGCACACTACTTTAACTCTATTTTTTCAGATGTCAACTGGGTTATATCTCATATGCTTAACCATGACATATTTCACAAGTGCATTCTTGAATTCTTATCAAGATGGAAAAATCTACCCCACAAAAAAATTATGCTCATCTCTTGCCTTTGCCTCTCCAATTGGCTTAGCTAGCAATCGAAAATTCAAAATATAAGGATCATCAGGTATTGGAAACTCCTCCTCTAAGTCACTGTACTTATCTAGGAGAAATTCATATTTCTCAATTTACATATTATCAACTTAGAATTCTAGTATACTTTTATTGGGTTGTAATTTATCTGCATTTCGGATTTCATGATCTTCCTCCTCACTCCAAGTTGGCTCAAAGTATTCAACAAGTCATGTAGAATCAGACACTCATCTTCTAGATTACTTGCTTCTTCGTTTAGATCAAATGTCAAAGTCCTTGTAATTCTATTACCATTATACTCGGAAGATAATGAAATATTATTAGTAGATATTTCTGCTCTATTCCGCATGACAACATTATCATCAAACGTATTTCATATCTCTGAGAGAATTTCGTCAACAACATTATCATCCCTGAAAAATAAATTACAATTAAATTTGACAAACTTTCAAATTCATAATCAAGTGTTTCAGTAATTCAAAAAATAAACAAGCATCGATATAGATCCAATATCAATCCATCAATGGGGCCTGATATAGTATGATATTAGGCCCAAGGTCGTATTCAAGCATGAATTTATCATAAGGTTAAACAAATTTTGAGAACTCTATTTATGTAATGCATGATACCGTTAGAGTCCTTTTCCAAACTAAAAATTAGTTGGAAAAGTTGATCATGTACAAAACTATGTATGATACCATATTAGAACAGAATATGGTCTAACTGAAATAAACCCTATAAGAACACTTATACTATTTTTTTCACCCTATATATAAAATTTAAGTAGTCAATGATATGTACATTACTAAATTTTTTTCTTCCTTCTATCAAATAAACTATTTCTCGAAGTTTTTCCTTCAACACCTATCTTCCTCAACGATTCTTTTAAGTTGACTTTTTGAAGTCATCTCTAGAACACACTCCCGCTTTCAATTTTCTCTTTTACAATCACAGTAAAATATAATATATGGGCCGTGATGAGTCGAGTTGTGCAAGGCAGAAAGATATATGTAAAATGAGAAAAAGGAGAATACCTAGGACATCCGAACCACACTTTCCTATTTTAAAATGAATACTTTGAAAAAGTGGTTTGGATATTTCAGAAAGCTAATTGAGAAAGAGAATTATTGATAAGAGGGGTATAAAAAAAAGAATATAATTTTTAATATATCAAAATTAAATCTCATAATATTTTTTTTTTGATGATTATGATTTTTCGCGTATATTGTTTGAAAAAAATGCTAAAATAAAAGCCGCTAATATTCGTTTCGAGTCTGTCAGACTCGGTTTAACTCTAACGTACGAGTGTGATAATGGAGCCGCAGCCTTCGTCAACCCTCCGTCACTTTCATCTGGACCACCTCCTTGGCGATGGTTAATTCGCTTGCCGCACCTGGGAACGCAGGACGCATTCAACGCGGCGGTTGCACCCGCCCAATTGACAAAAACTGGAACCGCATTGATGCGGCTCCTGTTGCTTCGCAATTGGGTCCGTCATGCGATCATTAACTCTTCTTTGCTCTCCGAATCGCTATCCTTGGCTTTATATGCCCACGTACGTTCGCCATCCGCGGCGAGGAGTCGGAAGTGCGCGGCAGCGGTGCCGGAGAACGGAGATGGCGCCGTCGGCGAGGCAGCACCCGAACCTGCTCACGAGGCGAGAGATGGAGGCGCTGACGGCCGTTTGCGACACCTTGCTCCCCTCCCTGCAGCTTCCCCGCGTCGACGAGAACGACGAAGGGCTCGTCGAGTTCTACACCACCTCAGCTTCCATGGCCGGGACGCCTGCTGTCGTAATTAAGCCGTCATTGATCATTTGGTTGTCGCCGCAATTCTTCGAACGTTGGTTGATGATTTGAAGATTGTAGGTTGGAGGATTCTTGTGCGGCGGAATCAGGCACCCTTTGATGTGTCTGCTGCGCCTCAGCTTGTGGCTCCTGTCGACGTGGTACGGCACCTTCGCGCTTTGCGGACGTCGGAGCTTGTCATCGGAGTTCCCCTTCTTCAGCAGCTTCGCCGGAGTCGAGAGGGGGAAGCGGGAGGAGGTCCTTCTCGCGTGGTCACTCAGCTCGATTTTCATTTTCAGGATGCTCTTCCGTACCTTGAAGTATCTCATCGTCTTCGTTTACTTCACTCAGGTCGAATCTCGATCAGTTTGTCGTTTGATTAAGATTTGTTTGGAGATCAAAAATGAAATTGAGAAAAAGAAATTTGCGTGTGAGGAAGCAGCTGAAGGAAGACAAGACCAATGTAGCGTGGAAAGCTATGAACTATTGTGGACCGGACCCTGACGTAAACGTCGACAGCAGTGCTCAACGCGGGCCGCTTCATGGGGCTCTGCTCCGGATGGATATGCCGAGGGACGCAATCTTGCAAGCGATCCGAAGTGCTGGATTCCGCGCCACCACCTCCTCGTTCCTCACCGTTGCCTGCGACGTCGTAGTGATCGGCTCCGGTTGCGGTGGGAGCGTCGTCGCCGGCGTCCTCGCCAAGGCCGGCCACAAGGTCATCGTCATCGAGAAGGGTTCTTATTTCCCGAGGAGCGACCTGTCTCTCCTCGAAGGAGAGGCGCTGAGCCACATGTATGAGTGTGGCGGAATCGTCCCCAATTTGGACTTGACGACTCTGTTCCTCGCCGGCTCCACCGTCGGCGGTGGGTCCGCCGTCAACTGGTCGGCCTCCATTCGGACGCCGGCGCACGTGCGGCGCGAGTGGTGCGATAAGCTCGGCCTCGAGCTGTTCGGCAGAGAGGCCTACGACCGCGCGCTTGACTCCGTGTGCGACCGCATGGGAGTGCAGACCGGCGTCGAGGAGGAAGGTTTCAACAATATGGTGCTGAGGAAAGGATGCGAAGCGCTGGGGATGGAGCCGGCTGACGTGCCGCGGAACGCGCCGCCCGACCACTACTGCGGGTGGTGTCACCTCGGCTGCCGGAGCGGCAAGAAGAGGAGCACCACGGAGACGTGGCTCGCCGACCTGGCTGACTCCGGCAACGGGTTGATCCTCCCGGGATGCAGCGCGGTGAGGATATTAATGCACCAAAAAGACAGAGGACGCAACCGGCGGCGACGCGTAGCGAAGGGCGTCGCCGTCGCCTTCGCTTTCGGAGGAGGCACTCAAGAATTCTTGGTGGAATCGGAGGTGACGGTGGTGGCTTGCGGCGCGCTCAACACGCCGAGTCTGCTGAAGCGGAGTGGGCTGAAAAATGCGCACATCGGGAGGCATCTCCACGCCCACCCGGTGGTGATGGCGTGGGGGTACTTCCCGCCGGATAAGTGGCCAGACAAGGGGAAGAGAAACTACGAGGGAGGAATACTGACAGCCATGTACCCCGAATCCCACGAGTCGGGCTACGGGACGCTCCTGCAGACGCCGATGCTGCACCCGGGGATGTTCGCGACGGTGACGCCGTGGGCGTCGGCGGCTGACTTCCGGGATAGGATGACCCGGTTCTCCCGCACGGCCCACGTGTTCGCGCTGGTGAGGGACAAAGGCTCCGGCACGGCGGACGGGTCGGATTGGGTGAGTTACGGGATGGAGGAGGAGGACGAGGGGAAGCTGAAAGGGGCGCTGGAGGCGGCGATGAGGGTACTGGCGGCGGCGGGAGCGGAGGAAGTGGGGACGCAGCACGCGAAAGGAGAGAGGGTGAGGGTGGGAGGAGGAGGAGTGGAGTGGCTTGCCCGAAAGGTTCGGAAAAGGGTGCTGAGGGACGGGAGGACGCCGGTGATATCGGCGCACCAGATGGGGAGCTGCCGGATGTCGGCGGAGGAACGGAAGGGAGCGGTGAGCCAGTCGGGGGAGACTTGGGAGGTGGAGAAGCTGTACGTGGCGGACACGAGCGTGTTCCCGACGGCGCTGGGAGTGAACCCGATGCTGACGGTGCAGGCCATCGCTTACTGCACTTCCCAGAGCATACTGAAAGTGCTACAGAAGAAGACGAAGCAGATCAATAGTAACTAATTCCACTTGTTGTCTTCGCATACCTCACAGTCCTTAGCCAGACATGCTAAGTTGATTGTTTCAGTCTGGACCATCTATTTCTTTTCTGCAACATCAAGCATCCGTAAAAATCAATTAGCTAATTGAGGATCTAAGTTAACTCGTATACAGTTGGAAATATAGATGAGTCGAAGTTTAGTTAAATCGAAATTATCTTTTGAATCGATCGAATTTAAAATTTTAATTCGGAAGTTTGATTTTTTTAAAAATATTAATTATATTGATTTAATGGATTCGGTTTCGATTTTAAAAATCGAAATTCGATTAATTAATATTTTAAATTGAACCGAATCAAATCAGAACCAAACCAAATATAAACTAAATCGAAATCAAACCAAATCGATATTATGAATTAAAACGAATCAAATCGAAAAAAATAAAATCATTATTATGAATTTAATCGAACCAAATTAACATCAAACCAAATCAAATTGTAACCAAATCAAATCGAACAAAAAAATTTAGTTATTTCGATCGAAAATCAAATTAACTAATATTTTATCGGTTCAGTCGATTTAATTTTTTGGAAAGTTCGATTTGGTTGATTCGAAACAAATTTGGTCGGTTCAATTTTGAATTTAATCGATCGGTCAATAGGCCTACTTGAAAATGAAGGAATGGAATTTTAGTTTTACATTGACAGTTTGAAAAAATATATTGATTAGTTTAAATTATTACGTATAAATTGATGATGTGAATAAATAGATAGAAAAGACTTAGATTATATTAACCTAAGTTTAGTATCAATTAAAATAACTCCATTTAGCAAATTGTTCAAGCTTCTAGTTGTTTGTAACTATATCCCATTGGCTAAAACTCAAACAAAACTATTCTATTCTTTGAAACATCGCTTCCAATCAACTCTAGAATCCATTGAATACTCCAATTAACTGAGGCTCACTTCTATTTGGCTAAATTTGCTCGATGATTATAATTGCACTACCCTCGTAAGCCTACACAAAGTTACAAGATTTATCATAAATGCCCAATACAATTCAAAACTTATGAAACCCTGGTTGTTCCGGAAGGAGTCGACAACGATGATCAGTCACCGAGGTTCTGCCCACGTAAAAGCAGACAGGAGAGGAGAAAGGTGTAAGATAGAAAAGAGAGTATAAGTTGTAGAGAATGCTTAACCCCCTTCACTAGAGGGGTTGGGATACCTTTTATACCTGCGGCAGCGGTCGTACGTGTCTCCATGCTCTTCGCCACGTTCCCCCCATCTTCGATTACGAGATCGTCTTTGTAATGGTCATCACAGTCATTAAATCTAGTCCGTTGTAAGGACGAGGGCGATAATGGCCGTGGATTACGGGTCATGACCCTCCCGTAATTATTGATGATCCTTATCCATGGATCCGCAAATAGGGGATTCGTTATTCGAGGTCGAAGGTGGCTTGGGCTCCACTTCCCCGAGGTGATCTCGGGGTCTTCTAGCCCGGGTGACCACGGGCGTTCCGCTTCCCCGAGGTTATCTCGGGCCCCGACTACCCGGGTTGATCCCGGGAGGGGGTTTTTCGATTTGCTCTTCTAGGGTATGTATCACGAAGGGGGTCCGGGGGCTCTGGAAGAAGAGCCCGTCACGGGTATGTATCATGAAGGGGGTCAGACTCGTCATGTCGTGTCACATAGATTTTTCATCCCACGTGTCCGTCACAGGCTATTCAACTACATCACAAGTCTCTCCCTTCAAGTCTAATCGAAGGAAGTGTGACTAACTGATCGGACTAGTGTTGTGATGAAGAAGCTGGGTCTAAGTGGTCTCTCCATCATTTACTACTTCGTTGGCGGCCCTTGGGGCCGTAAGATACAACCTATGCCACCCAGGACTCCTGGTGGTTTTTTAATATATCCCGCATTCCCGCAAATTGAGCGGCGGCGCTTTGATGGCTGTTTCAGGCCCCTTATAAATACCTGGCGTCTTACAATGGCAACTCGGTCGCCTCACGAATATAACCTCGCCACGTGGTCCCTCTCCCTTGGTGGCTATTCCAGGCCCCTTATCTGTTCTTATCATTGTTTGCTACTCTATGTGATGCATCGCCATCTGGAGTATGATCTCACGGCGTGCCTTATCTTTTCCATCATAGCGTATAGCAAGCCCGGACGACGCACAGTCTACATGCCATATGGACACATTATCACTGATTGACTCCAGTCAGTCGGTATCGATGTGTCCAAGGGCCAGACGGTGTCGATGGTTCAACAAGACTGTCGACTTGGGAAACGTGTGTTTGCCAAGTCTGGTATTGTTGTCAGATCTCAGGGCCAGGGTCTTATATGGAAGGATGGGCGGGTCTAGGGGAGCTATCACGGGCGGCCCACGTACAGGTACCAACAACTCTGGCTGTACATCTTGAGGTGCCCGCTGCAGCAGACTATGAGTACAGTCTAGATCCCGATCTACGTTGGCAGATCGCGGAGCTCGAGAAATCCATGGACCATCGATTACACCTATTGGAGCTCTAGCAGACGACATTTCAGACGGAGCTCCGATCCGAGATTTCTGGTCTGCGTGCCAGTTAGGAGGCATATCAGTTTGCGATGCTGACCCAGCAGCAGTCCTGGATCGAGGAGTGGCGCATGTGAGCGGCTGGTCATCCATACCAGTCGGCCCTTCCTGGAGAGGCGCCCTCTGGCAGTGCTGCACCAGGGTCTTATATACCTAATGATACGACCAATGATCCGATGCAGGACGATGACCTCCACGCTGAGCATTGATGATGACTTGACTTTGCTGTTTATTTGAGCCATGTTTGTCTTGACTTTGATGCATTGATATGCATCTACTTAGTTGTCTGGTTTTGATGTATGATGCACTTGACTTTTCAGGCTATGTTTTCTGTCTTACTTCTATGACTAGATTTTGCTTATGCTTCATTCATCTGATATTATGCGTTGCTATGATTATGCTTATGATGACATGTTCATATGATACATATGATTGTTTCGCCATGTTTTATCTTTATCATATGTTTTCATATGCTTCAAAATTCAATCAAATCTTTTGTTATTTTGGGATACCCCTAGGGTTGAGGGGGAGTATGTTTAATCTTAACAACCCGTCTAGACCCTTTTCAGTGATTGACAAAGGGGGTGAGTCTGGTTGGTTAAGTTTGGGATGATAATGTTGTAGGGGGAGGATCCTGATTCCCCTATGATTCTAAAATTTGAGGAATTTGATTTCGAATCCCTAAACTTAAAATCGGATTGTCAAACAACAAAAAGGGGGAGATTGTTGATGCAGTCTGACCCTGATTGTTATTTTGGTGTTGACACCGATATTAGTTTAGGTTGATGATTATGATTATGATTGGGTTTAAGTCCTGGTCGTGGACTAGGCATACCTAGTGGGACTAGGTTTAATGAAATCCTAACCTGGAGGGTTAGGTGTGGAAAATCCTAGCTTGGAGGGCTAGGTGTGGAAAAATCCTAACCTGGAGGGTTAGGTGTGAAAATCCTAGCTTGGAGGGCTAGGTGTGGAAAAGTCTTAACCTGGAGGGTTAGGTGTGAAAAATCCTAGCCTGGAGGGCTAGGTGTGGAAAGTCCTAACTTGGAGGGTTGGGTGAAAAGTCCTAGCTTGGAGGGCTAGGTGAAAAGTCCCAACTTGGAGGGTTAGGTGAAAGTCCCAACTTGGAGGGTTAGGTGAAAAAGTCCTGGCTTGGAGGGCTAGGTTGATGAAATCCTGGCTTGGAGGGTCAGGTCCTAACTTGGAGGGCTAGGTTGGATGAAACCCTAGCTTGGAGAGCTAGGTTGGAGCCCCTGGATCGGTCTGTTGACCGATCAGGGAGGTTGGCACGGTGCTCCTTCGTGGATCAGTCTGGTGACCGATCCAGCGATAACTGATCGGTCTGGTGACCGATCAGGGAGTATGCGTTTCACTCACTACATAGCTCCTGATCGATCTAGTGACCGATCAGGGACCCCACAAGTGGGTTGAGTTCCCCTGCTGCTCTGCTCCTGATCGGTCCGGTGACCGATCAGGGAGCATCTAGTAGGTTTTTGGCAAACCTACTGATCAGCTCCTGATCGGTCTGGTGACCGATCAGGGAGAAACCGTGACCGATCAAACTGAACGATCAACTGTCGCGAGGTTTCACACCCTGACCGATCAGGCTGAAGCCTGATTGGTCTGGGATCAGCCTGATCGGTCTGGTGACCGATCAGCTAGTGGATTCCAGGCGGGATTGTGGCAAGCTGATTTCTGGATCGGTTTGGTGACCAATCTAGTGACCGGTCAGGGTGACCGATCATACGAGCTTGCAATCCCAAATTTCTCACTGGGGACTGATCAGGTTGGAGCCTGATCGGTCTGGGATAGTCCTGATCGGTCTGGTGACCGATCACTTTAATTCAAACGCACTGTCAGACGCTCTGATCGCGCCTGTTTTCACTGATTCGCTACTGATGTCACTTTGGTCTTCTCTGCTATTACTGATATACGTTTGATTTCATTTGCTAAACCTCTGATTGAGTGTGCAGGTGACAGGGATGGATTCAAACACTCAAGGAGAGTCAATAGAGGCCTTTCCTTGGAGCAGGTTTGTCCATTTGCCATCTCAGGTTGCAACGGGGGCTGGCTGCTGACTGGAGCTGCTGACTGGAGCTAGTTTGAGGGAAGCTCAGGGAGTCCAGGAGAGCTCAGTGGTAGGCTGGGTGTTGTAGGTGAGTAGCTGGAGGCTGCAGTGAGATGGCGGTGACCTGGTGATCAGAGAGCTGGGACTTAAGGCTTGGTGGCGAACAAGTCTCAGTAACGAAGTTATCCACATTGTGTTTGTGCTTGTGCTTGTGCAATCTGTTCCATCATCTTGAGCAAGCAGCTGCAATCTTTGAAGCAACCATCTGTTACTTGAGCATTGGGAAGAAGAGTCAGAAGGCTTGGCGAGTCCATCAGCGAGAAGACACGAAGAAAGGGATTCTTGCATGAGATCTGCGCTGAGTGGAGCTCGGGAGAAGTTTGTCTGAGTTCTTGCTGTCATAAGTGCTAAGTAAGATCTTTCTTGTATTTCATTGTGCTTAAAACTCTATCTTTGTTGAAACGCTGTGGAGAGGTTACTCCACCGAGAAGGAGGTTGCATTTTATCCGGTGTTCACCGGGGCTTGATCTGCCGACGATCAAGGGATCGCCCACCTTAAGGGCACGCCAAGGAGTAGGGGCAAGTTATCCCCGAACCTTGTAAATTCTCTTATTAGCGTTCTTGTTCTTGTGATTCACTTAGGGTTTAGTTTACTGCATAGTCTGTTTTATTGCTTCCGCTATGCTACTAAACCTTTGAGTCGCAGAAATTTCAAAAGTGCTAAAACTTCAAGTGTCTGGCTACATTCACCCCCCCTCTCTAGCCATCCAAGGTCCAACACATGAGTCCGATGGAGAAGAAAAAGAAAACCCAAGGTGACGACGAACTCTCCCTGAAAGAGCTAGGATTCCATACGGAATGGTATGATACCATCTCTTCCCGGGTTAGGTTGGAATCCCTCCAGATCGCCCGCCAGAAGTATGGTATCCCAGAAGACTGGGAGGTGAGAGTTCCTGCCCCAGGTCATCCGCCTATAACAACTAGTAAGGATTTTCATACTTTCTTCCTGGAGCAGGTAGAATTAGGGCTTTGCTTCCCTATCCCGCCTTTTTACATGAGTGTGGGTAAATACTTTGGTATCCCTCTAGAACGGATGGCCCCGAATGTCTTTGCCCAGATGGGCGGAGCTGTTGTAGTCTTCAAACTTTTCAACATTCCCCTGACCCCCCGATTCTTCCATTTCTTCTTTGTTCCTGTCGGGTCCCGGGGGCATTTAGCTTTACTACTCATTTCGACCATAGGTTCTTGGGGGGTCCTCCTTCCTCCCACAAGGGGTGGAAGGAACAGTTATTCTATATCTAGTTCCTGAGCATTCCTTTAGTCCTATCAACTGGACAACTAGTTTACCCTCAGGCCCCGACCTCGATGATTTCCACCAGGACGAGGGATATCAGAGGGCTAGGGGTATCCTGGTCGGATGAAGTTCCACGGGCTCCAACTGCTGCAATGCGAGGAGCTCCTTTATCGGGCCGAGCTTAGCCCGAAAGTCACGCGCCTTAGCTCTAATCTTCGTAAGTTACTTTTTGCTTGGTACATTTCCTGGTTAATACTAACTGATGTCGTTTTGTCTTTATTTCACAGACGACATCATATTTTCCCGAGCGATGAACCAACTCCTGAAGTGGGACCAGGCCAACGAACAAGCGCTGGTTCCTGGTTCAGCCTCTACTGCCCCTGTGAGCGCTTCTGTTGAGGGCTACCGGGAAGTGTCGGGGCCCTCCGGAGATAGGGAAGCCCCGGAGTCTCCCCAAGATATTGGAGTGTCAGAGCTGCCAACGGGGTCTGACGGGGGTTCAACTGTCTCTCCCACCAAGGTGTTTGAGGAAGAAGTTGCCCCCCCTTCCTCTGTGGCCCCCTCAAAGACCTCAATAATCAAGAAGAAACAGCGGAAATAGATAATCCACAAGGTTCGACCCTTGAAGAGGTTGAGGAAAGGCCTATCTTCAGAGTTTCTACATTCCATTGCTGGTAAGGATGTGACTCCCCAATCCCCCGAGGATCGTGAAGAACCCTCCATACCTACAGTGGCGGCCGCCACTATTCCCGACTCGGTCCTCCCGACAGACCTTCCTGTCGTGCCACGCGGTAAGGAGGTCTCGAAGGACGCCTCCAGTGCCCATCGGAAAGTCCCTGTCACGAAAAAGATGGCCCCTAGGGGCTCCCAATGTATCTGGATGCAGAGGTTCCTCTCGGATTGTCAGCAGATGGCCTCTGGTTTAGACGAGGACGTCCCTAACCCGAGAGATGCCCCTAGCCAGTCAAGACCCCCCGTTGAGAAAATCCTTCCATCACCCGTTCAACCAGGGCGTTCATCCGGATAACCCCAATATCTGGGCATGTTACATCAGTCTCTACTGACGATAACTACATTTGAGTTCTTCCTCTCTATTTTGTCATCTTGCATTGATTATCTCTGTTCTTTATGGTAGGTTGCCTCTAATTGTGCCGCTATGAGCCGTCTGTTGTGCTCTGGGGGGGGCACGAAAGACCTTCTTCAGCGAGTGGTGGTAGCCGAGGCAGAGGTGGGTCGGGCCCGCGAGGCCGGCCTCCTGCAGTTGGAGGTTAGCCAAGCGCTCCGGGTGAAGATCGAGCACTATCTCAATACTCTGTTAGCATATGAAGATACTATACACGGTTATCAACTCCGGGAATGCCTTGGGTCTGAGAAGCGCCACACCCTTGATGAGGACCTGCAGAAACTATCCTAGGAGCATGAGCAACTCCAGGCTCAGACGATGGAGTTGTCTGATCAAATCCAACTCCCGGAGTCTTCAAAGAAAGCACTGGAGGCTCGGCACGAGGCACGAGAACGCCTGCTGACTATGCAAGAGTATGACCTAGAGCTATCAGCCTCTTATGCCGACGACCTTCATGAGAAGGTTACCCAAGCCAAGGCTCAAGCTTCAGCCGCAACCAAGAAGCTCCAAGAAATGCAGGAGGCTCAGTATTGTCTGCTCCATGAGGTGGCGACGTTGAAGACCGCTAAGGGGGAGGTTGAGGCCAAGCTACAACAATAGCAGAATGAGCACGCAGCCCAACTATCTAGGACTGAGGTGGAGTCCAAGGCTAAGTTCCTACAATCAGAAGAGTACGACGAGGTTGTAGCCGTGTAGGCATTGAAGCGCCTCAAACAGGGCTTCCATGGCGCTATCAGACAGTTGGAGAATGATCAGCTACTGAAACCAGGCTTAGACGTGAGCGCTATCACTGTCCAACGGGTCTGGGACGATCTTCCTCCTGAAGAGGATAATCTATAGAACCCTTCCTGACTTGGGGCAAGGGCTCCCCGGCCACTCCTTGCCCATTGCATTTTCTTCTTTTTCAAATTCTCTCTTGTAGTAATCGTTTCAGCTCTGGCTGCTGACATTAATGGACTTTTTATATTTTTGGTAACTTCTTGCTCCCTCTAGAATGCTCAACTTCTGGCCGGGTCTGCGCAGCACCTAGGCCCAACCTACTCACCAAGAGGCGGTAAGGTTTTGCAACTCTTGGCCGGGCATGTGTAGCACCGAGACCAAGCCTACTCACTAAAAGGCAGTAGGGTTTTACAGCTCTTGGTTGGGCATGTGCAACACCGAGGCCAAGCCTACTCACCGAGAGGTAGTAGGGTTGTGCAGCTCTTGGCCGGACATGTACAACACCGAGGATAAGCCTACTCACCGAGAGGTAGAAAGGTTTTACAACTCTTGGCCGGGCATATACAACACCGAGGCTAAGCCTACTCACCGAGAGGCAGTAGGGTTTTGCAGCTCTTGGCAGGGCATGTGCAGCACCGAGGGCAAGCCTACTCACCGAGATGTAGTAGGGTTTTGTAGCCCTTGGCCAGGCATGTACAGCCTCGAGACCAAGCCTACTCACCGAAAGGCAGTAGGGTTTTGCAGCCCTTGGCCGGGCATGTGCAGCACCGAGGCCAAGCCTACTCATCGTGAGGCAGTAAGATTTTGCAGCTCTTGGCTGGGCATGTGCAGCACCGAGGCCAAGCCAACTCACCTAGAAGCAGTAGGGTTTTGCAACTCTTGGCCGGGCATGTGCAGCACCGAGGCCAAGCCAACTCACCTAGAAGCAGTAGGGTTTTGCAACTCTTGGCCGGGCATGTACAGCTCCGAGGCCAAGCCAACTCACTGAGTGGCAGTAGGGTATTGCAGCACTTGGCCAGGCATGTGCAGCACCGAGGCCAAGCCTACTCACCGAGGCCAAGCCTACTCACCGAGAGGCAGTAGGGATTTGCAGCTCTTGGCCGGGCATGTATAACCCCGAGGCCAAGCCTACTCACCGAGAGGCAGTAGGGTTTTATAGCCCTTGGTCGGGCATGTACAGCACTGAGATCAAGCCTACTCACCGTGAGGCAGTAGGATTTTGTAGCTCTTGGTCGGGCATGTGCAACATGGAGGCCAAGCCAACTCACCGAGAAGAAGTAGGGTTTTGCAGCTCTTGACCAGGCCTGTACAACTTTGAGGACAAGCCAACTCACCGAGAGGTAGTAGGATATTACAGCACTTGGCCGGGCATGTGCAGCACCGAGGCCAAGCCAACTCACCGAGAGGCGGTAGGGTTTGCAGCTCTTGGCCGGGCATATACAGCTACGAGGCCAAGCCTACTCACCGAGAGACACAAGGGTTTTGCAGCTCTTGGTCGGGCATGTGCAACACCAAGGTCAAGCCTACTCACCGAGAAGCAGTAGGGTTTTGCAGCTCTTGGCCAGGCCTATGCAGCACCGAGGCCAAGCCTACTCATCGAGAGGCAGTATAGTATAGTAGCTCTTGGGCGGGCATGTGCAGCACCGAGGCCAAGCCTACTCACCGAGATGCAGTAGGGTTTTGCAGCTCTTGGCCGGGCATGTGCAGCACCGACGCCAAGCCTACTCACCGAGAGCCAGTAGGTTTTGCAGCTCTTGATTGGGCATGTACAAGTCCGAAACCAGCCTACTCATCGATATGCAGTAGGGTTTTGAAGCTCTTGGCTGGGCATGTACAGCACCGAGGGCAAGCCTACTCACCGAGAGGTAGTAGGGTTTTGCAGCTCTTGACCGGGCATGTACAGCTCCGAGGCCAAGCCAACTCACAGAGAGACAGTAGGGTTTTGTAGCTCTTGGTCAGGCATGTGCAGCACGGAGGCCAAGCGTACTCACCGAGAGGTAGTAGGGTTTTGCAGCTCTTGGTCGAGCCTGTGTAGCACCGAGGCCAAGCCTACTCACTGAGAGGTAGTAGGGTTTTGCAGCTCTTGGCCGGGCATGTACATCTCCGAGGCCAAGCCTACTCACCGAGAGGCAGTGGGGTTTTGCAGCTCTTGGCCGGCCATGTACAACATCGAGGCCAAGCCCACTTACCGAGAGGCAGTAGAGTTTTGCAGCTCTTGGCCAGGCTTGTACAGCTCCGAGGCCAAGCCTACTCACCGAGAAGCAGTAGGGTTTTACAACTCTTGGTCGGGCATGTGCAGCATCGAGGCCAAGCCTACTCACCGAGAGGCAGTAGGGTTTTACAGCTCTTGGTCGGGCATGTGCAGCATCGAGGCCAAGCCTACTCACCGAGAGACAGTAGGGTTTTGCAGCTCATGGTCGGGCCTGTACAGCTCCGACGCCAAGCCTACTCACCGAGAGGCAGTAGGGTTTTACAGTTCTTGGCGGGGCATGTGCAACACCGAGGCCCAGCCTACTTACCGAGAGGCAGTAGTGTTTTGCAGCTCTTGGTCGGGCATGTACAACTCCGAGGCCAAGCCTACTCACCGAGAGGCAGTAGAGTTTTATAGCTCTTGTCCGTGCATGTACAACACCGAGGCCAAGCCTACTCACCGTGAAGCAGTAGGGTTTTGCAGCTCTTGGTCGAGTCTGTGCAGCACCGAGGCCAAGCCTACTCACCGAGAGGCGGTAGGGTTTTGCAGCTCTTGGCCTGACATGTGCAGCACCGAGGCCAAGCCTACTCATCGAGAGGTAGTAGGGTTTTGCAGCTCTTGGTCGGGCATGTGCAGCACCGAGGCCAAGCCTACTCACCGAGAGACAGTAGGGTTTTATAGCTCTTGGTCGGGCATGTACAGCTCCGAGGTCATGCCTACTCACCGAGAGGCAGCAGAGTTTTGCAGCTCTTGGCAGGGCATGTGCAACACCGTGGTCAAACCTATTCACCGAAAGGCAGTAGGGTTTTGCAGCTTTTGGTCGGGCATGTACAGCTCCAAGGCTAAGCCTACTCACCGAGAGGCAGTAGGATTTTGCAACTCTTGGCCGAGCAAGTGCAGCACCGAGGCCAAGCCTACTCACCGAGAGGCAGTAGGGTTTTGCAGCTCTTGGCCGGGCATATACAGCTTCATGTCCAAGCCTACTCACCGAGAGGTAGTAGGGTTTTGCAGCTTTTGGTCGGGCATGTACAGCTCCGAGGCCAAGCCTACTCACCGAGAGGCAGTAGGGTTTTCCACAGGTGGAGACTCAGCACTTTCCGCATGATATTTTACTTACACTTTTTATTTACTGTACTGCAAGGCAGTGAAAACAAAGAATACAGCAGTCCAATAAACAATGCAGTACCTCATTGAGTACAATAAGGGCAGAGATGATTGGCATGCCATGGCCTTTCTAGCCTCTTGCCTTTATTGTCTTCTAAATAATAGCTACCCTCGGTGAGCTTTTTGAGGATAACATATGGTCCGTCCCACTGTGGCTCCAACATTCAGGGATCACCGACCTGTTTGATCCTTTTCAAGACTTTGTCTCCAACCTCTAAGCTGCGGGCGATCACCCGACGATTATAGGCTTGTTGCATCCTTCTTCAGTATGCATCCAACCGCGCTGCGGCTTTGTCCCACACCTCCGTGATGAGGTCCAGATCAATCAGCCGCTCCTAATCGTTGTCTTCTTTGCGATAATATTGTTGTCGAGCAGACTCTTCCCCTATCTCCACTGGGAGGACGACCTCAGCCCCATAGACCAGTTGGAAAGGGCTCTCGCCTATTCCTTCTCGTGGGGTAGTACGGTAGGACCACAAGATGTTGGGGAGTTCTTCGACCCAACTGCTCCCAACGTGGTCTAGCTTTATCTTGAGTCCCCGCAGGATTTCTTGATTGACGACCTCGGCTTGTCCATTGCTCTGCGGGTATGCGACTAAGGTGAAGGCCTGCTGAATGCCTAACCCTTTGCACCACTCATTCAGTTTGCGTTCGGAGAATTTCCTTCCATTGTCCGACACCAGCTTGTGAGGGATGCCATATCGGTAGACAATGTCCCTCCATAGGACTTTCATCACTGCCGCCTTTATGCTATTCGCCAGAGTTCCAGCTTCTACCCATTTGGAGAAGTAATCAACGAGAACCAGCAGAAATTTCTTCTGCTGGGGCCCAATGGGAAAGGGGCCCATGATGTCCATCCCCCCTTGTTCAAAAGGGAAGGACACTGTAAAAACTCGTAAGGGCTCCGTCAGGCGGTGAGTCACATGTTGATGTCTTTGACAGGCTTCGCACCCAGCCTCGAATTTGAGAGCATCGGCCTGTAAGGTAGGCCAAAAGTACCCTGCCAAAGGGATCTTCCGGGATAGGGATTTTCTGTTAGGACCTTATCGTTTAGCTAGAGGGGGGGATGAATAGCTACTTTCAATTTCTCTTCCCCTACACGTGTTAGTAAGCACAAGCGGAAAACTAAACAATAATCTAAACAATGCTAACACAAACCGTTTACGTGGTTCGGAGATAAAGTTCCTACTTCACGGCTATCTATAAGGTGGACGATCCCGATCCGTCAGTGGATGACTCCCCGGAAAACCTACGGCTAGCTCGTGTAGCTCCTTGTGGGTGGAGAAACCTCGCCATAATCCGGACAACACTCCTGAGCACAAAGACTACTAATTAGCCTTTAACCAAAGCCAATTTCGTCAAGAACTCTCAGTCAAAACCGAGCCCCTTTAAATAGTGCTCTAGGCTGATATGACCATTACCAGTCGACTAGTCCAAGGCCAGTCGACTAGTCCCACTCAAATTTGACTGTTACAGCTTAACGTTCAAATTTGAGCTACCATCAGTCGACTGCTTCAGGGGCAGTCGACTGATCTTTCTGTGGACTTCATCAGTCGACTACCCTGGCACTAGTCAACTGATCAACTTCTACACCTAAGATATCCTTTCTCCGAGTACATTTCTCTCAGCACTCGAACCCTAGGATTTCCCGAGTACAATTCCCTCAGCATATGCACCCTCACGACTCAGTTGACTCTTCTTCCAGCAGTCTCGATCTGTTGCCTTCAAGCCCTCTTTGACTTTGGCTCTCGTCCCTCAGATGCGCACAAAAGCCCACGGCTCGCCTCCATGCCATCCTTCGTGTATGCCTCGAAGTCCGCTTCCCTTGGCTCATCGTCCCTGCTTTGTCCACGGTCCCTCGGATGCATGCAAGCCCATGGCTTGTCACCCATGCCATCCTTCACCGGTCCCGAAGTTGTCCAGCTAAGTCCATGTGTATCCTGCAAACCTGCACACTCAAATACACATATCAAATACACAGGTAAACCTAACTTAAACCCTTTGCCCAAACATCAAAACACATGGTCACTCCGGACCATAAATTGCCTCAACATTTTTCTCCGATGTGACTCCGCAGATGCCTTCATGTACCTCTCTCATCACGTAGTTAGCCTCCTCCGGTGTGATGCACTTGAGGAGAGGTCATGCAAAGGCCCTCCTATACAATTGATCACCAACCAGCGTGAATCTTGTTAGGATATATACTAAAAGTCTTGCTTTTGATTAGAATACATTAACATTTTAAAGAGAATCGCAAAATCACACGGTGCATATTATATTAGTATATGCACAACATGTCTCATACTTGATATTGCAGATAACATGGTGCATGGTGTTGCACAGAAGATCATGTTATCAAGTTCCTTGCAGAAGTATAAGAATGAGGCTCACAACCGAGATAGAGTTGGACAAACCATCGGGATGGTTGTAGTGCAATTAGGTGTGATTTGTCTTAACCATAGAATTGCACTAGTGCACTTTGTGTGCATTGAGTAGGACCAAAAGAGAGGTCATCTAATTTTGTACTGACTTCGTAAATTAGATTAGACCTCGGATTATATTATGGAGTACGATCTCTGAATCCCAAAATAATAACGGGCACATGTAGTTAATTAATTATTACTTTGATTTACCAATGGGCGAGGTCTATTCTGTTAGACCGATAGGTCCGGTAAGTTGGATAATAATTTTATCTGCATGGTGTGTCGTTGGTTATTGACGGAATCCATGTCCCGGTGAGTCAGGATGATGATGCCCCCTTGGTGAGCTCAAAAGGAACGTCATGTCAAATCTTGCAAGTGAACTATGGTCCGACATGATGAAAAGGTTAAGAAATCTTGCAAGTGAACTATGGTCCGACATGATGAAAAGGTTGAGTGGTACTAATCAAGGATCAAGAGGATAATTAATTTAATTGTCAATAAATTAAATTAATTATTGGACATTCGATATCTTAAACATGGGGAGATGGACGACTCATAATAGGTGGAGCCCATATAAAAATATGGGGGTTGGTGAGAAAGTTCAATGAGATCCTTTAGTGGAATGGATCTCCATTAATGGATCGGGTTTGGATCCATTAGCAGGCCAAGAACCAACTCCTCCTCATGGTCTCTATCTTAGCCTTATAAATACCCCATAGGAGTCATGATATAAGACTTAATGAATTAATCTCTAATTAATTCAGGGAATTAATCCACAAAACCCTAGCCTCTCTCCCTCTCTCTCTCTCCTAGGTCATGGCAAAGGAAGGAGAAGAAGACCTTGAGGTTTTCATCTTTCTCTTCCTATTCTCTCCCTCTCTTGGTTGTGGATGGCACTAGACAAGGAGGAGATGCTTCCTCCTTTGTGATGCAAGGAAACCGGTAAAGAGGGAGGGTGGCCGGCGGTGGAAAGGAGGGCTTCTTGGTGGTTTCAGCGTCGGAATTGGTGAAGGAGGAAGAAGCAATGTGGGGACGAAGGAGAGGAAGATTCTCCTCATCCTTTCATGTCCACTCACCCTCAGCTCTTCCCCAAGGCGTGCGCAGCTAGGATCCAAGGTGAACATTGCCGGCGGTGAGGAAGATTTGTCTTTTTCCTCTAGTATAGCCGGCGGTGACAAAAGGGAAGAAGGAGGTAGTTCGCAAGGGTTTAAAGGAAGAAGAGGAGATGTTCTCATCATCTTCATTGTCTTCTGCATCTTCCCTACACCACCTTGTGGCCGGCGATCCCATGAAAAGGGGATAGGCGCCGGCGGCATCAAGGAAGAGGCATTGAAGGTCGGCGTAAACCCTAACCCTAGGGTTTGTGTTGGTGTTTGGAAGGAGATTGAAGAAAGAGGATTAATTCAAGGCTTTGGTGACTCCGCGTCTTGGTAGTGTTGGATCGGGTTGGACCGGCTAGAGGGGGGTGAATAGACGGGAAAAAAATTATCAAAGTGGAGGCACTCGTCTTTAAAAAAACCTTGGTCGCAACTGAGAACGTTGCTTCCAAGACAGTGGACGCTCAATAAAAATCTCCTTGTGGCGGAGAAGCCTTACAAAAATAGCACGCTAGACTTTTAGAGAATTTACAAGAAATGAATTAATTGAATGAATAAAAAGATTGAAACTCTAAACCTATTTATAGCCTAAGAGAATAAATCTGTATTGTTGATTGTTGAGGAATTTTCTCTTGGCCGTTGATCCATAGATGTAATCTGGATGGTTGATCTTGGATGAGATTAAACTACATCCATTGGATCTGATTAAAGGATAAAGTTATCCTTTAAGAGATAAATTTGCCTTCTGCTCGCAACAGATAAATAACTTTATCATCTGCTCGCAACAACTTTAATCACTTCTCTTCTTTATCCCAGTCGGTAAAGCTGGTGATATATGTAGGTGAGGTTGCTAGTTCGAATCTTCACAGTAATAAATAAAATTCTTTTTGTTTCAGGTGCCTGGTTTGACTTGGTCAAACTGACCAGTCTTTTGGTTCATCTTCTGGGTGATTTCTGGCCAACCGGAGTTAGGCTCACCCGAACCCAACTCCGGCCTTTCGCCCCTCGAGCGTCCTTCCTCGCGACTTCTCATCCCTCGGACACCGCGCACGTCCTTCTCGCTCCACCGGCGTACTCTTCCGCAGCTTCCGCGTCCCTCGGATTGTACCGAGCCCGTCCGCTCACTTCCCCGCACAATCCTTCTCGTCCGCTACGTCTTACGCTCGACTTCTTCCGTACCTAAGCTCCTGCACACTTAGCAGAGGGATTAAACATACCAGGACCTAACTTAAATCAGTTGATCACATCAAAAATAACCAGGGGTACTTACAATCTCCCCCTTTTTGATGTGCATCAATCCGAGTTAAATTAGGGTAATCAAAATAAAAAAAACATACATAATAATGTAAACAGTTTAAGTTCAAAAAAAACATAAATTTTGATTAAATTAAAATTCTACCCCTTAACTTAATACTATTCCTCCCCCTTTGATCACATCAAAAAATTGGGAAATATAAGCAGGGAATTTTTTTTTTGAGTGCGATAAAAAATATTTTAAGTGAAAAAAAAATCGCGTTGCCAAAGATTTTTCAAATTTTAAAATGGCATATTATTTCAAAGTTAATTCCATTTTTTTAAAAAATGACTTAAATAAAATCTAAAATTTTTTTTGATAAAATCCATAGCTGATGAGGAGTTCCAAAAAAATCGGATCTGGTCAAAATATTTTTCTATCGAATTTTGAAAAAAAAATCATATTTCAATAAATAATTCATAAAAAATAAAAAAAAATCTGAATATTTTTGATAAAGTCGAAGATGAAGATATGAGTTTGGACAAAAATTTTGAATTTTAAATTCGTTCATCAAGTCCAAAAATGACAAAACAACACATGAGAGTTCTTGAAGAATAAATTTTAAAAAACTGGAAAAACTACTTCGAAAAATTTGAAAAAAAAAATTGTGATGAGTCTTTCCCCTAAAACTCTTAATTTCAAATTTCGATGGAAAAAAATATTTAAAAAATTTTCACAGAAGTTCCAATAGATTGACATCATAATTGTGCAAAAATAAATAAATAAAGACAAAATTTATGTTAGAGAAACAAAAGCGCACATATATAATAACCAAAAAAAATTATCAGTTTAATACAAATTTAGGAACCCAAAATAAGTTTCTGTCTACAGGATTAATTAAAAACATAGGCGAAATATAGCTTTTGGGCACCTTTTTAAATTGACCCTTATGATTTTTAAAATACCAATTTAAATTATCAGGAAAGCTATTTTTCTTTTGGCGTAAATATGCAATATCAAGTTCTAATTTCTGCACTAAGATTTTCAAATTATCATTTTCATTTTTCAAAATTTCAAACGAGGATATAAGTGTTAATTCATTTTTTAATTTTAAATTTTCTCTTTCTAATCTACAATTAGATTTGAGCAAAGCTTTAACTCCTGCATATAATTGATCATGAGGAAGAAAACAAACCTCACTTACCGGGTCGCTTTCGAAAAGTGAGGTTCCTCTTTCGTCGTCGCTTTCTTCTGACGTCTCTCCCCCTTCATCAGTGCTCCCTTCTTGAAGATTTGCCATCAGCGCAAGTCCTGCGTATTCTTGAACTTCCGACTCTTCTGACGAGGACTCATCGTCGAGTTGGATCTTCCTTGTGTTCAGTGCGGCGATGTCTGATTTCTTATTCTTCTCTTCATGAAATTCTAGGAATTTCTCCCAGAGCTCTTTTGCCGAGTTGTAATTTTCGATGCGGTTAACTTCTTGCGCGGGAAGAACGGCTAGTAGATGAAATTTAGCTTTGTCGTTTGCTTCAAAGTCTGATTTCTCCTTCTTGGTCCACGACTCTATTTCTTTATCCTTGCCGTTGTTGTCTTTAGGAACTGAAAAACCATTTTTCATAATTATTAGTAATTCAATATCAGTTTTAAAAAATACCTGCATTCGGCGCTTCCACATCGCGATCTCCCCCTCAAACTTCGGCGGGTAGATTACGGCTCCAACCATTTTCTTGAAATTGCTGCAGTCGGCGGTTAGTCCTTCTGCGGTGACCTTGGCTCTGATACCACTTGTTGGATCGGGTTGGACCGGCTAGAGGGGGGTGAATAGACGGGAAAAAAAATTATGAAAGTGGAGGCACTCGTCTTTAAAAAAAACTTGGTCGCAACTGAGAACGTTGCTTCCAAGGCAATGGACGCTCAATAAAAATCTCCTTGTGGCGGAGAAGCCTTACAAAAATAACACGCTAGACTTTTAGAGAGTTTACAAGAAATGAATTAATTGAATGAATAAAAAGATTGAAACTCTAAGCCTATTTATAGCCTAAGAGAATAAATCTGTATTGTTGATTGTTGAGGAATTTTCTCTAGGCCGTTGATCCATAGATGTAATCTGGATGGTTGATCTTGGATGAGATTAAACTACATCCATTGGATCTGATTAAAAGATAAAGTTATCCTTTAAGAGATAAATTTGTCTTCTGCTCGCAACAGATAAATAACTTTATAATCTGCTCGCAACAACTTTAATCACTTCTCTTCTTTATCCCAGTCAGTAAAGTTGGTGATATATGTAGGTGAGGTTGCTGGTTCGAATCTTCACAGTAACAAATAAAATTCTTTTTGTTTCAGGTGCTTGGTTTGACTTGGTCAAACTGACCAGTCTTTTGGTTCATCTTCTGGGTGATTTCTGGACAACCGGAGTTAGGCTCACCCGAACCCGACTCTGGCCTTTCGCCCCTCGAGTGTCCTTCCTCCCGGCTTCTCGTCCCTCGGACACCGCGCACATCCTTCTCGCTCCACCGGCATACTCTTCCGCAGCTTCCGCGTCCCTTGGATTGTACCGAGCCCGTCGGCTCACTTCCCCGCACAATCCTTCTCGTCCGCTATGTCTTACGCTCGACTTCCTCCGTACCTAAGCTCCTGCACACTTAGCAGAGGGATTAAACATACCAGGACCTAACTTAAATCAGTTGATCACATCAAAAACAACCAGGGGTCCTTACAATCTCCCCCTTTTTGATGTGCATCAATCCGAGTTAAATTAGGGTAATCAAAATAAAAAAAACATACATAATAATGTAAACAGTTTAAGTTCAAAAAAAACATAAATTTTGAGTAAATTAAAATTCTACCCCTTAACTTAATACTATTCCTCCCCCTTTGATCACATCAAAAAATTGGGAAATATAAGCAGGGAAATTTTTTTTTTTGAGTGCCATAAAAAATATTTTAAGTGAAAAAAAATCGTGTTGCCAAAGATTTTTCAAATTTTAAAATGACATATTATTTCAAAGTTAATTCCATTTTTTTAAAAAATGACTTAAATAAAATCTAAATTTTTTTTTGATAAAATCCACAGCTGATGAGGAGTTCCAAAAAAATCGGATCTGGTCAAAATATTTTTCTATCGAATTTTGAAAAAAAATCATATTTCAATAAATAATTCATAAAAAATCAAAAAAAAAATCTGAATATTTTTGTTAAAGTCGAAGATGAAGATATGAGTTTAGACAAAAATTTTGAATTTTAAATTCGTTCATCAAGTCCAAAAATGACAAAACAACACAAGAGAGTTCTTGAAGAATAAATTTTAAAAAACTGGAAAAAATACTTCGAAAAATTTGAAAAAAAAAATTGTGATGAGTCTTTCCCCTAAACTCTTAATTTCAAATTTCGATTGAAAAAAATATTTAAAAAATTTTTACAGAAGTTCCAATAGATTGACGTCATAATTGAGCAAAAATAAATAAATAAAGACAAAATTTGTGTTAGAGAAACAAAATGCGCACATATATAATAACCAAAAAAAATTATCAGTTTAATACAAATTTAGGAACCCAAAATAAGTTTCTGTCTACAGGATTAATTAAAAACATAGGCGGAATATAGCTTTTGGGACCTTTTTAAATTGACCCTTATGATTTTTAAAATACCAATTTAAATTATCAGGAAAGCCATTTTTCTTTTGGCGTAAATATGCAATATCAAGTTCTAATTTTTGCACTAAGTTTTTCAAATTATCTTTTTCATTTTTAAAAATTTCAGGCGAGGATATAAGTGTTAATTCATTTTTTAATTTTTAATTTTCTTTTCTAATCTACAATTAGATTTGAGCAAAGCTTTAACTCCTGCATATAATTGATCATGAGGAAGAAAACAAACCTCACTTACCGGGTCGCTTTCGAAAAGTGAGGTTCCTCTTTCGTAGTCGCTTTCTTCTGACGTCTCTCCCCCTTCATCAGTGCTCCCTTTTTGATGATTTGCCATCAGCGCAAGTCCTGCATATTCTTGAACTTTCGACTCTTCTGACGAGGACTCATCGTCGAGTTGGATCTTCCTTGTGTTCAGTGCGGCGATGTCTGATTTCTTATTCTTCTCTTCATGAAATTCTAGGAATTTCTCCCAGAGCTCTTTTGCCGAGTTGTAATTTTCGATGCGGTTAATTTCTTGCGCGGGAAGAACGGCTAGTAGATGAAATTTAGCTTTACCGTTTGCTTCAAAGTCTGATTTCTCCTTCTTGGTCAACGATTCTATTTCTTTATCCTTGTCGTTGTTGTCTTTAGAAACTGAAAAACCATTTTTCATAATTATTAGTAATTCAATATCAGTTTTAAAAAATACCTGCATTCGGCGCTTCCACATCACGAACTCCCCCTCAAACTTCGGCGGGTAGATTACGGCTCCAACCATTTTCTTGAAATTGCTGCAGTCGGCGGTTAGTCCTTCTGCGGTGACCTTGGCTCTGATACCACTTGTTGGATCGGGTTGGACCGGCTAGAGGAGGGTGAATAGACGGGAAAAAAAATTATGAAAGTGGAGGCACTCGTCTTTAAAAAAACTTGGTCGCAACTGAGAACGTTGCTTCCAAGGCAGTGGACGCTCAATAAAAATCTCCTTGTGGCGGAGAAGCCTTACAAAAATAGCACGCTAGACTTTTAGAGAGTTTACAAGAAATGAATTAATTGAATAAATAAAAAGATTGAAACTCTAAGCCTATTTATAGCCTAAGAGAATAAATCTGTATTGTTGATTGTTGAGGAATTTTCTCTTGGCCGTTGATCCATAGATGTAATCTGGATGGTTGATCTTGGATGAGATTAAACTACATCCATTAGATCTGATTAAAGGATAAAGTTATCCTTTAAGAGATAACTTTGCCTTCTGCTCGCAACAGATAAATAACTTTATCATCTGCTCGCAACAACTTTAATCACTTCTCTTCTTTATCCCAGTCGGTAAAGCTGGTGATATATGTAGGTGAGGTTGCTGGTTCTAATCTTCACAGTAACAAAAAATTCTTTTTGTTTCAGGTGCCTGGTTTGACTTGGTCAAACTGACCAGTCTTTTGGTTCATCTTCTGGGTGATTTCTGGCCAACCGGAGTTAGGCTCACCCGAACCCGACTCCGGCCTTTCGCCCCTCGAGCGTCCTTCCTCCCGGCTTCTCATCCCTCGGACACCGCGCACGTCTTTCTCGCTCCACCGGCGTACTCTTCCGCAGCTTCCGCGTCCCTCGGATTGTACCGAGCCCGTCGGCTCACTTCCCCGCACAATCCTTCTCGTCCGCTACGTCTTACGCTCGACTTCCTCCGTACCTAAGCTCCTGCACACTTAGCAGAGGGATTAAACATACCAGAACCTAACTTAAATCAGTTGATCACATCAAAAACAACCAGGGGTACTTACAATCTCCCCCTTTTTGATGTGCATCAATCCGAGTTAAATTAGGGTAATCAAAATAAAAAAAACATACATAATAATGTAAACAGTTTAAGTTCAAAGAAAACATAAATTTTGAGTAAATTAAAATTCTACCCCTTAACTTAATACTATTCCTCCCCCTTTGATCACATCAAAAAATTGGGAAATATAAGCAGGAAATTTTTTTTTTTTGAGTGCGATAAAAAATATTTTAAGTGAAAAAAAAATCGCGTTGCCAAAGATTTTTCAAATTTTAAAATGGCATATTATTTCAAAGTTAATTCCATTTTTTTAAAAAATGACTTAAATAAAATCTAAATTTTTTTTTGATAAAATCCACAGCTGATGAGGAGTTCCAAAAAAATCAGATCTGGTCAAAATATTTTTCTATCGAATTTTGAAAAAAAATCATATTTCAATAAATAATTCATAAAAAATCAAAAAAAATCTGAATATTTTTGTTAAAGTCGAAGATGAAGATATGAGTTTGGACAAAAATTTTGAATTTTAAATTCGTTCATCAAGTCCAAAAATGACAAAACAACACATGAGAGTTCTTGAAGAATAAATTTTAAAAAACTGGAAAAAATACTTCGAAAAATTTGAAAAAAAAAATTGTGATGAGTCTTTCCCCTAAACTCTTAATTTCAAATTTCGATGGAAAAAAATATTTAAAAAATTTTGACAGAAGTTCCAATAGATTGACATCATAATTGTGCAAAAATAAATAAATAAAGACAAAATTTATGTTAGAGAAACAAAATGCGCACATATATAATAACCAAAAAAAATTATCAGTTTAATACAAATTTAGGAACCCAAAATAAGATTCTGTCTACAGGATTAATTAAAAACATAGGCAGAATATAGCTTTTGGGACCTTTTTAAATTGACCCTTATTATTTTTGAAATACCAATTTAAATTATCAGGAAAGCTATTTTTCTTTTGGCGTAAATATGCAATATCAAGTTCTAATTTTTGCACTAAGTTTTTCAAATTATCATTTTCATTTTTCAAAATTTTAGACGAGGATATAAGTGTTAATTCATTTTTTAATTTTAATTTTCTTTTTCTAATCTACAATTAGATTTGAGCAAAGCTTTAACTCCTGCATATAATTGATCATGAGGAAGAAAACAAACCTCACTTACCGGGTCGCTTTCGAAAAGCGAGGTTCCTCATTCGTCGTCGCTTTCTTCTGACGTCTCTCCCCCTTCATCAGTGCTCCCTTCTTAATGATTTGCCATCAGCGCAAGTCCTGCGTATTCTTGAACTTCCGACTCTTCTGACGAGGACTCATCGTCGAGTTGGATCTTCCTTGTGTTCAGTGCGGCGATGTCTGATTTCTTATTCTTCTCTTCATGAAATTCTAGGAATTTCTCCCAGAGCTCTTTTGCCGAGTTGTAATTTTCGATGCGGTTAACTTCTTGCGCGGGAAGAACGGCTAGTAGATGAAATTTAGCTTTGCCGTTTGCTTCAAAGTCTGATTTCTCCTTCTTGGTCCACGACTCTATTTCTTTATCCTTGCCGTTGTTGTCTTTAGGAACTGAAAAACCATTTTTCATAATTATTAGTAATTCAATATCAGTTTTAAAAAATACCTGCATTGGCGCTTCCACATCGCGAACTCCCCCTCAAACTTCGGCGGGTAGATTACGGCTCCAACCATTTTCTTGAAATTGCTGCAGTCGGCGGTTAGTCCTTCTGCGGTGACCTTGGCTCTGATACCACTTGTTGGATCGGGTTGGACCGGCTAGAGGGGGGTGAATAGACGGGGAAAAAAATTATGAAAGTGGAGGCACTCGTCTTTAAAAAAACTTGGTCGCAATTGAGAACGTTGCTTCCAAGGCAGTGGACGCTCAATAAAAATCTCCTTGTGGCGGAGAAGCCTTACAAAAATAGCACGCTAGACTTTTAGAGAGTTTACAAGAAATGAATTAATTGAATGAATAAAAAGATTGAAACTCTAAGCCTATTTATAGCCTAAGAGAATAAATCTGTATTGTTGATTGTTGAGGAATTTTCTCTTGGCCGTTGATCCGTAGATGTAATCTGGATGGTTGATCTTGGATGAGATTAAACTACATCCATTGGATCTGATTAAAGGATAAAGTTATCCTTTAAGAGATAACTTTGCCTTCTGCTCGCAACAGATAAATAACTTTATCATCTGCTCGCAACAACTTTAATCACTTCTCTTCTTTATCCCAGTCGGTAAAGCTGTTGATATATGTAGGTGAGGTTGCTGGTTCGAATCTTCATAGTAACAAATAAAATTCTTTTTGTTTCAGGTGCCTGGTTTGACTTGGTCAAACTGACCAGTCTTTTGATTCATCTTCTGGGTGATATCTGGCCAACCGGAGTTAGGCTCACCCGAACCCGACTCCGGCCTTTCGCCCCTCGAGCGTCCTTCCTCCCAGCTTCTCGTCCCTCGGACACCGCGAACGTCTTTCTCGCTCCACCGGCGTACTCTTCCGCAGCTTCCGCGTCCCTCGGATTGTACCGAGTCCGTCGGCTCACTTTCCCGCACAATCCTTCTCGTCCGCTACGTCTTACGCTCGACTTCCTCCGTACCTAAGCTCCTGCACACTTAGCAGAGGGATTAAACATACCTGGACCTAACTTAAATCAGTTGATCACATCAAAAACAACCGGGGGTACTTACAATCTCGCCCTTTTTGATGTGCATCAATCCGAGTTAAATTAGGGTAATCAAAATAAAAAAAACATACATAATAATGTAAACAGTTTAAGTTTAAAAAAATCATAAATTTTGAGTAAATTAAAATTCTACCCCTTAACTTAATACTATTCCTCCCCCTTTGATCACATCAAAAAATTGGGAAATATAAGCTGGGAAATTTTTTTTTTGAGTGCGATAAAAAATATTTTAAGTGAAAAAAAAATCGCGTTGCCAAAGATTTTTCAAATTTTAAAATGGCATATTATTTCAAAGTTAATTCCATTTTTTTAAAAAATGACTTAAATAAAATCTAAATTTTTTTTTTGATAAAATCCACAGCTGATGAGGAGTTCCAAAAAAATCGGATCTGGTCAAAATATTTTTCTATCGAATTTTGAAAAAAAATCATATTTCAATAAATAATTCATAAAAAATAAAAAAAAATCTGAATATTTTTGTTAAAGTCGAAGATGAAGATATGAGTTTGGACAAAAATTTTGAATTTTAAATTCGTTCATCAAGTCCAAAAATGACAAAACAACACATGAGAGTTCTTGAAGAATAAATTTTAAAAAACTGGAAAAAATACTTCGAAAAATTTGAAAAAAAAATTGTGATGAGTCTTTCCCCTAAACTCTTAATTTCAAATTTCGATGGAAAAAAATATTTAAAAAATTTTGACAGAAGTTCCAATAGATTGACATCATAATTGTGCAAAAATAAATAAATAAAGACAAAATTTATGTTAGAGAAACAAAATGCGCACATATATAATAACCAAAAAAAATTATCAGTTTAATACAAATTTAGGAACCCAAAATAAGTTTCTGTCTACAGGATTAATTAAAAATGTAGGCGGAATATAGCTTTTGGGCACCTTTTTAAATTGACCCTTATGATTTTTAAAATACCAATTTAAATTATCAGGAAAGCTATTTTTCTTTTGGCGTAAATATGCAATATCAAGTTCTAATTTTTGCACTAAGTTTTTCAAATTATCATTTTCATTTTTTAAAATTTCAGACGAGGATATAAGTGTTAATTCATTTTTTAATTTTTAATTTTCTTTTTCTAATCTACAATTAGATTTGAGCAAAGCTTTAACTCCTGCATATAATTGATCATGAGGAAGAAAACAAACCTCACTTACCGGGTCGCTTTCGAAAAGTGAGGTTCCTCTTTCGTCGTCGCTTTCTTCTGACGTCTCTCCCCCTTCATCATGCTCCCTTCTTGATGATTTGCCATCAGCGCAAGTCCTGCGTATTCTTGAACTTCCGACTCTTCTGACGAGGACTCATCGTCGAGTTGGATCTTCCTTGTGTTCAGTGCGGCGATGTCTGATTTCTTATTCTTCTCTTCATGAAATTCTAGGAATTTCTCCCAGAGCTCTTTTGCCGAGTTGTAATTTTTGATGCAGTTAACTTCTTGCGCGGGAAGAACGGCTAGTAGATGAAATTCAGCTTTGCCGTTTACTTCAAAGTCTGATTTCTCCTTCTTGGTCCACGACTCTATTTCTTTATCCTTGCCGTTGTTGTCTTTAGGAACTGAAAAACCATTTTTCATAATTATTAGTAATTCAATATCAGTTTTAAAAAATACCTGCATTCGGCGCTTCCACATCGCGAACTCCCCCTCAAACTTCGGCGGGTAGATTACGGCTCCAACCATTTTCTTGAAATTGCTGCAGTCGGCGGTTAGTCCTTCTGCGGTGACCTTGGCTCTGATACCACTTGTTGGATTGGGTTGGACCAGCTAGAGGGGGGTGAATAGACGGGGAAAAAAATTATGAAAGTGGAGGCACTCGTCTTTAAAAAAAACTTGGTCGCAACTGAGAACGTTGCTTCCAAGGCAGTGGACGCTCAATACAAATCTCCTTATGGCGGAGAAGCCTTACAAAAATAGCACGCTAGACTTTTAGAGAGTTTACAAAAAATGAATTAATTGAATGAATAAAAAGATTGAAACTCTAAGCCTATTTATAGCCTAAGAGAATAAATCTGTATTGTTGATTGTTGAGGAATTTTCTCTTGGCCGTTGATCCATAGATGTAATCTGAATGGTTGATCTTGGATGAGATTAAACAACATCCATTGGATCTGATTAAAGGATAAAGTTATCCTTTAAGAGATAACTTTGCCTTCTGCTCGCAACAAATAAATAACTTTATCATCTGCTCTCAACAACTTTAATCACTTCTCTTCTTTATCCCAGTCGGTAAAGCTGGTGATATATGTAGGTGAGGTTGTTGGTTCGAATCTTCACAGTAACAAATAAAATTCTTTTTGTTTCAGGTGTCTGGTTTGACTTGGTCAAACTGACCAGTCTTTTGATTCATCTTCTGGGTGATTTCTGGCCAACCGGAGTTAGGCTCACCCGAACCCGACTCCGGCCTTTCGCCCCTCGAGCGTCCTTCCTCCCGGCTTCTCGTCCCTCGGACACCGCGCACGTCCTTCTCGCTCCACCTGCGTACTCTTCCGCAGCTTCCGCGTCCCTCGGATTGTACCGAGCTCGTCGGCTCACTTCCCCGCACAATCCTTCTCGTCCGCTACGTCTTACGCTCAACTTCCTCCGTACCTAAGCTCCTGCACACTTAGCAGAGGGATTAAACATACCAGGACCTAACTTAAATCAGTTGATCACATCAAAAACAACCAGGGGTACTTACAGGTAGATCATCGCCCACACGATATCCAAGAGGGGAGGGTCATAAGGTAGATGACTGCGAGGTAAACGACCAGGTATAACTCTCCCGAGCTCCGTTTTACTTTTGCTATGTTATTGCTTTGATATATTTTGTCATTGCATGTTGGTAATTAGTTATCGTAGATTAATTATTTGTTAATTGATTTGATAAATAATTATGTCATGGACCCTGAAGTTAAACACAAAAATCGGCGATCCATTCGTCGTCTTTTTCGCGGTTAATTAATCTGGAAAGTTACAAGGCCTTAACCTTGGTTTTAGCTAAGTTGTAACTTGGATTAAATTAACACGCCGATGAGACGGTCGTTTGGGAGATGGGTCTCTATTCGGATTAAATTTTTAATCCGTAGACATAGAGAGGTCTCTCAGGTTCGATCCCGTGGTTGCTTGTGAAACCGCCAAGCCATACCCAACAAATCTAACTGCCCCGCGGTGGAATAGCCGGCTTTCTTGGTCCTTGCCCGGAATGGTCCCATTATGCAAGAACGCCACGTAGGGATCCCTCCAGTCGGTCTGAATATCGCCTCCAGCTTCCTCTCCAATTTGCGCGACCGTCCCCTCCGTGGCACTAGATTCATTCAGCTGCCAGGTGTATATAGAGCTAGATAGTTTGGCTAGCTCATCCGCCGAAACATTATCAGTCCTGGAGATCTTCTATAGGATAACGTCCCCGAAGGAAGCATTCAGCTGTTCGCAATGGGATATATATTTCTGCAGGCGCTCGCACCTGACTTCAAAATCGACCTTTATTTGTTGTGATACCAACTGGGAATACGAATATACAGTGACCCGAGTGGCTCCCATGTGCTTAGCCGCTTGCAGGCCAGCTAGGATCGCCTCGTACTTGGCTTCGTTGTTGGTAGCTTTGAAGTGTAGCCGGATGGACAAATGTAATGCGTCTCCCCAAGCGGAAATCATTAACACTCCAACCCCGCTATGCTGGCTGTTGGAGGACCCATCCACATAGATCTTCCACATTCCTTCGGTCTCGGCCTTCGGGACGGTCTCTAGCATGAAGTCGAAGAGGGCTTGGGCCTTGATAGCGGTACGACGCTGATACTCGATGTCGATTCGCTTAACTCGGTTGTCCATTTGATTAACCTGCCCGAAGCCTCGGGATTAGTGAGGACTCGTGCAAGCGGGATGTTGGTGAGGACCACAATGGGGTGTGCTAAGAAATATGGCCTTAACCACTGAGCCATTAGGACCAGGGCATAAGCCAGTTTCTCCATCGTGGTATATCACGTTTCGGCGTCCATTAGAAGGTGTCCGAAGAAATAAACGGGATATTGCACCCGGTCTTTTTCTCGCGCGAGCGCCGAGTCTACTGCTTGCCTGCTGCCAACAGGTAGACAAACAAGATCTCCCCTTCCACAGGTTTGTAGAGAATGGGGAGGGTGGCGAGATAAGTCTTCAAATCTGCAAAGGCTTTCTCACACTGGTCGTCCCACTCAAACTTGGCGACCTTTCTCAAAATCTTGAAGAATGGGAGGGTCTTGTCTGCGACTTGGAGATGAATCTGGATAGTGCCGTGATTCTTCCATTCAATCGCTGTACCTCCTTGAAGTTGCGAGGATGCGGCATATTCAGAATAGCTTTTACCTTTTTCGCATTGACTTCGATCTCCCTCTCTGTCACCATGTACCCCAGGAACCTACCGCTTTTTATCCCGAACAAACACTTAGCCGGGTTTAATTTCAGCCTATTGGACCTCAGGGCGCGAAGGTTTCTTCTAGGTCGGCTATCATGTCGCCTCCTTTGTCAGTCTTTACTAGGATATCGTCCACATACACCTCCATGTTTCTCCCAATCTGGTGCTTGAAGACTTTGTCCATCATCCGCTGGTACGTGACACCAGTATTGCGTAAACCGAAAGGCATGACGTTGTAACAATATGTGTCGTCGGCCATCACAAAACTGACTTTCTCCCTGTCCTTGGGAGCAAGCTGGACTTGGTGGTAGCCTTAGTAAGCATCCAACATTGAGATGAACTTACAACCGACTGTGGAGTCCACCAATCGTCTATCCGAGGTAGGGATAACAGTCTTTGGGGCAGACTTTGTTCAAGTTGCGGAAGTCAATGTAGACCCGTCATTTGCCTCCTGGCTTAGGAACAAGGACCACGTTAGCCAATTAGGCAGGGAATTACACTTCTCTAATGTGTCCTGCTTTTAATAACTTCTGAACCTCGTCTCGAATAACCTTATCTTGGTCAGGGGTAAAGTGCCTCCATTTCTGCTTCACAGGATGGGCTCCCGGCGTAACATGCAGGTGGTGCATGGCCAACGCCGGTGGAACCCCTTTTGATTTCTTCGGCGGAAAACATCTTTGTGGCTCCGTGGGCAGTCTATGAGACGACTTCTTAATTCCGGCGCGAGATCGAGGGCGATGCGCATAACTCCCCCTCCATGTTGAGGGTGAATATGTACTTCCTCACTCTCGACCTCTCTCCTTTCCTCCTTGGGTCCTTCATCTTCTCGCGGGTTGGCGAGGTCCTCTGGCGAGACTTCTCGGAGATCCAAGTCCTCCTTTGTCGGCATTACGGGTTCTTCTACCGGTTCTGCCTTCGGTGCTCCTTCAGGTGCTTTGCTGGTTTCCCACAAACAACGCCAAATTTGTTCCGGAAAGAGTCGATGATGATGGCCAGTCACCGAGGTTCTGCCCACGTGAAAGCAGACAAGAGGGGAGAAATGTGTAAGATAAAAAAGAGAGTATAAGTTGTAGAGAATGCTTAACCCCCCTCACCAGAGGGGCTGGGGTACCTTTTATACCTGCGGTAGTGGTCGCACGTGTCTCCATGCTCTTCGCCACGTTCGTCTTTGTAACGGTCATCGCAGTCATTAAATCTAGTTCGTTGTAAGGACGAGGGTGATAATGGTTGTGGATTACGGGTCATGACTCTCCCGTAATGATTGATAATCCTTATCCATCCGCAAATAGGGGGTTTGTTATTCGAGGTCGAAGGTGGCTTGGGCTCTACTTCCCCGAGGTGATCTCGGGGTCTTCTAGCCAGGGTGACCATGGGCGTTTCGCTTTCCCGAGGTGATCTCGGGCCCCGACTACCCGGGTTGATCCCGGAAGGGGATTTTTGGATTTGCTCTTCCACGGTATGTATCCCGAGGGGGGTCCGAGGGTTCTGGAAAAAGAGTAGCTCAGACTCGTCATGTCGTGCCATGTAACTTCTTCATCCCACGTGCCCCGTCACGGGCTATTCAACTCCATCACTGGTCAAAGGTTTTTTGCATGTCGTTAGATACTGTAAGCCCTACCTACTTATGTAGGTCATCTCTGACCAAATTTAGAAGTTTAGTTTGGTTAATTCCGAATTTTGATTTTTTTTTTTAAAACATCTCAATTATTTCAATTTATTCGGTTCGATATCGATTTTATAATTCAGAAATCGATTAAACAAACTAAACCGAATCTATATTACTTACATTAACAATTGATGCCAAAGACGAATCACTCACCCCCAGCGCCTCTTTCAACTCGTCTCAGGGTCAACACGAAGGAGGTAAATCACGGGGACTACTAGCCTGGATGCTGTGGCTAGCACGTGGGGAGGATGGGCATACTGGCTTTGTCAGGATTTGATCCCAGACCTCTTGGTGGTAATATCTATATATTAATCATTAATCTATCCCGTGGAGACTACTTAGGTTAACAATTGAATGTATCCTGAATTGGTGTTTTAAAAAAAAATATCTCTAAATCAGGACTAGATTTGAGATCATTCACGATAAGAAAATTTTGATTAATTCATTAATCAATGGAATTAATTGATTCGATTTTGTTTGATTTAAAAAAGTTCAATCAAGTTGATTGTCTAAAAAAATATTTTCTATGGAGCTCCAATTAATTGGCCTCGTTGACGACCAATTCATAGGAAATGAGTTCCAACGCCGGTACTAATTAATTGGCCTCGTTGACGACCAATTCATAGGAAATGAGTACCAACGCCGTTACTAAGCTTAAAAAATTATTAAGTTAATTCAGTATTTGATCTAATTAATTGATTTTATATTAATTTAATTTATTTGATTTTAATGAAAATTTGATAAATTTATACCGGAAAAAATAAGTTTGTTCTATTTTAATCTATTTGATTTTGATTTGTTTAGTCAGCCCTAGAGCACTATGGAACCTACATGCTATGGAACTACCTTTTTTCGACTATGGAACCTACCTGCTACACGAACTTTAAAATTAAAAGATAATAACTTCAAGAATTAATATAATTATATTAATTTTAACCTCGTATATGGCTGCCTCATTAATTGTTGCTAGTAAAGGCCGCAGCCTAACTGTGGATTGAGCCAAGAGAACTAGTGTACTGTAATAAATTTCAAAAATTAGATTAAAAAATGTTATTATAATGAATAGAGATGCTCAATAACCTGTTTTTTATTATTATTAAATTGATTAAAATGAATCGTACAGTCAATTCTATATATAAATCTATTGTTAATAGTCAATTGATATATCCGAGATAATATTTAAAAGAAAAATATCTAAAATGTGATTCCGAATTTATTTAATTTTGATTTTTTTAATTTAATTGATTCTATTTTAAATCAATTGTTTAACTCTAATGGAGGAAAAAAAACAAAAGAAAAAAAAACGGACTGAAGAAAGCGAATGCACTGTGGAAAGACAGAAGAATCCTAGTAATGTCAAGATATTCTTTCTAACAATGTATATAGCAGCTCCATAAATTCTGGATTGTAAAGGCTACAGACCCGGCAATTTGTTGGCTGTCGATTCCTGGAAAAGAGAGTTTACGCACTGTATTAAATTTTAAAAATTAAAATTATCTCGGATAATGATAACAGTGATATTATATTTTTAATTTTAAATATTTAAAATTAAATTTTAAATTTAATAAATTAACAAATAAATTTTTTATATAAATGATTAAAATATAGAACTAATAAGTCATCCAGTATTTCTCAATCACGTTGGACGGTGAAATATTTTTGAAGAATTGGATTAGTAATTTCAAGATTTATCGGGTATAAGTTACATATCTAATAAAACTAAAAAGATTTAAAAAGATTTCATAATGAAAATATAGGTGGTCGATCACTCAACTCTCAATCAATGATTAATAGACTCAACTATCCAATATTAGTTGATTGATATTAGTTGATTGATGTTAGATTGATATTATATCCGAGTTGATTGATAATTTTTTTAATTAATTTAGTAATGAATCGAATTAATTAATTTGATTTATTTGATTTTAATGATAATATGTGATCGGGTTGTTTGTCAAATAAAAAAACATTGATTTGTTCGACCGATTGCTCAGCGCTTCTCGTAATCATGACTGAGCATCCAAATAAAATGATAAACATGCTGCAACACCACGAACTCCAAGTCATAGCGTTATTGCCGGCTTTTTAACCAAAGATGTATTTAAGAATTGATATTTATCAAAAAGTATATCATAATTTTATTTTTATCAAAGAACATACTCATTTTAATGAACTTCCTCATATACCTCTCCCGCTAACCATGGTCTTTTTCTTTCTCTCTGCTAACTACTGTCTTTCTCTTTCTCTCTGTCAGTAACGAATTCCGAGACGTCTGAAGATACTTTTTAAAATTTTTTATTTTAAAATAATATATTATGGAATTGCTAAAAAATGTAAGAAAAAAATCAAAAAATATTTCAGTTAAAAAAATATCTCCTCCAATGTGATTTTAAAAATATAAAGTGATGATTTTTTATATTTGATTAATATAAATTAATATATTAAATAATATTTAACAAATATATTATATATTAAAAAATTTGAAATTTTTGATTTCAGCCAACTGAGGGCCTGAAATTTTTTGATTTCAGGCCCATGCTGGGGCTGGGCCTGAAATTTTTGATTTCAGGCCCACGTTGGGCCTGAAATCTTTTGATTCATGCTCGACGTGGACTCAATTTTTTTTCTATTTTAAAAATATATTAATATATAAAAAAACCTATCAAAACACGTAATTTCATATTCAAACGTAGGGTCTGAAATCACGGTAGGAGAGCCTGAAGTCAGATGACTTCAGGCCCAAGGCCCTGAATTCTTTTATTTTATTTTTTAAATATTTAATCATTATTTATAAAGTATGAAGTTATTTGATTTCAGGTCTTCCTAGGATAACTTTAGGCCCTGCGTTTAAATATGAAATTACGTGTTTTGATAGGTTTTTTATATATTAATATATTTTTAAAATAGAAAAAAAATTGAGTCCACGTTGGATCCGAATCAAAAGATTTCAAGCCCACGCGGCCAGAAATCAAAAGATCTTCATTTTTATATATTAATATATTTATTAAATATTATTTAATATATAAATTTATATTAATCAAATATGGAAAATCATCTCTTTATATTTTTTAAATCATGTTGGGCCTGAAATCTATTGATTCGAGTCCGACGTGGATTCAAATTTTTTTCTATTTTAAAAATATATTAATATATAAAAGAACCTATCAAAACACATGATTTCAGATTCAAACGCAGGGCCTGAAATCATCCTAGGAAGGCCTGAAGTCAAATAACTTCAGACCTTATAAATAATAATTAAAAATAAAAAAATTTAAAATAAAAGAATTCAGTGCCTTGGGCATGAAGTCATCTGACTTCAGACCCAGCATGGGCATGAAGTCAGATGACTTCAGGCCCAAGGAGGGCCTAAAGTCAAATGACTTCAGACCCTCTACTGTGATTTCAGGCCCTGCGTTTGAATATGAAATTACGTGTTTTGATAGAGTTTTTATATATTAATATATTTATTAAATATTATTTATTATATTAAAAAATTATTAGATTAATCAAATATAAAAAATTATCTCATTATATTTTTGAAATCATATTGAAAGAAATGTTTCTTTTAACTGTGCCTAATATGCAGTCATATTTATACATCTTTGTATGCCAACTGATACAGTTAGAGAATATAACTGAAAATTATTAGTACTAAGTTTGCACATCAGAAATAACATCTCCTATGTAAATTCTAAATAGATATATCAAGTATGGAGAAATCTAAGTATCCTAGGTCCATAGGTCCATCAGTGAGTTTTCACCGAAACCCACTGATTCATCCTAGAAAACTCCTATTGCAACATAATTTATAATCATTAGAAGTTTAGAGTCAAAAATACCATCTCCTAGCTCAAATCTAACTATTGATATTGGGTTTCGAGAAATCCAAATATCCTAGGTCCATCAGTGGGTTTTGGTGAAAACTCACTGATAGACCTAAAAATCTCCTATTGCAACATAATTTATAATCATTAGAAGTTTGGACACCAAAAATACCATCTCTTAGCTCAACTCTAACTATTGATATTGAATTTTGAGAAATTCAAATATCCTAGGTCCATCAGTGGGTTTTGGTGAAAACCCACTAATAGACCTAAAAATCTCCTATTGCAACATAATTTATAAATATTAGAAGTTTGGACACTAAAAATACCATCTCCTAGCTCAACTCTAACTATTGATATTGCATTTTGAGAAATCCAAATATCCTATGTCCATCAGTGGGTTTTGGTGAAAACCCACTGATCGACCTAAAAATCTCCTATTGCAACATATTTTATAATCATTAGAAGTTTGGATACCAAAAATACCATCTCCTAGCTCAATTCTAACTAGAACTATTGATATTTTTATTTAATTTACTTAGATATATTTATCCAAGATAATGTTCAAGCCCTTCTTAGTCCTGGAGGGCCTGAACACATCTGTGTTCAGGCCCTCCTAGCGTTACTTCAGGCCTTGCGTTTTAATCTGAAATTACGTGTTTTGATAAGTTTTTTATATATTAATATATTTTTAAAATAGAAAAAAAATTGAGTCCACGTCGGGCCTGAATCAAAAGATTTCAGGCCCAACGTGGGCCTGAAATCAAAAGATTTCAGGCCCTCAGCTGTCTGAAATAAAAAATTTCAAATTTTTTAATATATTAATATATTAATATATTTGTTAAATATTATTTAATATATTAATTTATATTAATCAAATATAAAAAATCATCATATTATATTTTTAAAATCACATTGGATGAAATATTTTTTTAACTGAAATATTTTTTCGATTTTTTTCTTACGTTTTTAGCCAATTCCATAATATATTTTTTTAAAATAAAAAATTATGAAAAAACATCTTCAGACGTCTCGGAATTCGTTATTGACAGAGAGAAAGAGAAAGACAGTAGTTAGCAGAGAGAAAGAGAAAGACAGTAGTTAGCGGGAGGAGTATATGAGGAAGTTCATTAAAATGAGTGCACCCTTTGGTAAAAATAAAACCATGATACGCCTTTTGGTAAATACAAATTCTTGAATACGTCCTTTGGTAAAAAACCGCGTTATTGCAACATCGCAAGGTTGTGAGAAGTGTTAAAAGGAGTAGGAATATAGCAATAAAAAAAATATGAGCAATAATAAATTTTATTATTCTTTAATATTTATCTCTAAGAATAATACAATATCTAAAATGTATAAAAATATTTGATCAATTGACCTATTAATAAAGAATAAAATTATTCTAATAATTATAACATAATTATTCTAATAATTATAACAAAATTATTATAATAATTTGATTCTATTTTTCCAATTATATTAAATTAATCACTTTTACTCTTAGACAAACTCAACAGGGCATCTTTGATATTGAGTTTCCTTGTTAGCTTGTTGAAATATTATCTCGATAATGATTTTGTAAAGATATCAACGATTTAAGCTTTTACAGAAATATAAGAGATGGATAACTATATATCTATGTTTTCTTTCAGCATAGTCATTTTGTTCTGGAGTATGAGAACAAAAGACTCGATAAAATATTCGACTCCCAAATCAGAATGAAAAGAGAGTATTTTGTGATTAAAATATCGTTCAACTTATTTTTTGAAAATGATAGAATATGTATAATAAATCAGAGTTCCTTTTCATAGGATAAAACCAAGTATATTTACTAAAATAATCAATGAATGTAACATAATATAAAAAATCTCAGTTAGACAGGATAAGTGTAGGGTCTTAACCATCGGAATGAATTATTTCAAATGGAAAATTGAAAAAATGATCAGATGAAGAGAAAGGTAACTTATCACATTTAGATGTCATACATGCCTTACATGAATGAAATTGAGAGGAAATAAGTGAAATAGATAAATCATACATACTTATGATCGACTGAACAATACAAAATTAAGGATGACCAAGTCAAGTATGACCAACTGGTTTATTTGTACATTCACCGATAAAAGCTTCGATTGAAAATTTTTGAAAAGAGTAAAAGTCATTTTTTTCATTCCCTCATAAAATATATTAATATTTGTTCCTCTTTCTTTTATAAGATAATGATTATAATGAAATTAAAAAAATACATTATTATCAAGGCAAAATCGATGTGCGGAGAGTTAATTGTTAGTAATAAATAGAACATAAAAAATGTTGTGCATGTGAAAAATATGATTGGATAAATGAATATATGTATTTCCAAAATTAGCAATTTGCAAACATGAGTCATTGTCTACTTCCATATCTGAACCTTGGTATGACATTACTTTGAATCTGTAAGGATATTGTGGTCTGATGTGACATGATGAGTTGCTCTAATGTCAATATACCATTCGGCAGAAGAAAAGTTTGGTGGTTTACCAAGAGTAGGTATAGACAAGAGTACTTTAGGATATGCTTAGTTGATTTTCTTAAAGCTGAAGCGTCACCAATGAAATCTATATGAAATCATCTAGGACATTTAATGGGGTTGAATAGCCCGTGACGGATACGTGGGCTGAAGAAGCTGGGTGGCAACATGTCGTGAGTCTGAGCGACTCCCCTTTCAGAGCTCCCGGGACACTCTTGGGAAGAGGATCCTCCCCCCCCCCCCCCCCCCCCCCCCCCCCGCCCCCCCCACCCGCGATAAACACGCCCTGGAGATCAGATCAGAAAACCCCTCCCGGGATCACCTCGGGAAGTCGGGTTTCGAGACCACCTTGGGGAAGCGGAGCGCCCGGGACCTCCCGGGCCAGAAGACATCGAGATCACCTTGGGGAAGCGGAGCCCAGGTAGCATTCGACCTCAAGTAACGATCCCCCCTTTTCTCGGATCTGCAAATAATCATCCCCACTATCGCGGAGCTATCATGACTCTTACATGTCGCAACGGGTCGAACTTAATGACGGCGTGGACCATTTCAAAGACTATTCGGTAACCGATGAAGGAGGGGGCGTGGCATAGATCAGGGGGACTCACCAAGGCAGCCGCCGCAGGTATAAAAGGTATTCCAACCTCTCCGGTAAAGGGGGTACGCATTCTTCACTACACACATACTGTTTTGCCTTCTTTTCATTTTCTCCATCGAAGTACTGACTTGAGTGTCGGAGTGGGCTCCGCCAGACAACCTTCGGTGTGTTCCCCTAACGCTCATGTTAATCTCGCAGGATGTGACTTCCTCTTCGATCGTTAGCGTCTGCGTGAACAGAACCCTGGTGACTGGCGGTTGACGTTGATTCCTTCCAGAACAAGTTTGGCGCCGTCTGTGGGAAACCAGTAAAGCACCCGAAGGAGCACCGATGACAGAGCCAGCGGGACAACCCATTATCTTGACGAAAGAGGAACTAGACTGGTTGGTGACAAATGCCATCAAGGGGGCACTTGAACAGCATCAAATCGAGCAAGTCGCCTCGCAGCGAGGTGCTTCTGGACGAGAGGAGATCCCCAGGGTTTACCTCTCACACCCTCAACCGCGAAGATCTGTCACACATCCGGGACGACGAGCCGAAGCAGCCCCAGACCACCGATGAGATTATCTCGGAGACATCGAGAAGGCCAACTCGATAGCCTCTAGCGCACAAAGGCACGAAGAGGGACAAGGGAAATGGGAGGAACTTGAGGCCTCCCATAAGGTTCCCTCTACTCCCTTCTCATCTGAGATAGTGGAAGACCCCATGCCGAAGCAGTTTCATGGGCCTGGGATCGCTGATTATGACGGGAAGACCGATCCGGAGGATCATGTCTGTAAGTTTGAAAATGCGGCACTCCTGCGCCAGTATACTGACGGTGTAAAGTGCCGAGTGTTTTTCAATACCCTGTCCGGAGCATCCCAACGATGGTTCCAGAGGCTGCCACCAGGTTCTATCAACTCCTTGCGGAGTTATAACTGCCTTCCTTCACCACTTCGCCAGTAGCCATCGTTATCAGAAGACGACATTCAATCTATTCGCTCTCAAGCAGAAGCTGAAAGAGCCGCTCAAGGAGTACATCCATCGGTTCAACAGCGTGGCGCATGACGTGCCCAGTATGACGTCGGAAATCCTCGTCAATGCCTGTACATAAGGGCTTGCGGAAAGGGATTTTTTCTGATCCCTGGTGAAGAAGCCACCCATAGCTTCGATGATCTGCTAGGGAGTTCTGTCAAGCACGCCAACGTGGAGGAGGTGTAATGCGCCCGTCGCAAGGAACCAACTGGAGTCCTCCCTCAAGTTGTTCCTTGGTCTGAAAGGAGGGAGCCCCCAGCTCCAACTCAAGGAAAAGTCCTTCACCTTGGGAAGGACCAGTGGGTTGGCAGGCGAAGGCTGGTTGAGACGGTGGATACCGAGTAGCCGGAGCCATTAACAAAGTATTGTGGTTCCCATGGCAGTACAACACACTCCACCGAGGAGTGTCATGCCTTGAAGAAGAAATTGAATGAGGAGGCAGACACCAAACCTCGGAGAATGTGGAATAAGGTGGGGTATCCACGGCGAAGCCTTTCCCCCCGGCAGCAGCAGGCGGGGTAAAACGAGACCCGAACTCGGTCTTGATCACGATCGCGAGGAAGGAGTCGGGGCCTGCATCCCGCAGATCCCCCTCCTTAGAAAGAGATCCCCGAAAGGGCAAGACCCCTATACGTGGCCCGCCCTCGGGGCATGTTGGAGTAATCTCCGGGGGGGGGGGGGCACCGGAGGAGATTCCCATCGGGCAAGGAAGTCTCATACCCGACGACTGGAAAACTACTCAATCGGGATGAGTCGGAGCCAGAATCACGACCCTACAATCTCTTTCAGTCCAGCAGACTTGGAAGAGGTGAAAGCTCCTGTTAGGACCGTGACCGTCAAGCTAGAGGGGGGGGGTGAATAACTTTGCTCGATTCGTTCTTCCTACGATGTTAGCGCGCGCAAGCGGAAACACTAATAAAACAATCAAGCAAGCGCTAACATGTTACCTTTACGTGGTTCGGAGATGACGCTCCTACTCCACGGCTGTCCGTAAGGTGGACGATCCCTAATCCGTCGGTGGATGACTCCCCGGATGCCCTCCGGCTAGCTCGTGTAGCTCCTTGTGGGTGGAGAAACCTTGCCACAAACCAAACTTCACTTCTGAGCTCTTAGACTACTATTTGGCCTTTAACGAAAGTTAAATTCGTCAAGCTTCTCAGCCAAAACCAAGCCCCTTTAAATAGTGCTTAAGACTGAGAAACTCGTCACCAGTCGACTGGTCCATTACTAGTCGACTGATCCCACTCAAATTCGACCGTTACAGCTTAACGTTCGAATTTATGGCGACACCAATCGACTGCTCCAAGAGCAGTCGACTGACCACCAGTCGACTGATCATTCTATGAGTTCGAGTTCCCCCGCTGGCAGTCGACTGATCCATTCCCAGTCGACTGCCTAGCTTACATATTCACTCTCCCTCACTCCGAAGACCCTCCTTCACGTATGCCTTCAAGTACACTCCCTTGGCTTGCCTCTTGAAGTCCTCTTCCACTGGCTATCGCCCCTCGGATGCGCACGCAAGCCCTCGGCTTGCCTCCATGCCACCCTTCACGTGTGTCCCTTGAAGTCCACTTCCCGGCTTGCCCTTGGAGTCCTCTTCCCTCGGCTCTCGTCCCTCTGATGTGCCCTCCATGTGTGACTCACCAAGTCCTGCAAACTCAATCACACATATCAAACCACAAAGGTAAACCTAACTTAAACCCTTTGCCCAATCATCAAAACACATGGTCACTACAGACCATAGATTGCCTTAACAATCTCTCCCTTTTTGATGTTTGGCAATACGTTTAAGTTAGGGAAAACAAATAGCAAATATGCATGGATCCTATCACAAGGCATCCCCACACCTAACCTTTCCAAGAGTTAGGACTTTTACCAAAACGGGCTTTTTAAAACCTCTCTAAGGCCCCCTACATTGGACTTACAAAGACTTTTTAAAAACCTCTCCAAGGTTCCCCTTACGCCACAAATGAGCAACAATGCTCCTTTACCTAAGCTCCCCCTAGACCTAGGATTTCTTTGCAAATGCATGTTTGGTTTCCCACTTAAACCCAACACTTCTCCCCCTTTGCCACACATAAAAAAAAACTACAACAATTCCCTCCTTATTGGATCTTTTGACCCCTAATGATCATAATAAACACAGTGTACTAACCCCATAAGATTACACACTTGTTTTACATCATTTTGACATCTTTTGACTGCTGAAAAACCATTTCAGCCTGGACCAGTCGACTGCCCCATCTACCAGTCGACTGCCCCATCTACCAGTCGACTGATACTCTGAAAACCCCAATTTCAGCATTCTGACCCAAATTCAGAAATGCACCAGAAATTCTATAAATCTTTAAAAATTCTCAAAATTTGTGGAGAGGTTTGTGGTACCCATATCTACTTGGGAAAAATACATCCAACCATGCATCTATCACCAATCCCAGGATTGACACAAAATCCAAAACTAGCTAAATGATTCAATTGAACCTTGACCTAAAGTCCTAGTTTTGACCTCCTCTTGATGTCTCTGCCCAAACCAAACCACAATGCATCCCTAGCATTGATTTATATGACATTTACACATCACAACCAACTTTTATGCTATATGACCCCAATGTCATATTTCCATGCATGATACACAAATCCAATATGCTAAAACCCATGAATTGAGACTCAAGTCTGTCTCCAATTCCCTTGGCACACTTCATGACCCATCTAGACTTCCGAGAGAAATCCTCCTGGGATCCATAGACCATGGGTCCCAACTTGACTCCTAGAGCTCCCTCTTGAGCTCTTAACCCTAGCCACCTCCCTAGGTGACTCAACAAACACTAGACCACACCGGTATACCTTCGGTGACTCTAGGTCTACAACCCTAACCTTTCCAACCTTGGACCCCTTGTCCTTAATTAAGACCTTCTTCTTGCTTTTAAATGACACCCCCTTGTCATTTTTGGACTTCCCCTCCTTGTCGTAGTTATATACTACCCTAGCATATTTCTTTTCATTGACATTGGAGACCTTAGATCGGTATCCTAGACCCGATCTATCATTGTTGGGTTTTAGACCACCCAACACCATATCTAACCCCTTAGATCCAATGGTGAATCTATATAGGGTTTTCTCTAACCTATAAAGCTTTGCCCTTAAAGCTTGATTTTCCCTTTCTAGGTTCTTAACCCTAGAATTAACATGTCCCCCTTGGACATTCCTAGACCTACCCACCTTCCTAGGCATATGTCTCCCCTTCTTGGGATTTATGACTTGATCTTTAAGTCTAAAGGTCTTGAATTTATCATGATGCATGATTTTCCTAGGGGTTTGATCTACAATATTACCCCGATTTCTATCATTATACCTAAATCCATGATTATTCTTAACAAGCATATAAGAATTTGAAATTGAATTTAATTTTAAAAAAGGAATTACCTTTCCTTTTACCTTTGAAGCTCCCCCTTTTAAACTATTTGAATTGAGTTTAGGGTGTACCTCCTTTTTCTTACCCAATGGACACTTGTCCTTGTAGCGTCCCTTTTTATTGCACCTAAAGCAAATTATGTGCTCCTTTGACTTTGCTTTGGTGGAGGTGGAGACTTCTTCTTGCTCCGGTATTGAGGATGGTTCTTCCTCCCCCTCAATCCTTGATGTGGAGACTTCTTCTATTCCTTTCTCACTTGAAGATATAGACGATTCTACTTTCTCCTCCTCTTCGGAAGTTGAACTTGATTTAACCTTCGATTTGTCCTTTTCCTCCTCTTGGACCAAAGACCCCTTTTCCTTGGGCTCCTCTTCTTCTTGTCCTTGTGTCGAATTCTCATGTAGAGCTATCACTTTTCTCCATAGCTCATACGCATTCTTGTATTATCCTACATTTGACACAATATATGAAGGTAATAAATTTAATACAACTCTAGTTACCTCCTTATCCGCCTCCGCTTCTTTCGTTTGACTCTTGGTCCAATACCGAGGTCGGAGGTGTTTCCCCTTCTTGTCCGTTGGAGCTTCAAATGGAACTTCCAATGCCGTCCAATGATCCCAATCCATTTAGAACCATGTCTCCAACCACTTCCTCCAATAATTGAAATCATCTCGATCGTATAGAGGTGAAATCCTAGTATCCCATCCAAGTGGACCTTCCGATTCCATCTTCCTCTAGAACCTTTTGCTCTCCCGGCGGTTAGTTCGTAGATGAGCAAACCCGCTATGATACCACTTATTAGGATCGTGACCGTCAAGCTAGAGGGGGGTGAATAGCTTTTTTCGATTCGTTCTTCCAACGATATTAGCGTGCGCAAGCGGAAACACCAATAACACAATCAAACAAGCGCTAACATGTTACCTTTACATGGTTCGAAGGTGACGCTCTTACTCCACAGCTGTCCGTAAGGTGGACGATCCCTAATCCGTCGGTGGATGACTCCCCGGATGCCCTCCGGGTAGCTCGTGTAGCACCTTGTGGGTGGACAAACCTCGCCACAAACCAAACTTCACTTCTGAGCTCTTAGACTACTATTTGGCCTTTAACCAAAGCCAAATTCGTCAAGCTTCTCAGCCAAAACCAAGCCCCTTTAAATAGTGCTTAAGGCTAAGAAACTCGCCACCAGTCGACTGATCCATTACCAGTCGACTGATCTCACTCAAATTCGACCGTTACAGCTTAACGTTCGAATTTCTGGCCACACCAGTCTACTGCTCCAGGAGCAGTCGACTGACCACCAGTCGACTGATCATTCTGTGAGTTCGAGTTCCCCAGCTGGCAGTTGACTGATCCATTCCCAGTCGACTGCCCAGCTTACATATTCACTCTCCCTCACTCCGAAGACCCTCCTTCACGTATGCCTTCAATTACACTCACTTGGCTTGCCCCTTGAAGTCCTCTTCCACCGGCTATCGTCCCTTGGATACGCATGCAAGCCCTCTGCTGGCCTCCATGCCACCCTTTACGTGTGCCCCTTGAAATCCACTTCCCGGCTTGCCCTTGGAGTCCTCTTCCCTCGGCTCTCGTCCCTCAGATGTGTCCTCCATGTGAGACTCACCAAGTCCTGCAAACTCAATCACATATATCAAACCACAAAGGTAAACCTAACTTAAACCCTTTGCCCAAACATCAAAACACATGGTCACTCTGGACCATAGATTGCCACAACAACTCCCCATCAAGACGCCCTAGTAATCCTTGCCCGCATCACCAACTACGAGGTTAAGCACATCTTCGTGGATACAGGAAGTTCTGTGAACATCCTGTACAAGGCGGCTCTGGATCATATGCAGATCGACGAGGATGAGCTACTCCTAGTCTCGACCCCATTGTTCGGCTTCACTGGGTATCGAGTGTTAGTGATATGAGAGAAGTGTCCTAAGGCAATCACCTTATGATTGTAATCATTTATTTTAATAAATGAATATTCACTATTTGAGTATACATGTTTATGTATTTGATTGAGATCTTAAACTTATTTACTGAATGCCCACAATACAATTCACAGCATGAGAGAATTTGTGATGAATTCACAACTAGTGATTATCTCTACATGTGCAATTATGAAGTATTGAAATTGTCCCTAGTCGATGAATTGATAAATACGGACACTATCAATTCTGTTGAGACTAGCATGGGTTATTCTCTAATCAGCTGATTCTCACTGGCTGGTGACATTGGGATGTCCGGAGATAAACATGAATGCTAGTTAAGGGAACTAGTTCATTGGAGTGACTGGCTGTAAAACATTATATGGTAGTCTACATATAGATATGTCAGTGAAGTTCTTACTGCAGCTTAAGTGCGATGTTCCATTGACTTGCGGTGTTCAAGTCATCTTGGCCATGGAGACTTATACTTTGACATCTTAAGCAAGCACCTCCAAGGAGGTGTGGACCCAGGATGATTGGGTATAAGCCGAAGTGCCCGAAGATGTTTGAACAGCCTACAAAGGATTCACCACTCCTTGCGAGGAGATGTATACCCAAGGCCTATCGTCAGATTGTTACTCGAAGCCTCTGGCCAGAGCATGACATGTTCAGAGTATGAATCTCTTAGATACATGAGAGTAATTAGAATCCGTAGGACGAGAAAATGTTACTTGGGTTAGGTGTGACGTAGTCAGCCTAGTGGGGACTGACACACATAGACCATGTCCTGAATCAAGTGGGTATAAGATGGTGAAGGGAATGGGGCACGATTCATTATAGCTGCTGAAGGGATTCAGAATAATTTCTGAGGTCAACCGTTGATCTTTCGATTAATTGGGGATCATGATGTACTACTAGGTGCCACTCATGATCGTTCTATAATTGGTTAATTTTAGACGGCCAACATAAATCGAAAGCCTATTTAGTCACACGCACTAGGAGTAATCCGAGGGATTTAAAACGAGTTGAAAAATGGATTTTCCAATCAAGAGAGATTATGTTTGGTTGAGCCAAACGATAAGTCGAATCTGAATTTTTCAGAGACGCATCGAAAGCGTAAAATGGCTAAGTCTTTTGAAGACTTAATAGATGAATTAAATGAGTTTAATTCATTGGGGCGTGGCTTGGATGGGCCGGCCACCCTCTTTGCTTGGCCGGCCACAACAGAGGGAGAGAACCAAATTGTTTGGTTCAATTTATAAAATAAACCAAATGAGGTTTGTTTTATAAAATTATGGATGATATAAATTTTTATATAATAAACCAAGGTTTGGTTTATTTTTCATGGAAATTAAAATGAACCATGGATTGGTTTATTTTATTTTATAAAATCAATTATGGATTGATTTACCATGATAAAGAAATTTATATAAAAAAATTTATTTTTCATGAAAATTAAAATGAACCATGGATTGGTTTATTTTATTTTAGAAAATCAATCATGGATTGATTTTCCATGATGAGAAAATTTATATGATAAATTTCTTATGAAAATTTATTCCATAAGAAAAAAGGAGACTTGGTTGATTTTTATCATGAATTAAAATATGATAAAACTTGGCATGATGGAATAAGTCATAGAAAATTTATATGATAAATTTCTTATGAAAATTTATTCCATAAGAAAAAAGAGACTTGGCGGTTGAGAGGCCACTATATAAAGTACCCAAGGCAAGGCTTGGAAATCAATCGAAGTATTCTTGCCTCGGCTCTCTCCCTCTCCTCCCTTCTTTCTCTTGGCTGGCCACAAGCCTCCTCCCCTTTTCTTCTTGCCGTGAGCACAAGGAGAAGCCCCGAGGCGACAAAGTTCTTCTGTTGGGACGATCTTCCTCTCCGGCCATCATCACCTTGGGATTGGGCGCAAGTCTTCTTCCTCCTTCCGCCGGAATTGTGATTCCGGCCAACCTTGGTGGTGAGTTTTTCTGATGTGATTACTTCTCTCTTGGTTTTCTTGTCGTGTTCTCGGAGAATCTAGTAGTTCTCGAGAACACGAAACTCGTGGCTTTGTGAAGTCATCTCGAAGATACTCGGCGTGGACACGAATAGAGGCGGAGCTTCCAAGGGACGCTTACGGTTGGATCTCATCCCTTCCTTCGAGTTACGCGAGGTAATACGTAAATTAGTTTACGTTTCTACAAAATTTTAAATATATGATCATGTCTACACAAGATAAGGTTGCATGCTTAGATGTGTGGTTAAATAATTTGAGAAATTATTTATGCTAAACCTTCCACTGCACTTATTTAATTTTAAAATTACGAACCCGCATCCATGTCAACATGCACCCGGACCCAACAGTGGTATCAGAGCCGGTTAGTGTTCGACATAATCATATAGTTGTTTTGCGGAAAACTTTGTCATGATCTCAATTTTGGAAAATTTTCCAATTATGGAAACTTTTCAATTATGGTAAATTTCGATTTAGGAATTTCAAAGTTTGGAAATCCTCATGAAATTTCGCAAACTTTTGACATATCCCTGTTTCTGAAATTTTATGATAATTGTGAAAGCTTTCCATTTTTGAAAACTTTCCAATTTTAAAAATTTCCTATTTTCGAAATTTTCTAATTTTGAAAATACGTAATTTTTCTTTGTACCAGAAACTTACAATTATTCTGAAAACCTTTTATTTTTGGAAACTTTCCATTTATGAAAAGCTCATAATTTTGGGCACTTTCTTTTCATGAAAGTCTAGACATTTTATGGAAACATTAATTGACAATTAAATTCAAATTGGTTTTTAAATTATTAACAAAATTTTTTACTTTGGGGAGTGCCTCGGGGAGCCACCCAAATTAAAGTTAGTTGTTGTAATTTAATTTTCTATTTTGAATATGAATTGTTAAAATTAATTTGGGTAGTCCTCGAGGAGCCATCCAAATTATATTATTAACAAGTTCTTTAATTGTCAAGTTTAATTTGGTTATGCCTCGGGGAGCAGGCCAAATTAGATTTACAACAAATTTCTTTTCTTTGGGGAGTGCCTCGGGGAGCCGCCCAAAGTAAATAATTTGTTGTAATTAATTATCCATAAATAAAATATGTGATCAAATCTTGGAAATTTTTTGAGGTGATTCTCAAATGATAATTTTCTTATTTGATTTATGAGGTAATGCTCTTACATATTGTTGTCTCCAAAATTAATTAGGAAAAATTGTTTCCTATAGAGTTTATTTCCTTAAATAAGATTTTCATGAAAATAATATATGGTTGAATTAAGGGAATTTGTCTCTTAATTTAATAAGATTTGATTTAGAGAAATCAAAGTCTTAAACATATTATTTCCAAAATTGATTATGACAATTTAGGAAATTATTTCCCAGAACAATTCCTTGAATAAAGTGTGAAATTAGAATTAGGAAATCTAGTTCCTAATTCAATAAGACTTGATAAATTAAGTCACATACATACTTTATTAAGGAAATCGTTAGAACATGACATAATTATATGTCATGAATGTGCTTAAAAGGAAAAGGATGAAACCCAAAACCCCTTACAAAATATTAAGGCCAACACCTTCCATTAATATGGTTAAAATCAGAGTTTTGTTTCTAGACTGGGTTGATGGACACATCCATGCCCGGCTTGAACCTCAACATGTTCAAACCATGAAATTAGTTTATGATTAATATAGTTGGAGTCAGACGTTAATCCTTAGTTTTGGTTGTTGGACACATCCAAGCCCGACTAGACGGTTGAATGAGCTCCAACCATATTAAAACTATTTCTTGATTAATGAGTCAGCCTTAAGCTTGGAGCTTCGATTTGTTGTGCCACAGCCAAGGTCGATGTAAAGAGAGGTGCAGTTGGGTGCTATGTATATTGTTGCATACTTGTTAATGAGTTAACAACCCAATGATTTATGCAAACATTCAATTAGTTGATAGCATAATGTGATAGTTACATATGTGTAATATGTAATCGGTATAATTACCTACCTTCATAGCTAAGAATAACTTGATGGACTACAACCATGGTTGTTCTTATCTATGGTTGGATATCAACCTCTTTGGAGATGTTCTTACGATCTCCCGAATTGATAAAAAGGGTTATTCAATTCGAAAAATAAATAGGATTTAATTAATGTATATTGATGCATTCTTTATCATTCTTCTCATATAAGCTCAATTTGTATTTCTAGGATAATCACTTGATCATGTCTTCTCTGAATTTGCGTTCCATTTTGGACACCAATAAGCTAACTGGGCTAAACTTCATGGACCGACTTTGAAACCTGAGGATAGTCCTCAAGGCAGAAAAGCTTGCTTATGTCCTTGAAGAACAGCTTCCCAACCATTCCTGAGTTGCTTAACCTGCTGAAGACTGTAGAGCCTTCTATAAAGCAGGATCAGAAGACGGTACTGTTAGTTGGTTCCTCAAAGAAAGTTTCTAAGAGAAAGCCCAAAGAACAAAATAAGGGAAGGAAGAAAAGGGCCAAAAAGACTGAAAAAGGCACTTGGCATCACTGTGGCAAGGAGGGCCACTGGCGAAGAAACTGCAAGGTTTATCTTGAGTCCTTGAAGAAGAAGGCATTCGATGCCCCATCCTCTTCAGGCATCTTCGTTATTGAATATCACTCTATTTCCTCGTACACCTGGGTACTTAATACTGGGTGTAGCTCACATATATGTAATGACATACAAGGGCTAAGGAATAGAAGAAGACTCGTCAAGGGAGAAGCGATTTTGTGAGTTGGAAATGGAGCAAAGATTGCTGCTATTACCATCGGAACATATTTGCTGAAGCTCCCTACTGGACTTGTCTTAGAATTGGATAATTGTTATTTTGTTCCTTCGTTAATAAAGAACATTGTATCTATTTCATGCTTTAATGAAAAGGGATACCATTTAACTTTTAGTAACAATCGTTGTTACATAACTTTAAATGGTGTTCTTTATGGGACCAGAACTTTATACAATGGTATCTACACGTTAGATTTATCTGGTAACGTTTTCAATATCGAAGTTAGCAATAAACGTGCTCGAATAGATAATTAAATATACTCCTATACTTGGCATTGTCGTCTTGGCCATGTAAGTAAGAAACGCATGACCAAATTACACCGATGTGAAATTCTGGAATTATTTGAACCCGGTTCATTTGATACATGCGAATCATGCTTAAAAGGCAAGATGACCAAATTACCCTTTTCCGGAAAAGGTAAACCAGTGGGAGAATTGCTTGGTCTAATATATACTGATGTATGTGGACAAATGTCAACTCTTGCACAAGGAGGCTATAGCTACTTCATTACCTTTATCGATGATCACTCACGATTTGGGTATGTGTTCTTAATGAAACACAAATCTGAAGCTTTTGAGAAATTCAAAGAGTTCGGAAGTGAAGTAGAGAAACAGCTTGGCAAAAGTATTAAGATACTTGCTGGACATGGTTAGATCTATGATGAATCATGCAACTCTTCTAAAATCCTTTTGTGGCTATGCGCTTAAGACAGCTGTTTACTTGCTAAACAGAGTCCCGACCAAGGTGGTCTCTACTACTCCATATGAGACGTGGAATAGTAAGAAACGTCATTTAACTCACCTTAAGATATGGGATTGTCCTGCTTATGTAAAGCGGACTGTATCAGACAAATTGGATGCTAAGTCTGATAAATGTCTATTTATTGGATACCCTAAGGAAACAAAAGGTTACCAATTCTATCATCCCTTGGAACAAAAGGTGTTTGTTTCAAGGCATGCTGTATTTCTGGAAAAAGAATTTCTTTTACAAGAAAATAGTGGGAGTAGTATTGAACTTGAAGAAGTTCAAGAAACTCCAATAGACATTACAGAGACACCTAGTCTAGACCCACAACCAATAACTCATAATGATGAGCTATCAGTTGAACCTAAAACAACACCACTTCTTCGTAGGTCGAATAGGACACGCAATATTCCAGAGAGATACGGATTTCTCATAAGTGAATCGAACGACGTGTTACTCGTTAACAATGACGAACCTATCAGTTATGAAGATGTTCTGATAAATTTAGAAAGGGATAAATGGCTTGAAGCCATGAAGTCGGAAATACATTCCATGTACGAAAATCAAGTATGGGACTTGGTTAACCCGCCTGAAGGGATTAAGCCCATAGGGTGCAAGTGGGTTTTCAAGAAGAAAACCGACATGGAAGGTAATGTTGCTACCTTTAAGGCTAGATTAGTGGCAAAAGGATATCATCAGAAACAAGGAATTGATTATGACGAAACCTATTCGCCAGTAGCTATGCTTAAATCCATTCGGATGCTCCTGGCCATAGTAGCTCATTATGATTATGAGATATGGCAAATGGATGTGAAAACAGCTTTCCTTAATGGAAACCTGCTTGAGGATGTATACATGATACAACCTGAAGGTTTCACATCGGTTGATAAAACCAAAGTATGCAAGCTTCGACGATCCATATATGAACTAAAGCAAGCATCCAGGAGCTGGAACATCCGTTTTGATGAGACATTCAAAGAGTTTGATTTCTCACAAAATCCTGACGAACCTTGTGTGTATAAGAAGGTTAGTGAGAGTGCAGTCGTATTCCTAGTATTGTATGTCGATGACATATTACTTATAGAAAACGATATATCAGTCTTACAGTCAGTCAAAATTTGGTTGTCCAAAACTTTCTCCATGAAAGACCTGGGAGAAGCAACCTATATCCTTGGGATTAGAATCTATAGAGATAGATCAAAACGGTTACTTGGTCATTCGCAGTCTACATATATAGACCAAATGCTAAAAAGGTTTAGCATGTAGGAATCCAAGAAAGGTTACCTTCCTATCAGGCATGGGATCAACCTTTCAAAGTCTATGTGTCCGCGCACAGAAGACTAGAGGATTTGCATGAATAAGATTCCTTATGCATCTGCGATAGGATCTATCATGTATGCTATGTTATGTACTAAGCCCGATGTATCATATGCTCTGAACGTCACAAGCAGATACCAGTCTGATCCAGGAATGGATCATTGGGCGGCTGTCAAGACAATCCTCAAGTACTTAAGAAGAACTAAGGATGTGTTCCTAATATATGGAGAAGGTGATATGGTAATACGTGGGTATACAGATGCCAGTTTCTAGACAGATAAGGATGACTCCAAATCTCAGTTTGGATACGTATTTATTTTGAATGGAGGCGCAATAAGTTAGAAAAGTTCCAAACAAGACACCGTAGCGGATTCTACCACGGAAGCGGAATATATTGCAGCTTCGGAAGCAGCAAAGGAAGCAGTCTGGATCAAGAAGTTTGTCTCAGAACTTGGTATGGTTCCAACCATTGATGAAGCAATACCGGTTTATTGCGACAACAATGGAGCTATTGCACAAGCGAAGGAACCATGGTCTCATCAGCGATCCAAACATGTGCTTCGCCGCTATCATCTGATCAGAGAGATTATATGTAGGAATGATATACAAATTGAGAAAATTCCCACTGAAAGGAATTTAGCGGATCCTTTAACTAAGGCCTTGCCTCAAAGCAAGTTTGAGGGTCATGTTAGAGCTGTGGTATTGGATACCGTAGCGATTGGCATTAGGCCAAGTGGGAGTTTGTTAGTGATATGAGAGAAGTGTCCTAAGGCAATCGCCTTATGATTATAATCATTTATTTTAATAAATGAATATTCACTATTTGAGTATACATGTTTATGTATTTGATTGAGATCTTAAACTTATTTACTGAATGTCCGCAATACAATTCACAACATGAGAGAATTTGTGATGAATTCACAACTAGTGATTATCTCTACATGTGCAATTGTGAAGTATTGAAATTGTCCCTAGTCGATGAATTGATAAATACGGACACTATCAATTCTGTTGAGACTAGCATGGGTTATTCTCTAATCAGCTGATTCTCACTGGCTGGTGACATTGGGATGTCCGGAGATAAACATGAATGCTAGTTAAGGGAACTAGTTCATTGGAGTGACTGGCTGTAAAACTTCATATGGTAGTCTACATATAGATATGTCAGTGAAGTTCTTACTGCAGCTTAAGTGCGATGTTCCTTTGACTTGCGGTGTTCAAGTCATCTTGGTCATGGAGACTTATACTTTGACATCTTAAGCAAGCACCTCCAAGGAGGTGTGGACCCAGGATGATTGAGTATAAGCTGAAGTGCCCGAAGATGTTTGAACAACCTACAAAGGATTCACCACTCCTTGCGAGGAGATGTATACCCAAGGCCTATCGTCGGATTGTTACTCGAAGCCTCTGGCCAGAGCATGACATGTTCAGAGTATGAATCTCTTAGATACATGAGAGTAATTAGAATCCGTTGGACGAGAAAACGTCACTTGGGCTTGTTGTGACGTAGTCAGCCTAGTGGGGACTGACACACATAGACCATGTCCTGAACCAAGTGGGTATAAGATGGTGAAGGAAATGGGGCACTATTCATTATAGCTGCTGAAGGGTTTCAGAATAATTTCTGAGGTCAACCGTTGATCTTTCGATTAATTGGGGATCATGATGTACTACTAGGTGCCACTCATGATCGTTCTATAATTGGTTAATTATAGACGACCAACATAAATCGAAAGCCTATTTTGTCACACGCACTACGAGTAATCCGAAGGATTTAAAATGAGTTGAAAATTGTATTTTCCAATCAAGAGAGATTAGGTTTGGTTGAGCCAAACGATAAGTCGAATCTGAATTTTTCAGAGACGCATCGGAAGCGTAAAATGGCTAAGTCTTTTGAAGACTTAATAGATGAATTAAATGAGTTTAATTCATTGGGGCGTGGCTTGGATGGGCCGGCCAAAGAGGGTCTCCACCCTCTTTGCTTGGCCGGCCACAACAGAGGGAGAGAACCAAATTGTTTGGTTCAATTTATAAAATAAATCAAATGTGGTTTGTTTTATAAAATTATGTATGATATAAATTTTTATATAATAAACCAAGGTTTGGTTTATTTTTCATGGAAATTAAAATGAACCATGGATTGGTTTATTTTATTTTATAAAATCAATCATGGATTAATTTACCATGATAAAGAAATTTATATAAAGAAATTTATTTTTCATGGAAATTAAAATGAACCATGGATTGATTTATTTTATTTTATAAAATCAATCATGGATTGATTTTCCATGATGAGAAAATTTATATGATAAATTTCTTATGAAAATTTATTTCATAAGAAAAAAGGAGACTTGGTTGATTTTTATCATAAATTAAAATATGATAAAACTTGGCATGATGGAATAAGTCATAGAAAATTTATATGATAAATTTCTTATGAAAATTTATTCCATAAGAAAAATGAGACTTGGCAGTTGAGAGGCCACTATATAAAGGACCCAAGGCAAGACTTGGAAATCAATCGAAGTATTCTTTCCTCGGCTCTCTCCCTCTCCTCCCTTCTTTCTCTTGGCCGATCGCAAGCCTCCTCCCCTTTTCTTCTTGCCGTGAGCACAAGGAGAAGCCCCGAGGCGACGAAGTTCTTCCGTTGGGACGATCTTCCTCTCCGGCCATCATCACCTTGGGATTGGGCGCAAGTCTTCTTCCTCCTTCTCGCTGGAATTGTGATTCCGGCCAACCTTGGTGGTGAGTTTTTCCGATGTGATTACTTCTCTCTTGGTTTTCTTGTCGCGTTCTTGGAGAATCTAGTAGTTCTCGAGAACACGAAACTCGTGGCTTTGTGAAGTCATCCCGAAGATACTCGGCGTGGACGCGAATAGAGGCGGAGCTTTCAAGGGATGCTTACGGTTGGATCTCGTCCCTTCCTTCGAGTTACACGAGGTAATACGTAAATTAGTTTATGTTTTTGTAAAATTTTAAATATATGATCATGTCTACACAAGATAAGGTTGCATGCTTAGATGTGTGGTTAAATAATTTAAGAAATTATTTATGCTAAATCTTCCGCTGCACGTAATTAATTTTAAAATTACGAACCCGCATCCATGTCAACATGCACCCGGACCCAACATCGAGTACAGTCGATAGGGCAAATCACCCTATCGCTATCATTGGGCAGCGACGTACTTGAGAAGACCAGGAGGACACCCTTCTTGATTGTTGACGCTCCCTCATCCTACAATGCCATCTTGGGTCGCCCGACGCTCAGTGTCTTCCAGGCGGTAGTCTCTGTCTACCACCAGAAGATAAAATTCCCCATAGGCGATCGAGTGGCGGCAGTCAAAAGGGATCAGCTGGTGTCTCGACAATGTTACAGTGGGGAAGTCAGATCAGAGTCCCGGAGAAACCCGAGGGCTCCAGAAAGCTAGCTGGAGGAAGCAGTCGTGCACAGGAGGACATGAACAAAAGGCTCAAGAGGCCAGGACATGTCAACTGTCTCCGACCCTCTCATCCCCGATAAAATTTACCTTGCATATTGTGTATCTGCCTATGTATTCTTGCTGCCTTGCAGCGAATTCATGTAATAAAGGAAGGTTCCCTAGCCAAAGTGCCAGCATATCACCAAGAATCAAAATTCTAATAACTCACAGTGCTGCGGATGCCCGGGGTACTTAGGCTTGGTTTGGGTGCTATGGACGCCCAACCAAGAATAAAAACCCAAATACCTCGCAGTGCTACGGATGCCCGGGGTACTTAGGCTTGGTCTGGGTGTTACGGACGTCCAACCAATAATAAAAACCTTAATACCTCGCGGTGCTGCGGATGCCCGAGGTAATTAAGCTTGGTCTGGGTGCTACGGACTCCCAACCAAGAATCAAAACCCTAATACCTTGCGGTGCTGCAGATGCCCGGGGTACTTAGGCTTGGTTTGGGTGCTACGGACTCCCAACCAAGAATGAAAACCCTAATAACTCATGGTGCTGCAGCTGCCCGGGGTACTTAGGCTTAGTCTGGGTGCTACGGACACCCAACCAAGAATAAAAACCCTAATACCTCACAGTGCTGCGGATGCCCGGGGTACTTAGGCTTAGTCTGGGTGCTATGGATGCCCAACCAAGAATAAAAACTCTAATACCTCGTGGTGCTACGGATGCCCGAGGTACTTAGGCTTAGTCTGGGTGCCACAAACTCCCAACCAAGAATCAAAACCCTAATACCTTGCGGTGCTGCGGATGCCCGGGGTACTTAGGCTTGGTCTGGGTGCTACGCACGCTCAACCAAGAATAAAAACCCTAATACCTCGCGATGCTGCGGATGCCTGAGGTGTTGGTGCAGAAAGCACCCAAGTCGAACCTGTGTTTTGATAATGACAAAAGGGTTCAAAAGTTAAGGTATAATGTTTATCTAATATGTTACTCAAGTGTGCAGGAAAAGTCCTAGCGAAGGACTGCTAGGCACCTGACAAAAGAATGCCAGGATATAAAGCCCTAGCGAAAGACTGCTAGGCACCTGGCAAAGGAATGCCAGGATACAAAGCCCTAGAGAAGGACTGCTAGGCACCTAACGAAGGAATGCCAGGATACAAAGCCCTAGCGAAGGACTGCTAGGCACCTGGCAAAGGAATGCCAGGATACAAAGACCTAGCGAAGGACTACTAGGCACCAGGCGAATGACGACTTGGTACTGAAGACCTGGCGAAGGACAGCTAGGCTCCTGGCGAAGGACTGCTGGGCAAAAGTCCAACCGGAGGAGCCGGTTGGCATCAGGTAAATTCTCCCGAGAGGAGTAGGTGAGGACGCGTTCCCCATCGAGGGAACAGTAGGCGTCGGTTCGACCTAGGGCTCCATTTGGGAGACTCAAAGTCAGAACCAAGACAGCTAAGGCTGTATAAACTTAACACTCTATTGCTTTGTACTTGTTTTGGACTACCCCTGGATGCAGGACCGAAGGAATGAGTCATTGCAGCTCAGAACGCCTTAAAGGAGAAAGGCAGCAGCTAAGCAGGGCGCCCCCAGTGTTCCGGGCGCCCCCAAGGGCAACACAAAACAGACTAAGCAAAAAGAGTGCTTCGGCAGTTCATGGGCAGGGCGCCCCCGTGCTCCCGGGCGCCCCCAGCGTCCCGGGCACCCCCAGCGTCCCGGGCACCCCCAGTTCAAAGCTAACGAAGTAGAAGCCAGCGAAGCCAACGGATAAGAGTTGACCCAGTCAACCCGGGCACCCCCCAGCGTCCCGGGCGCCCCCAGCGTCCCGGGCGCCCCCAGCGTCCCGGGCGCCCCCGTCAAAGCCTGATCCTGAGTTTGAAGGGATCAGAGCTGACCGAGAGGAACTTGGATCAGCTGACACGTGGGGGGGGGGGGCGCCCCGACGTTCAGGGCGCCCCCAGGGGATATAATGTAAAATATGGCAATTCGAAAATCCGGACCAGAAAATTTTTCAAGATTTTTCTGAATTTAGTCTAGGGTTTCCGGCCCTACGGGAGACCCCAGGGACTTTCGGGTAAACTCTAAATTACGAAAGGGTAAATAATTTAACCATAGAAATTATTTGAGGTTAAACTATAATAAATGGGGGGGTTAAATGGTTAAATCCTTTGCCCTAGGGGTAGAATTGGAAAATTCTAAAGTCGAAGGGGCCTTTCTGTAAAAATCCCCTCACCTTAAAACCTCTTTCTTGGCAGTCGGCTGCCCCGTACCCGTGCCCTAGCCGCAAGCGCCGACCCACTTCCCCTTCTTCTTCCCCCTCTAGCGAAGCCGCAGCCGAAGCCGACACACCAACCTGCCTTCGCTTCGTCGCATGGGGGTCTCTGTCGATTTCTTCTTCTCCGTGTGTAGCTGACGCCGACGATGTCGACCACGTGCAGTGGAGCTCCGATTGCGTCTGTCTCCTTCTCCTCCTATTCCTCCCTTCTCGGATTTGGCCGATGCCCTAGAATCCTCTTCAACCTAACATCTCCTCGGAGCTGGGGTGGGCGATCAGAGCCTGGAAGAGTTGATGAGAATTGACACCGCTGACCGAGCACCCCGCCGGCGAATCCGATTAGGTAAGGTTTTGCCTTATTCAGTGTTGCGTGGGATGGAATTGATGATGGAGATTGGCTGGATTAGTAGGGTTGTTATTCGGATTTGGGTTCCCTTGTAGCAACTTTTGTTTTGGAATCAGCTTCTGATGGATTTTTGAGATGATTTGGCTTTAATCAGATTCCTAACAGCATCCTGTATTAGATCTCTTGGGCAATTGATTTGCAATGATATTGATCTTGAGGTTCTATAGCTTGTTAGCCTTACTGTTTTGGATTTGGTTTTCTTTACCTTGTTCAGCTCTGTTGATTCTGGTGTTGCCGTGAGTGTGAGGGCTGATATGAATATAGATTTTGTCTGATGTTGTTGTAGAGGAAGGTTGCCGTGGGTTTCATCTCATGGCCAGAGTTGTTACAGGAGGTTGTTTATGTTCTCTATTTCTTGCTCTTAGCCATATGTTTTCGGATCTGTATGGATTATAGGTTGGCTTCACGTTGAGGAATTATGGCAGTTTGGTGTTGTGTAGCTAATTCCCTGCTCCTACTGGGACAAACCATCAAGGTAATGGTAAGGATGAATCTCTATCTGGGTGTTGGTTAGATCTAAGTTTTGGATCAGATCATTGATGTATTTGGGGTAAGACTTGGTTTATTTCAGTGTGTTGTCTATTTAATGATGTGATGCTATTGTTGGACTGCGATTTGGTGTCGAATTGGTATTCTAGTGATGTTTTGTTTCCTTGGGATCAATGTGTTCAGTTTGTATTATTTTGGGATCTGTTTAAGGTTTGTGTTGGATCAAATTGATGATGGTTTGATTTTAGTTAACCTGGAGGAGTTAGGGTGATGATTAAAGTGGTAATCAAGATTGATATGAATGATGGGATGATCAGGTTTACGGTTTGTTTAAATCCAGGTTTAATTGAGAGGTTATTATTCAATTAGAGACTTGTTAGCTAATTACTATCTTTGTAATAGCTATTTAAAATGTCCTTTGATACAGGGCACTGATTTGGACTTTTGATTGCGGAGTATTCGGGATGGGAGGTTCTCATTTGATACAGACTTCACTTACTTGGAGGCGGGTACCCCTTGACTTATCTTGTTGATATTGTCATATTGTTATGCATATACTGTTATAGATAGCAGTAAGATTATACGCTATCCTGGTTTATTATGCCTGTCCTGCATACTTGTTAGTTATCCCTGAGTTATTATGCCTGTTCTGGATACTTGTTAGTTATCCCTGAGTTATTATGCCTGTTCTGGATACTTGTTAGTTATCCCTGAGTTATTATGCCTGTTCTGGATACTTGTTAGTTATCCCTGAGTTATTATGCCTGTTCTGGATACTTGTTAGTTATCCCTGAGTTATTATGCCTGTTCTAGATACTTGTTAGTTATCCCTGAGTTATTATGCCTGTTCTGTATACTAGTTAGTTATCCCTGAGTTATTATGTCTGTCCTGCATACTTGTTAGTTATCCCTGAGTTATTATGCCTGTTCTGGATACTTGTTAGTTATCCCTGAGTTATTATGCCTGTTCTGGATACTTGTTAGTTATCCCTGAGTTATTATGCCTGTCCTGGATACTTGTTAGTTATCCCTGAGTTATTATGCCTGTTCTGGATACTTGTTAGTTATCACTGAGTTATTATGCCTGTTCTGGATACTTGTTAGTTATCCCTGAGTTATTATGCCTGTCCTGGATACTTGTTAGTTATCCCTGAGTTATTATGCCTGTCCTGGATACTAGTTAGTTATCCCTGAGTTATTATGCATGTACTGGATACTTGTTAGTTATCCCTGAGTTATTATGTCTGTCCTGGATACTTGTTAGTTATCCCTGAGTTATTATGTCTGTCCTGGATACTTGTTAGTTATCCCTGAGTTATTATGTCTGTCCTGGATACTTGTTAGTTATCCCTGAGTTATTATGCTTGTTCTGGATATTTGTTGGTTATCCCTGAGTTATTATACAGTTAGTTCTATACAGTCTCAAGTATTGTCATATCTATATGTATGCTTAGATATCGTGAGGTATCTCTTGTGTTTGACATTGAGAGATCTGTAGATTTCGGCCAGTATACCTTGTAGGTTACCTGTATTTCCTATTATAGGATTTCAGACTGAGACTTAGTATACTGAGGACTTGGGGAGGGAGGTATGTGTATCTATCATACACCATCCTTGCATTGTTGCATGCCGGCGATCAGCGACTCCCTTGTGGTTGAGCCTAATCGTCTTCCGGCACATGATATGCACACACAACCACTCATGGGTTAGTGGATACCGCTGGGTGTGTGCATTTGCTCTGTACTGCTCCGCTCGTCCGCTCATAGGTAGTGGTTTCGGAGCGTGGTAGCAGGCAGGGATCCCTTCTCTACCCATAGACCAGAGAAGATGAGAGAGATATCTCCCCCATTTATATATGGGGCGGAGTGTTTACTCCACCAGCATCCTGTCCACTCGGTCACTCAGGAGTAGTGATGGCAGAGTGCTGACAGTGTCACGGCTCTACCCACTCGGCCGACACAGTATCGCCTGTCTCGGTGGCTTGACTGGAGTTAGGGGGTGACCATGGCATTGCACCATGTGCATACTTTGCATCGTGCATTGTTTGCTGCACTTGATTTCTGCACTTGTTTGACATGCATATTCTGGAGACTTGTTATCTGAGATTATATGTCTATTGATATTCCCTGGGTACTTATTATCCTCTTTTCAGGTTAGATGGATTCTGGTATGTATCTTTATTCAGTATCTTCAGTATACCCTTTCCTATTGTTCATATGAGGTTGTATCAGCGTAGACTTCTATTGTTATTATAACACACTATGCATATCTACTGGGTATTCGCTGAGTTTATGGACTCACACCGTTGCCATATATTTTTATTTCAGGTTGAGATACTTGGAGTCGCCAGAAGAGCCCAGCAGCCAGTCCCTACCCATCGCGACGGCATAGTTTCGTTTTGTACTTAGTAGTGTCTATTGGTATATTTACTTATTGGACTTGTATATGTCTTGGGAGTGTTGTCGTGTGCCCTAAGGGGTTTTTGTATTGGTTGTTTCGTCGTAAGTCGGATCGGTCCGCAGTCAGGTATGATTTACTTAGTTGTCTTGTGCTTTTATGTCGTGTTTATATATATTTTGAGGCCTGAGGCCAATTAAACTGCGTGGTCGTGTTCTGTGTATGTGTAAATTGTTTGCCGGACAGGGGAGGTGCTGTCCGATTTTATATTGGATCAGCGGCTCCTGGGTCTCGGGGCGTGACAATTTTATTAACAGCTCAATTGGTACCAGGATTCATAAACTTTAGTACTTAGCCTGGAGGTCTAGAGTTCGAATCCTGGGGAAGGCAAAAATCCACTGGCCAGGGGTGGGAAGACCGTAGGGTCGCCGGCCTAGAGGGTTGCCTGCGGGGACCATAGAGGTGGGGCCGCTACATATAAAAAGGCCCTCGACTCCAAGGCTTCAGGCAATCAAGTTTTCCAACGCATTCACGCTCTTCTACTCCCACGCTCTACTCTGGAAACCTCTAGACTCGAGATACAAGCGCTGACGACGTCCCTCTGTCCGAAAATCCAATCTACAACGGACGTTGGTAACGAAGAGCTTCTTTTAAAGTTTACTGCACTAGTCTTGTAATACTTCTTGTAAACTGTTTTTGCGTATATATAGAATTGCCCGCAGAAAACGGTCAACGACCGTGGGCCTTGGAGTAGGAGCCGACCGCGACTCCGAACCAAGTAAAAAACTTGGTGTTTGCGTGTGTTTGTGTTAATTTCCGCTGTGCATTCTCTATTTCTTAATCCGAACGTTTTACGATATTCACCCCCCTATCGTTTCTCTCGATCCAACAAGTGGTATCAGAGCGGGGAAGCTTAAATTTAGTGCAACCACCAATTTGAGAATTTTTCGGATTTTTATAAAATTTCTTTTTAATATTTTTTTTGTTCGAATTTCTTCTCATTAATCGAGGTTGGTGCAACACCCCTCGACAAATATTTTTTTCTTTATCCCGCACTACTAATCCAAGACCAAGTCTTGGGATATTCCTTTTTCCGTTTAAGTTTACATTTCAGATAAAATGGCCATGCAAGAAGGCTTCAGCACTGCAAGACCACCTCTCTTCAGTGGGGAGGATTTCTCCTACTGGAAGAGCAGAATGGAGGTCTACCTGAAAACTCAGGTGGACATGTGGATAATCATCCAGTCCGGACTGGAGATTCTAAAAAATGCTGAAGGAGTACCTCAAACCTACACAGAGTGGGACACTGCTCTAAAATGGAAGATTGAAGCTGATGCAAAGGCGACCCAGACCCTCCAATGCGGCTTAACAAAAGAGGAGCTGAACCTGGTGGGTCCATTCAACAGTGCCAAGGAGCTGTGGGGGAAATTGATCGAGCTGCACGAAGGAACTTCAGACACTCGGATCAGCAAGAGAGATCTCCTCCTGAACAAGCTGTACACGATCAAGATGAACGACAACGAAACAGCAGCTCAACTCCACGCCCGAATTCAGGAATTAATGAACGAACTACACACCATCGGTCACAAGGTAGAAAACCGTGACCTAATAAGGTACACTTTAAATGCTTTCCCGAGAAACACCTTGTGGGCATCTATGGTAGATGCATACAAGGTTTCAAGGGACCTTTCAAAAATTAAATTAGATGAATTGTTCTCTGAATTAGAATTACATGAACAGACTAACTGCAATCTGGCCGAGAAAGGTATTGCCTTTGTTGCAGGTAAACCTGGAAGGGCAACCAAGAAGAAGCCTCAACCTGAACCCGAGTCTAACTCAGACTCAGACTCAGAAGACGAAGAAGGAGATTGACCAAAGCTGGTCCGACTGGCCCGAAACTACTACAAGGAATTGAAGAACCAAACCAACAGACGGAAAGCCAGCAGAAGAAAGGACGAACCAGCTAAACCCGCAAATGAAAAGAACAAGCCCAACGTGACCTGCTACGAGTGCAAGAAGAAGGGTCACTACAAGACGGAGTGTCCGAACCTAAAGGAGACCAAGAAAAATAGAAGGAAAAAGGCACTTCAGGCAACGTGGGACGAGTCCTCCTCCTCCGAAGAAGAAGAGGTCCCACAGTCGAACCTACTCACACTAACCGCCTCAGAAAAAGTCGAGACCGAATCAGAATCAGAACAGGACGACGGCAGACTGACATTTTCAGAGGACGGCGAAATCAAGGTAAGTGGTTTTACTAGAAGTCAGTTAAATGAGTTAATTTCTTATCTTTCTCGAGATTTGGTGAAAGCTAAACTCCGAGTCGAATCCCTCCGACAGGAAGTAAAACTCCTAAAAGTAGGAGCTGACTCTAGACCCTTAACTGAGAAGGTTCAAGAAGGAACCTCTACTCAAGTTGAAAAACTTGAGAAAGAGAACTCTTCCCTGAAAACTCAGGTTAAAGATCTTAGAGCGGCTTTAGAACGATTCACTTCTGGTTCCAAGGGTCTTGACATGATTCTTGGAAAACAGAAGTCGGTTCTAAATCGATCCAGACTAGGTTATAGAACCAAATCTAGACAAAGATCCCACTTTGCTGTACTGAACCAGTCCAGAAATAAAGTTCAGGCATGGGTACCCAAACTATGCCTGGACAAACAAACTGGATCAAATCAATATTGGATCCCCAAGGACAAGATTCACATCTTGCCAGACCATTATCGTGGCTTTAGTCCAGGGGGAGCCAAATTGAAAACAATATTTATTGTTAGATAAAATTCAATTCTTGCTTGCAATTTGCATGATTGATTGTTCACTTAATTTCTGCAATTTACCATGTTTAGATTTAGGAATGGTTAGTTTAAGGACTGAACCAACTTAACTGAAATTTGAACAACATAGTATTGGGTGGCGGTGAGATGATAGTACGTTAGGAAAATCAATTCTAATAAGGTCAAGTATTCTCTACTTGGTCTCTTTAGACTGGTGAAACTAGCCGAAGCTACCGATCCAAGACCCAAACTAGTTAGACCAGAATTTTTCAAAGATTAATTTTGAAAATGAAATTTCATTAAAAGGCTTTGTCAAGGAAAGAGTTGATGATCCAATAAGGCTACGGCCAAAGAAGGCCTAGTGCCTCGCCAAGACCTGAAAGCCAATTTTTGAAATTCAAATTCAAACTAGTCTCTGTTAAATTCAAATCTAACACAAATTTTCAGTTAGTTGTAGATTTAAACATTCTTTTCAAAATAAATTCAATTATTTTCAAAATTAATTAAGTTTTTCAAAATAAAACATGTTTTTCTCAAAAATTCTTTTATCAAAACCTGTCTCACAAAACCTATAAGGCTAACGTGATTGAAAACCCTAGATTTGGGTGAGACAGACTAGGCAGTGAAAATCAATTTAAGCTATTCCTGACTTTAATTGGATCCAAATCAACAAAACTCTTTATGTGTAGGAACATAAAGATTTGGACCAATGGATGTTGGATAGTGGGTGCTCCAGACACATGACTGGAGATAAATTGAAATTCACCAAACTCAAGTTCAAGAACCTAGGCTCAGTGGCATTTGGCAACAATGCTACACTCAAAGTAATTGGGTCAGGTAATATTGAACTTAAATCTGACTTTGTTATTAAGAAAGTTCTTTTGGTTGAAAACTTCAATTTTAACTTGCTTCGCATAAGTCAGTTATGTGATTCTGGTTATATAGTCATCTTCAACAATTCTAACTGCCTGATTAGAAACGTACAAGACTCAGAAATCATGCTTAAGGGCACTAGGAAAAATAATGTTTATACTATAAACCTTCCCCTTGTACCTAAATGCATGTTAACTCAGTTAGAACAATCAAACCTATGGCATAGGAGACTAGGTCACACTAACCTAAGAATTATTTCAAAAATCACCCAACTTGTCCTAATTAAAGGTATTCCCAAAATTAAAAACCATGAAAACTTAATATGTGAATCATGCAATCAAGGTAAACAAACCAGATCTAATCACAAACTAATTCAATCTGATCTAACTCAAACCACTCTTGAGCTCCTGCACCTTGACCTATTTGATTCACATGGAGCCAAGTCACTAAGCGGAAATCGGTACTGGTTAGTAATAGTTGATGATTACTCAAGGTTTACCTGGGTTAGGTTTCTAAAGACCAAAGATGAAACCCTAAACTTATTTAATGAATTCTGTAAGTTAATTGAAAATCAAAACGATACTAAAATCAAAAGACTTAGGAATGACCACGGGGGAGAATTTGAAAATCAACGGTTCGAGGAATTTTGTAAGGTAAATGGATACATACATGAATTTTCGTGTCCTAGAACCCCCCAACAGAATAGGATAGTCGAAAGAAAAAATAAAACTCTACAAGAAGCAGCTAGGGCTATGCTCAATGAATTTAACTTAGCCAACCAATATTGGGTAGAAGCAATTAGTACGGCTTGCTACATCCAAAATAGGTTCCTGATTAACAAACGACACAACAAAACACCCTATGAACTATATTATCATATGTAACGCCCCAAAATTTCCCATATGAAATATTATGAATTCATGAAATATTATTATGAAATATTATGAATTCATGAAATATTATTATGGAATATTATGAATTCATGAATATGAAATATTATGGAATTCATGAAATATTATCATGAAATATTATGAATTCATGGAATATTATTATTATGAAATTTCATGATGGGCTTGGCTTAATGGGCTTTGATATGGATTAGTGCAAAATGTGATAAAAAGAAAAGGTAGAAAGGAGGAAGCAAGGATTGGAACTTGAACCTCCTAGTTGCACTAATCATGTCATAACCAACACACCAAGCCATATTTCATGTAGAGGGAATAAGAAACATGCTTGTTAAAAGCTAGGGAAGTGAAGAGACATGTCTCTTCATGAGAAAAGTATAAATAAGGGAAAGAGAAGTTGGAATAACTTCCTCTTCTTCTTCCTCACTCTCTCACCAAAAACCTCAAGCCCCTTCTCCCTTTTCATTTTCGAAAAAAAAACACAACCCTAGGGTTCTAACCCTAGGGAATTGGAAGGAGGAAGAACTCTACAAGGATCTTGCCCTCTACTAGGGCCAAGGGTTCTATAGAAGTGCTAGGAAGGAGAACACTCACCTTCCTTCAACCAAGGGCACCTTAAGATTTTAGAGAAGGAGAAATTCAAGCGAAAGGATGTAAGTATCCCCTCGCCTGCAGTGTAATAGTTGTGGTGTGATTATTCTCCTTGATTGTTTCAAAAATGGGGACTTTTTCCCCTTTGCAAGTTTCGGCCACCCCCTCAAGGGAAGGCCTTGGTTCTTTCCTTGATACATGAGAAGACCTTTGAGACTTAGAGTATATATGTATATTGATTTTCTTCATGATGGTATGAACAAAAAGGAAGAAAAACTAGGGTTACACCCCTTGTAAGTTTCGGCCACCCCCTTAGGGGAAGGCCTTGGTTCCTTTTGTTACATGAGTAGACCCTTGGAACTTAGGGTATATGTATATGTGGTTTATTCAAAATGTTGTGAACAAAACCTAGGGTTATACCCTTGTGTAGGTTTCGGCCAACACCCAAGAGGAGACCTTGGTTACCCCTTGATGCATGTGAAGACCCCTTGGAACTTAGGGTATACCTATATGTTGTGTCCCTTCATTTTGTGATAACAAAAACTAGGGTTTAGAGCTTGGATGGGTTTCGGCCAAGGCCTAGAAAAAGGGTTAGTGAGGGTTGAATTATCCTAAAATATATCCATGTTTAATGTATTGTAAGATAGTGTATACAAGGTGTTTGTATGAATGTCTGTGTGAATATTTAGTTCAAACCCTAATTTTCCCCTACCCTTGAGTTTCGGCCAACCCTAGAAGGACTAGGGTCTAGGGTTGCATAATTATCTCATGATGTGCTTTATGTTTAATAAGTTGCATGAATAATATGTGAAGGTTAAACTACCCTACGGGACATGATTATGTTTAGTAAGATAATATGCATATGCATGTATGAAATATGATGTATGTATGAACATGTATGAAATATGATGTATGTATGAACATGTATGAAATATGATGTATGTATGAACATGCCTTATAGCCCATGGGGCACACTTACGAAATTGCATGTGATATGTTAAAATGCTTAAACGGATACTCTACTAAGTATGAGATCAAGAGCACCCCTTATGTTGTGTGGTGTGTCCCTCCGGGATCATGAGCACCCTTGAAGAGTGGTGTGTCCTGTAAGAGTGATTTGGAGTACTCCTTAGCATATATGTAAAAGCATGATAAGTATTTTACTTTTGAAGTTGTGTACCCGACTCGTAAGGGGGTCGTTAAACAAATCCGGGGTGCATGTTAACGTAAGGTCATGGCTCCGGTAGGACGGAAGGGTCCTGCTCTAATTAATTGGTGGCTCGCTACCCCAATTCATTAGGGATCGCGCAATAGTTCCGCGCGATATGTGGTACACAACAGGGCCCAATATGATATGGATGTATTTTTAAGTAATACCATTATGGAATTGTTTTGAAAACATTCATTGAAAGCATTTATTATATGTGAAGAGTATGCTTAAGGTACTTGATACTGCATGCTTAGAAACTTGGATGTTTAGTATGCTTTGATGAACTCATGCTTATGATTTATTATGTGTACATGTTATGTTCTTTCGTATGGATTTTGCGAGTAGGACAGGATCCTTACTAAGCATCTGTGCTTACTAGTTTATGTGTTGTCTTATGCTGCAGATAAGGGTAAGGAACACTTAAACTAAAGGAAGAGGCAGGAGGCTGAAGATGTGTGGGGTGGTGGCTCGGGAAGAAAGACTTCTATATCTACATATTTATGCTTATGTTATGCTCCTTGACAATGAATGATAGTGATTAGGATCTATATTGCATGACGATTATAATACTTGGAGTTTTCATATACTTGATTTTATTGGATTATATTATGGTTTGAAATAAAATGTGAACCTCTCATGTTATGGAATAACTTTTGATTAAAATATTTCAAATGATGTTCTAGCAATTCAAGCATGACATTGTTTGACATGTATAGGCAAGCATGCTTAGCACTTAGTCCTTGCATTGTTTGTTTTAAATTTTATGCTAGAAGATAGAGGAAAAAAAATATATATGATTAATTGTTACGTAACCCCGCCCCGAGGGTAGATATAAGGGCGGGCGTTACAGGTTGGTATCAGAGCAGGTTTCCCCTCCACCACACACACATCAAGCTTCATCCTGCCGCTTCCAAGTAAGAGATCCTAACCTCGCTTTACTTTATTTCATGTACAGTAATGATATATATAGAGATGATTTATGCTTGCATAATATAGAGATGATTTATGCTTGCATAACAAGAAAAAGTAGCATTAATTCTTATGTTAGTTAATTCTTATCACCTGTATGATAGATAATGACAAGTACTTGAAAAAAATGTGACTACGAATGATATAACACTGCAAGATTTAGACTGCAAATTTCTGACAACACTGCCCTCGGGTGAGGTGATGCCCTCTACCCAAATGCTACGTGCCGCACTGATCAGAATCGCAGATAGGGAACTCTACTGCGACCTGATAGCGCTTGATATGCCAGATTATGATGTGATATTGGGCATGTATTTCTTGAACAAATACGGCGCCTCTATCAAGTGTCGTAAACGAAAGGTTATCTTCCGACCTGAGGTGGGAATTCTATTTGAATTTATCGGGGAGCCGAAGAAGAGGATAAGCAAATTCTTATCGGCTCTGAAAGCAAGGAAGATGTCAGAAAATGGATGCTCTGGGTATCTAGCTCATGTGGTTGATACCAGTCCTACAGAGGGCCCGAAGCTAGATGACGTCAAGTCGTATGCAATTACCCAGAGGTATTTCCCGATAAATTACCAGGGTTAGCACCTGAAAGAGATATAGAATTTGAAATTGAATTGATTCCTGGTACTAATCCCATTTCTAAAGCACCATACCGTATGGCGCCGATGGAATTAAAAGAATTACAAGAACAGTTACAGGAGCTACTTGACAAGGGACTCATCCGCCCTAGTCATTCTCCCTGGGGAGCTCCCGTACTGTTCGTGAAAAAGAAGGATGGGTCGATGCGAATGTGTATCGACTATCGGGCGTTGAACAATGTGACTATCAAGAACAGGTACCCTCTACCCAGGATAGATAACCTGTTCGATCAACTGAAGGGAGCCACGGTATTCTCTAAGATTGACTTGAGATCAGGTTATCACCAAGTTAGGGTGAAAAAGGAGGATATACCGAAGACGACTTTCCGAACCAGATACGGACATTTTGAGTTCATAGTTATGCCATTTGGAGTTACCAATGCGCCAGCTATGTTTATGGATTTAATGAATCGAGTATTCTCGGCATTCCTCGACAGATTTGTGATCGTCTTTATCGACGATATCCTTATATATTCGAGAACTCCCGAAGAACATGCTGAGCACCTGAGTATAGTACTACAGATTCTTCAGAAGGAACAACTGTATGCTAAGTTTTCCAAATGCGAGTTCTGGCTCGATCAAGTATCATTCTTGGGACATGTTATCTCCAAGGAAGGGGTAATGGTGGACCCAATTAAAATCGAAGCGGTGAGTAACTGGACTAGACCCAAGAATGCCAATGAAATTCGAAGTTTCCTCGGGCTAGCAGGCTATTACAGAAAATTCGTAGAGAACTTCTCTCGGATTGCAGCCCCTATGACAGCTCTTACAAAGAAAGACAAGAAATATGTATGGACCGAGGAATGTGAGAAGAGCTTTACTGAACTGAAAAGGAGGCTGACTAGCGCTCCAATATTAACTCTTCCAGAGAGCGATATGGGTTTCGATATGTACAGCGACGCATCCAAACTGGGACTCGGAGCTGTACTTATGCAGAATGGGAAGGTGATTGCCTATGCCTCTAGGCAACTCAAAGAACATGAAAGAAATTACCCTACCCATGACTTAGAGTTAGCAGCGATGGTCTTTGCACTGAAAATATGGAGGCACTATCTATATGGAACTCAGTGTAAAGTTTATACAGATCACCAGAGTCTGCGGTATTTCTTCACCCAGAAAGATCTGAATATGAGACAGCGCAGATGGCTCGAATTGGTCAAGGATTATGATTGTGAGATCCTGTACCATCCGGGAAAAGCCAACAAGGTAGCCGATGCTCTCAGTAGGAAATCATGTGCTGCTTTAATGTCTTTGTCGGCTTTGTCACAACCCTTAGGGGAAGAAATTATGAATTACGGGATTGAAATCATATCAGGACAGTTGTCCACCCTGATGATTGCGCCGACATTGTTCGGCGATATTCTGGAAAAGCAGAATCAGGATCCGAGTCTTCAGAGAATCAAGCAAGAGGTTCTCGAAGGCAAGGACGATGGATTTCGGATTTCAGACAGCGGAGTCTTATATCTGCAGGATCGATTATGTGTTCCCGACAACTCCGACTTACGGACAAGAATCCTTGAGGAAGCTCACGGGACACCTTATGCGATGCATCCTGGGTCTACCAAGATGTATCAAGATCTGAAGAGCAAATTCTGGTGGTCCGGTATGAAGCGGAATGTAGCTCACTATGTCAGTATGTGTTTGACCTGCCAGAGGGTTAAAGCAGAACACCAGAGGCCTGGAGGAGTTTTGCAACCCCTGTCTATTCCCGAGTGGAAATGGGAGGACATCTCCATGGATTTCATCTCTGGGCTGCCTAGAACGACGAATGGATATGATGGTATATGGGTTATAGTGGACAGGCTCACCAAGTCTGCCCATTTTCTGGCTATTAGAATGACCTACTCAGTGGAGCAGTTGGCTCAACTGTACGTCAAGGAAATTATCCGATTACACGGGGTTCCCAAGACCATCATCTCGGATCGAGATGGTCGATTTACTGCAGATTTTTGGGGACACGTGCAGAAGGCTCTTGGCACGAAACTGAAATTCAGTACTGTCTTTCATCCCCAGACTGACGGGCAGACTGAAAGAGTAAACCAAATATTAGAGGACATGTTGCGAGCTTGTGCCTTGGATTTCAAGGGAAGCTGGTGTCGATACCTGAGCCTAGCAGAGTTTGCTTATAACAACAGTTATCAGGCTACTATCGGGATGGTACCGTACGAAGCACTATACGGAAGGAAATGCAGATCTCCTATATGCTGGCTTGAGAGTGATGAAAAGAAGGAGATGGGACTCCCGATGGATATTATAGACGAAACCACTCAGGCTATAAAGAATATTCACCAGAGAATAGAGACTGCTTAGAGTCGGCAGAAAAGCTACGCTGACAAGCGACGCAGACCATTAGAGTTTGAGGTTGGGGATTCAGTATTCCTGAAAGTGGCCCCTATGAAAGGGGTGATGAGATTCGGAAAGAAAGGGAAGCTGAGTCCGAGATATGTGGGACCGTATCAGATTCTGAGATGGGTAGGCAAAGCGGCCTATGAACTGGAGTTACCGCCAGAAATGTCGGCTATCCACAATGTTTTCCATGTATCAATGCTCAGGAAATGTACCTCTGATGTGAATCAGATGATAGAGCCCCAACCAGTACAAGATCAAGAGAACCTAAGTTCAGAACGCCGACCTATTCGGATCTTAGAACGGGAAGTCAAAAAGCTAAGGAACAAGGAAGTACCCTTAGTAAAGGTTCTGTGGCGGAACGAACAATTCGAAGAAGCCACGTGGGAACGAGAGGAGACAATACGATTAAAGTATCCGGAATTATTTTAAAGTTCGGGACGAACTTTTTATAAGGTATGGAGGATTGTAACACCCCAAAATTTCCCATATGAAATATTATGAAATATTATGAATTCATGAAATATTATTATGAAATATTATGAAATATTATGAATTCATGAAATATTATTATGGAATATTATGAAATATTATGAATTAATGAATATGAAATATTATGGAATTCATGAAATATTATCATGAAATATTATGAAATATTATGAATTCATGGAATATTATTATTATGAAATTTCATGATGGGCTTGGCTTAATGAGCTTTGATATGGATTAGTGCAAAATGTGATAAAAAAAAAGGTAGAAAGGAGGAAGCAAGGATTGAACCTTGAACCTCCTAGTTGCACTAATCATGTCATAACCAACACACCAAGCCATATTTCATGTAGAGGGAATAAGAAACATGCTTGTTAAAAGCTAGGGAAGTGAAGAGACATGTCTCTTCATGAGAAAAGTATAAATAAGGGAAAGAGAAGTTGGAATAACTTCCTCTTCTTCTTCCTCACTCTCTCACCGAAAACCTCAAGCCCCTTCTCCCTTTTCATTTTCGAAAAAAAAACACAACCCTAGGGTTCTAACCCTAGGGAATTGGAAGGAGGAAGAACTCTACAAGGATCTTGCCCTCTACTAGGGCCAAGGGTTCTATAGAAGTGCTAGGAAGGAGAACACTCACCTTCCTTCAACCAAGGGCACCTTAAGATTTTAGAGAAGGAGAAATTCAAGCGAAAGGATGTAAGTATCCCCTCGCCTGCAGTGTAATAGTTGTGGTGTGATTATTCTCCTTGATTGTTTCAAAAATGGGGACTTTTTCCCCTTTGCAAGTTTCGGCCACCCCCTCAGGGGAAGGCCTTGGTTCTTTCCTTGATACATGAGAAGACCTTTGAGACTTAGAGTATATATGTATATTGATTTTCTTCATGATGGTATGAACAAAAAGGAAGAAAAACTAGGGTTACACCCCTTGTAAGTTTCGGCCACCCCCTTAGGGGAAGGCCTTGGTTCCTTTTGTTACATGAGTAGACCCTTGGAACTTAGGGTATATGTATATGTGGTTTATTCAAAATGTTGTGAACAAAACCTAGGGTTATACCCTTGTGTAGGTTTCGGCCAACACCCAAGAGGAGACCTTGGTTACCCCTTGATGCATGTGAAGACCCCTTGGAACTTAGGGTATACCTATATGTTGTGTCCCTTCATTTTGTGATAACAAAAACTAGGGTTTAGAGCTTGGATGGGTTTCGGCCAAGGCCTAGAAAAAGGGTTAGTGAGGGTTGAATTATCCTAAAATATATCCATGTTTAATGTATTGTAAGATAGTGTATACAAGGTGTTTGTATGAATGTCTGTGTGAATATTTAGTTCAAACCCTAATTTTCCCCTACCCTTGAGTTTCGGCCAACCCTAGAAGGACTAGGGTCTAGGGTTGCATAATTATCTCATGATGTGCTTTATGTTTAATAAGTTGCATGAATAGTATGTGAAGGTTAAACTACCCTACGGGACATGATTATGTTTAGTAAGATAATATGCATATGCATGTATGAAATATGATGTATGTATGAACATGTATGAAATATGATGTATGTATGAACATGTATGAAATATGATGTATGTATGAACATGCCTTATAGCCCATGGGGCACACTTACGAAATTGCATGTGATATGTTAAAATGCTTAAACGGATACTCTACTAAGTATGGGATCAAGAGCACCCCTTATGTTGTGTGGTGTGTCCCTCCGGGATCATGAGCACCCTTGAAGAGTGGTGTGTCCTGTAAGCGTGATTTGGAGTACTCCTTAGCATATATGTAAAAGCATGATAAGTATTTTACTTTTGAAGTTGTGTACCCGACTCGTAAGGGGGTCGTTAAACAAATCCGGGGTGCATGTTAACATAAGGTCATGGCTCCGGTAGGACGGAAGGGTCCTGCTCTAATTAATTGGTGGCTCGCTACCCCAATTCATTAGGGATCACGCAATAGTTCCGCGCGATATGTGGTACACAACAGGGCCCAATATGATATGGATGTATTTTTAAGTAATACCATTACGGAATTGTTTTGAAAACATTCATTGAAAGCATTTATTATATGTGAAGAGTATGCTTAAGGTACTTGATACTGCATGCTTAGAAACTTGGATGTTTAGTATGCTTTGATGAACTCATGCTTATGATTTATTATGTGTACATATTATGTTCTTTCGTATGGATTTTGCGAGTAGGACAGGATCCTTACTAAGCATTTGTGCTTACTAGTTTATGTGTTGTCTTATGCTGCAGATAAGGGTAAGGAACACTTAAACTAAAGGAAGAGGCAGGAGGCTGAAGATGTGTGGGGTGGTGGCTCGGGAAGAAAGACTTCTATATCTACATATTTATGCTTATGTTATGCTCCTTGACAATGAATGATAGTGATTAGGATCTATATTGCATGACGATTATAATACTTGGAGTTTTCATATACTTGATTTTATTGGATTATATTATGGTTTGAAATAAAATGTGAACCTCTCATGTTATGGAATAACTTTTGATTAAAATATTTCAAATGATGTTCTAGCAATTCAAGCATGACATTGTTTGACATGTATAGGCAAGCATGCTTAGCACTTAGTCCTTGCATTGTTTGTTTTAAATTTTATGCTAGAAGATAGAGGAAAAAAAATATATATGATTAATTGTTAGTAACCCCGCCCCGAGGGTAGATATAAGGGCGGGCGTTACATCATAGACTTCCAAATCTACACTACATAAGGGTCTTTGGATGCAAAGTCCATATCCGAAACACCAAAGACTACTTAGGAAAATTCCAGTCTAAGTCAACCCCAGGCATCTTCCTAGGATATTCAAGAACAAGTAGAGCCTATAGGGTTTACAACAACCAAACCAAGAAAATCGAAGAAACAACCAACCTAATATTCGATGAAGAAATTAACTCAAATCCAAATCCAACTTCATCAAACACTGATCAAGAAGATAATCAACAAGTTGGTGAATCCTTAATTGAACCCATAAACGAACTAACTATTGAATCAACTAGTGAGGCAAATGAACCAATTATTGAACCAATAATCGAACTAGCTCAAAGAGTTGAATCAAATAGTGAACCAAACTGACCAGCCGGACCTGAGGCTGAACCAAGTTATAGAAAAACCAAGAAACCCAGACTCAGTCACCCAACCGACCAAATTGTGGGTGATCTAACTCTAGGAGTCAGGACTAGATCCTCCTATAGAAACCTTAGTCAAATAGTAATGATTTCAAAAATAGAACCTAAGACTATAGATTTAGTTAAACACCATTGACAATATAAGCTCAATTAATCTAACTAAGAACCCAATCCAACATTCCAGAACTAAACACATAGAAGTTAAACACCACTTTGTAAGAAATCATGTAGCCAGGGGTGAGATAGTCCTTAAGCATGTAGACTCTAAATCTAACTTAGCTGATATATTCACCAAACCCCTACCTGAGTCTGAGTTCAGCTCGCTAAGAAGGCAGTTAGGATTATGCTTGGTAGAATAGATTTAGTCTACTGTTGGTTTTCTTACTCATCTCAAAATCAGCTTTTAAAGTAGTTTTTAAAATGCTTTAAAAATCAGCTTTTACTTACTTTTGAAAAGTTTTAAAAATAAATTTTTTTACTTAGTTTTATTTTAACAAAAAACTACCCCCTTCAAAACTAGGACTTTTTCGCAAATAGACTTAGCCTAGGCCCTAACCCTAGAACTGCATGCACCTATAGATTTAGAAGCCAACATCTCATAAGCACCTTAGGGTACTTTTGATTGATAACCTAGAATGTGGTGAGATGCTTAGGTCTTTGCCTTAATTCAAGATGCTTTAAGTCAGTGCATCTGTAGTAATTGGGGCACTAAATACAACTTACACAGTAATCAAGTTAAGTGTCAAGTTTAGAAAATCTAACTTGAACAGAACACTTAACTTGACTAACCCTAGCGAAAATTACTGCTTATAGCAGTTAGTAAGTAGCTAATTGGGTTAGACAGGACCCTAAAAGAGAAAATTGAAACTGATTTAATTCATATCCTGAACTGATTCAGTACAGTGAATTATGGAAGTTATTATTTTCTTTTATGCAACTTAATTATCCTGTTTCTGCTATACTTCTCTATTTTTGATATATGGCAAAGGGGGAGAGATAGGAAAGGAGAATTTAAAATTCTTTAAAATTCTTTCTCTAAATCAAAAATTTCAAACTCTATATTTAAAAAGTACTTAATTCATTTTTCAAAAGTACTAAGGTTTTCTATGTATTTAAAAGTTCCTAAGTACTTTAAACTTAATTTTTTTTTCAAATTTTCCTAAGTACTTTAAACTTAAATTTTTTTAAATTTTACTAAGTACTTAAAACTTAAATTTTTTCAAATTTTACTAAGTACTTAAAACTTAAATTTTCAGATTTTCCTAAGTACTTAAAACTTAAAATTTTCAAAATCTTCTAAGTATTTTAAACCTAAGTTTTCAAAAATCTTCTAAGTATTTTAAACCTAAGTTTTCAAAAATCTTCTAAGTACTTTAAACTTAAGTTTTCAAAAACTTTCTGAGTACTTAAACTTAAATTTTCTTTAGTACTCAAACTTAAGTTTTCAAAATCATTCATAATACTTAAACTTATGTTTTCAAATTTATCTAAGTATTTAAACTTAAATTTTCTACAAGTATAAAATTTTCAAAAGTGCACAACCAAAATTATTTCGGAAAATATGTCTTTAAAGTTTAAGTTGAAAATTATTCTAAGTAAAATTAAATCCATCTTTAGACTTAGAATATATTTTCAAAACCCCACGAATTTTTGAAAAATCTAGGGGGAGATTTCTTCCAGGGGGAGGAAACAAAATTTCAGTTTACTTGTTCTAATTAACTTAACTTTTTGAACCAGAGTTGCCATAAATCAAAAAGAGGGAGATTGTTGGTGCAGAAAGCACCCAAGTCGAACCTGTGTTTTGATAATGGCAAAAGGGTTCAAATGTTAAGGTATAATGTTTATCTAATATGTTACTCAAGTGTACAGGAAAAGTCCTAGCGAAGGACTGCTAGGCACCTGGTAAGGGAATGCCAGGATACAAAGCCCTAACGAAGGACTGCTAGGCACCTGACGAAGGAATGCCAGGATACAAAGCCCTAGCGAAGGACTGCTAGGCACCTGGCAAAGGAATACCAGGATACAAAGACCTAGTGAAGGACTGCTAGGCACCAGGCAAAGGACGACTTAGTACTGAAGACCTGGCGAAGGACAGCTAGGCTCCTGGAGAAGGATTGTTGGGCAAAAGTCCAACCGCAGGTGCCGGTTGGCATCAGGTAAATTCTCGCGAGAGGAGTAGGTGAGGACGCATTCCCCGTCGAGGGAACAATAGGCGTCGGTTCGACCTAGGGCTCCATTTGGGAGACCCAAAGTCAGAACCAAGACAGCTAAGGCTGTATAAACTTAATACTCTATTGCTTTGTACTTGTTTTGGACTATCCCTGGATGCAGGACCGAAGGAATGAGTCATTGCAGCTCAGAACGCCTTAAAGGAGAAAGACAGCAGCTGAGCAGGGCGCCCCCAGTGTTCCGGGCGCCCCCAAGGGCAACACAAAATAGACTAAGCAAAAAGAGTGCTTCGGCAGTTCATGGGCAGGGCGCCCCCGTGCTCCTGGGCGCCCCCATGCTCCCGGGCGCCCCCAGCGTCCCGGGCGCCCCCAGTTCAAAGCTAACGAAGCAGAAGCCAGCGAAGCCAACGGATAAGAGTTGACCCAGTCAACTCGGGCGCCCCCGTCAAAGCCTGATCTCGAGTTTGAAGGGATCAGAGCTGACCGAGAGGAACTCGGATCAGCTGACATGTGGGGGGGGGCGCCCCCGACGTTCCGGGCGCCCCCAGGGGCTATAAAAATGCCCTCGACCTCAAGTCTTCAGGCAATCAAGTTTTTCAACGCATTCACGCTCTTCTACTCCCGCGCTCTGCTCCGGAAACCTCCAGACTCGAGATACAAGCGCTGACGACGTCCCTCTGCTCCGAAAATCCAATCTACAACGGACGTTGGTAACGAAGAGCTTCTTTTAATGTTTACTGCACTAGTCTTGTAATACTTCTTGTAAACTATTTTTGCGCACATATAGAATTGCCCGTAGAAAATGGTCAACGACCGTGGGCCTTGGAGTAGGAGCCGACCGCGACTCCGAACCAAGTAAAAAACTTGATGTTTGCATGTGTTTGTGTTAATTTCCGCTGTGCATTCTCTATTTCTTAATCCGAACGTTTTACGATATTCACCCCCCTCTATCGTTTCTCTCGATCCATCATGAGGTACTTAGGCTTGGTCTGGGTACTACGGACTCCCAACCAAGAATCAAAACCCTAATACCTCACGATGCTGCGGATGCCCGGGGTACTTAGGCTTGGTCTGGGTGCTATGGACATCCAACCATGAATAAAAACCCTAATAGCTTGCGGTGCTATGGATGCCCGGGGTACTTAGACTTGGTCTGGGTGCTACGGACACCCAACCAAGAATAAAAACCCTAATACCTCGAGGGGTTGCGGATGCCCGAGGTACATAGGCTTGGCTTGGGTGCTACGGACGCCCAACCAAGAATCAAAACCCTAATACCTCGCAGTGTTGCAGATGCCCGAGGTACTTAGGCTTGGTCTGGTTTCTATGAATGCCCAACCAAGAATCAAAACCCTAATACCTCGCGGTGCTGCGGATGCCCGGGATACTTAAGCTTGGCCTAGGTTCTACGGACGTCCAACCTATTGGTGCTTGGATGGCTAGAGAGGGGGGGGGGGTGAATTTAGCCAGACACAAATTTTTCACTCTTTTAAAAAGGTTCTGCACTTCAAGGGTTAGCAGCAACAGCGGAAGCGATACAAAACAGAGAAACAAAGTTGCAGAAACTAAAACCCTAAACTAAGCGCAAGCTCAAGACGCTAACAAGGAGGATTTACAAGGTTCGGGGATAACTTGGCCCTACTCCTTGGCGTGCCCGCAAGGTGGGCGATCCCTTGATCGTCGGCAGATCAAGCCTCGAAAAATCCGGATAGAATGGAACCTCCTTCTCGGTGGAGTAACATCTCCACAGCGTTTCAATCAGTATAAAGAAATTAAGTACAGAGAAACACGAGAAGGCTTACAGAGCACTTAGAACAAAAGAAACACAAGAGAACTCTCCACCGAGCTCCACTCAGCACAGATCTCACGCAAGAACTCCCTACTCTTCGTGTCTTCTTGCTGATGGACTCGCCAAGCTCTCTGTCTCTTCCAAGTGCTCACGTATCAGAGTATTTGCTCAAGCTTATGATGAAAGTTGTCGCTCAAGTGATTCACAGTTGCTTGCTCAAAGAGATGGATCAAAATCTTTTTCCGAGACTTCTTTGCCACCAACACTTAAGTCTCTGCCCAACCACCTAAGTCACAGGCGCGCTTGCAGCTCCCAGCTGCTCACCAACTTGTCTGCAACAGCCTCAGCTACTCCTAACCTCTTCTGGACTCACTAAACTCTCTTCAGCCAAGCCCAGGTCAGCTCGTCAGCTTCCAGTCGTTGCCAGCCCACGCCAAACGTCCGTTGTAACCGGAGAAGAAGAAACAGCCAAACCTGCTCAAAGGAAAGCCTCCCATTGACCCTCCTTGAGTGTTTGAATCCTCCTGTATCACCTGCACACTTAGCAGACACTTAGCAAAGCATATCAAATAATATCGGCAAAGTAGCAGAGAATACGCTGAAGAAACAGACGCGATCAAAGCATCTGACAGCGTATTTGAATTAAAGCTGTCAGCTATTGATCGGTCACCAGACCGATCAGGGACAGTCCTGACCAATCAGGCTCCAGCCTGATCGGTCCATAATGAGAAAGTGGGAATCGCGGACTCCTTATGATCGGTCACCCTGACCGATCTAGGGACCGTGGATCGATCACCGGACCGATCCACAGCATTGCTGGGATTCCTAGCTTTCGCAGGCTAACTCTCACTGATCAGTTACCCGACCGATCAGGTTGTGGCCGATCAGGACTCTCCCTGACCGATCAGGCTCCATCCTGATCGGTCATAGTGAGGAGCTCGCGACATTTAAAAACCCTCAGATCGTTCACCAGAACAATCAGGAGCTCTCCCTGATCGGTCACCAGACCGATCAGGAGCCGAACAAAAGCTAAACGAAGTTTCTGTTCTCTCCCTGATAGGTCACCAGACCGATCAGACATCTCTGGATCAGTCACCAGACCGATCCACGAAGGAAGTTCGTGTCAATCTCCCTGATCGGTCACCAGACCGATCCCAAGGCTTCCAATTCAACCCAAAGTCAAGAGAATGGGCTCCCAGCCTTCTCTGACTCGTGCTCAGTCCCCCGGACCAAGACTCCGTACCCAACTTCACTCACCTGGACTTCACCTAGTCCCACTAGGTGTGCCTAGTCCCACTAGGTCTTTTCCACTTCACCTAGTCCCACTAGGTGTGCCTAGTCCCACTAGGTCTTTTCCACCTAGTCCCACTAGGTCTTTTCCACTTCACCTAGTCTCACTAGGTGTGCCTAGTCCCATTAGGTCTTTTCCACCTAGTCCCATTAGGTGTGCCTAGTCCCACTAGGTCTTTTCCCATGCCAGCGTGCGATCTCCCGATCCACCTGGACTTCATCCGAATTCATTCAACCAAACTTAAATCGTTGTCAACATCAAAACAACAATCGGGCCAGACTGCATCAACAATCTCCCTGTTTTTGTTGTTTGACAACCCCGATTTAAGTTTAGGTATTAGATTAATTGAGGTTAATTCAATTTTCGTAAGGGAATCATGATCCTCCCCCTACAATAATTACCCCTGAACTTAATCAACCATTTTCTCCCCCTTTGTCAAAAATCGAAAAGGTTGTGGTTATTATGTTTTATCATACCTCCCCCTTAATCATGGGTCTCTCACCAAACCCATTATAAAATGAAGGATAAAGTTGAATTGCATATGAGGGGTATATACCATAAATGTATCATGGCAACAATGTATATGTATCATACGGCAATAAGTGTGAATTGCACATGAAAACATATACAGAATTATATCATGGTCAAACATGTATATGTTTCATATGACAAGTAAGGAATGCAGCTGTATCCGACACATAATCCTGATTGGTCTCCGTGACCGATCAGGTTCGTTGATTATTTGATACAGAAATATTTCTTATTAGTTTGGGGAGCGATCATATTTCAGAAAAATTTCTGAAACTCTGATACGTTCCTGATCAGACTGCATTAACAATTTACATTCCACAACATGGGTGTAGACTCTCTTAACACTCGATATTTCAGAAAAATTTTAGAAACATGATTTTAGTTTCTTGGCTAAAGGTTACTCCTCATCAAGGAACAAGGGTCATGATTCAACCAACCCTTTCTTATGAGTTTGAACATTCCAACATAGGTTTGTATCAAATCAATATTAAGTTTTGTTCCAAGCATGATTAGCCAAACCTCATTCTAACACTTGATGTTTCAGAAAAATTTCGGAGAATCAAGGGTCTTAAAAACTCCTACCCATATATTTTACCACTTGAACAAATTTGTGCTCCCTTAGTACCAGGTTTGTACCAATGGGTGATCAAGTATGTTTCAATTGTAATCGGATTGTATCATGTTTGTTTGTACAATTTGATGAGAGGGGATTGGACTGAGGTGTTTTTGGATCAAATAGGGAATATCTTGATCAGAATTGACCTGATCGGTCACCAGTCCGATCAGAGAGACCCCGATCGATCACCAGATCGATCAGGGTGAGTCCTGATCGGTTGGTGGACCGATCTGATTTGATACAGATAGTTTTCTGAAATTGATAAGTTTCAGAAACAAGTTTCTTTCAACTTTCGAACACTCTAAACCCTAATCCAATCAGAGTTAATCCCCTTTTTTTTTATCCTAAAGAAGGGTTTTCCTTAACCAAAACATATTTCTCTATATTAACAAAGAAAAACATCAAGGGCATGTTCAAATTTGTTCAAAATATTTATCAATTCCATAATCTCTAACTTTTTCCAGCAGGTTTGTATCAAATTAGTATCAAAATATGATCAGATTTCTTGATACAGAAGATATGATCAAGTTTTTAAAATATTCTTGTATCAAATTAGTATCTAAAAATGATCAGATTTCCAAAACATGTATGCATACAATCATCTGATCAGAAAATTCATAGACATGGATAGCACACATGATGGATGTATATTGCTATTTGGTAAAGATGAATTAGTTACTTTCCTCTTTGTTTTGGAAACAAAACTGATCATGATAGAACTTTAATACAAAAGCAAACTACACTTATGCATGATTAACTATGTTCCAAGTATATTTATAACATGCTTGCTTCAACCAATTTTGATGACTCATAGATCTAGGTTTGTCCCAAGTCTAGAATCCTAATTCTCCATTCTATTGATAGTTCATAGATTGGATCGAAAAATTCATAGTTCCAAGTGTGTATCAAATTCATGATTCCAACTAATTTGAAATCAAATTTGTATTAAAAACCTATTCCCCAAGTTGCCCATAAACACAAGGTTTAAATCATGATTCAAAGAAAACACTATGTCATACAACATAAGCAGTGAATTTTGAAACTAATGTTATTTGTTTGTTGATGTCTTGTGAAATTTTTATAATGATCATCATAAAGCATGTGTTCATCTTGTTCTTAAACAAAATTTGCATGTCATGGGTTAATGTTGCTAACTTCAAGATTTACAGTGACCTATAACTTGCAGCAAGGACACTAAGCACTCTAGGCAATCCATAGTAGGAACAAGTCATGTGTCAACCTAAACCATTCATGCAGTATATATAATTTTTTTTAAACTTGTAGATTTATTTTGAAGCATGGATATACTATCATACATTGCATGAAAATTTCCTTACTACTCAAGTGAAATTTCATAAAACACTACATTCATGAGTATATCATTATAATTGTGTTTAGAGTACCAATTATCAACAACCAATGTTGATAGATACTCCCCCTCAATTAATGCTTATACAATTCTAAATATTGAGGTTTTAGGTACCCAAATTTTAGGACCTAAAAAACCTTTAATGAAGGATTTTGGCACCCATGCCTTAGTCAATTTCTTTTGAACTTTAGGAACCTTAGAATTGTTTGATGATCCAAAATGTGTTCTAGACATTAATGATACAAAGGTTGGTTCCTTAGGTCGGTAACCCATACCGGCCTTATTGTAAACCGCCCTTTGGGAATTTAGTATCATGTCTAAGGTTTTAGAGCTAGTTGAAAACTTCTCAAGAACATTCTTGAGGTTTTCAACTTCGCTCCTCAAGTCCTTATTTTCATTCTCAAGGGACTGATCGTAAAAATCATTGATATCCTCAACCCTAGAGGATTTTAATTCTTCTACTTCCAATGTCAATGACTTAACCTTATTCTTAGATTTCTTTAACAACTTAGTTAAGCATGCTATCGTCCTATAGCATTTATCTAATTCCAGAGAGATTACCTCTTTATTATCCGAAGATGATAAAGGCGTGGTTGAGGAGTCATTTGATTCGTCTTCACTCTCCTTGGATGACTCTTCTAAGGCCACGAGAGCCACGTGACAGTGGTTCTTCTCCCCCTCCTTTCCCTTCTTCTTGTTTCTTCTATCATCTGCCACAAGAGCTAACCCTTCCTCCTTTGGGCTTTGGTTAGAGATCTCATGTAGTTCCATTTCACAAAATAGATCTTCTAACTTAACAAAAGATAAGTTCTTGGAAACCTTGTAAGCATCCACCATAGATGACCACAAGGCGTTCCTAGGAAAAGCTTTGAGAACATACCTTATAAGGTCTCGGTTCTCGACCTTTTCATTAATGGAGTGGAGACCGTTGAGTATCTCTTTAAAACGACCATGAAGTATACTTACAGTTTCATCCTCTTCCATGGACAGATTTTGGAGTTTGCTGTAAAGGAGGTCTTTCGTGGCAGTCTGGGTGTCTTGAGTGTTTGAATCCTCCTGTATCACCTGCACACTTAGCAGACACTTAGCAAAGCATATCAAATAATATCGGCAAAGTAGTAGAGAATACGTTGAAGAAACAGACGCGATCAGAGCGTCTGACAGCGTATTTGAATTAAAGTTACCAGCTACTGATCAGTCACCATACCGATCAGGGACAGTCCTGACCGATCAGGCTCCAGCCTGATCGGTCCATAGTGAGAAAGTGGGAATCACGGACTCCTTGTGATCGGTCACCCTGACCGATCCAGGGACCGTGGATCGGTCACCGGACCGATCCACAGCATTGCTGGGATTCCCAGCTTTCACAGGCTAACTCTCACTGATCGGTCACCCGACCGATCAGGTTGTGGCCTGATCGGTCTGGGGACCGATCAGGACTCTCCCTGACCGATCAGGCTCCATCCTGATCGGTCATAGTGAGGAGCTCACGACATTTAAAAACCCTTGGATCGTTCACCAGAACGATCAGGAGCTCTCCCTGATCGGTCACCAGACTGATCAGGAGCCGAACAGAAGACAAACGAAGTTTCTGTTCTCTCCCTGATCGGTCACCAGACCGATCAGACATCTCTGGATCGGTCACCAGATCGATCCATGAAGGAAGTTCGTGCCAATCTCCCTGATCGGTCACCAGACCGATCCAAAGGCTTCCAATTCAACCCAAAGTCAAGAGAATGGGCTCCCAGCCTTCTCTGACTCGTGCTCAGTGCCCCGGACTAAGACTCCGTGCCCAACTTCACTCACCGGGACTTCACCTAGTCCCACTAGGTGTGCCTAGTCCCACTAGGTCTTTCCACCTAGTCCCACTAGGTCTTTTCCACTTCACCTAGTCCCACTAGGTGTGCCTAGTCCAACTAGGTCTTTTCCACTCCACCTAGTCCCACTAGGTGTGCCTAGTCCCACTAGGTCTTTTCCCATGCCAGTGTACGATCTCCCGATCTACCTGTACTTTATCCGAATTCATTCAACCAAACGTAAATCGTTGTCAACACCAAAACAACAATCGGGCCAGACTGCATCAACACAACCGTGAATTAAAACCCTAATAGCTCGCGGTGCAGCGGATGCCCAAGGTACTTAGGCTTGGTCTGGACACTACGGATGCCCAACCGAGAATCAACACTTTAATGCCTCGCGGTGCTGCAAACATCCGAGGTACCTAGGCTCAGTCTGTGCACCTCAGACGCCCAACCAAGGTCTTCGCGGCCCCTGCAACCTCCACCCAAGAATGGGAGGAGGCTAGAAGACAGAGGGTTAACACAATCTACCAGACGAAAAGGAAACAAGCGTAACATCGGAATATTAATACAAGCATTTGCACATCAAAGGTAATGAATATTTTCCTTCATTTATATGGGAAATAAATTGATGCCAACATCTCAGAGAAATACCAAGATACAACCAGGAGATCCGGTAAGGGAGATCACTCCTCTACTCGGGCTTTTCTCTCCCGCAGAGTTGCTTGGCTCGAAACCGTCTTCCAGTAGCGGGTGAGCGGGGATCCATGCTCATTATGGTCGAAATCCTTGAATCTTCGGCCGCGGCAGAAACCTCTCGGTCCTTCATCATCGTAATCATTGACAGATGAGAACAACTGGGGGAACACATGGACGTAACAATTCCGTTCAAAGACCCCGATTACCTCTTACCGTAAAGATGCATCTAACAACAAGGATGACTACAAAATTCAAAAGGAAGAGGAGGGGGAACAGAAGCGGTGACGACACTGCTCCATCCCGGCAACACCATCCGATGCCCAAAACTCAGGGAAACTGTTGAGGCAATCGACCCAAGAATGATCGGGAAGATCATAGTTTTGATGTGTGTGCCAATAAGTTTAAGGTTAGGGTGTTATGTTGTATTTGATATATATGTGATTGAGTTTGCTGGACTTGGAGAATCACACATGGAGAACACATTCGAGAGATGAGAGCCGAGGGAGGAGGACTTTAAGGGCAAGCCGGGAAGTGGACTTCAAGGGCACACTTGAAGGGTGGCATGGAGGCAAGCCAAGCGAAGGCTTGTGTGCGCATCTGAGGGATGAGAGCCAGAGGAAGATGACTTCAAGGGGCGAGCCAAGGGAGTGAACTTGAAGGCACACATGAAGGAGAGTGTTAAGAGTGGCTGTAAGTGAGTGGGCAGTCGACTAGCCAGAGGGCTCTCGACTGCCAAAACTCACAGATGGTTTTCAGCCTTCTACCAGTCGACTGGCCCAGGGGAAGTCGACTGGTGACCCCCCCAAAAACTAGACGTTGGCTAGCAAGTAATGCTAGACCAGTCGATTGCCCCAGGAGCAGTCGACTGGTGTGGGTCTGGACAGCCTGCAAGGTTGTCCTGTTCTCTTATAAAAGGATGACTTTTTTGCACGTGAACGGTACGGTTTCGTACTGTAACGAAGTGTTGTTCATGCATAGAGTCTTCAGATCTTCCTCTTTCTCTAATCATTGCATTCTGTAAAGAGGAAGACAACACCTTTGTAAAGGTTTCTCCACCTGAAGGAGACTTTTCATAGTGGAGGTGGAGTACGCGCGTGGATCCTTGGATTAGTCACCCATCAGGGTGGATACCAAGTAAATTCTGGTGTTAGCATTGCTCTCTCTCTCACGTTCTTTGCATATTATTGTTTGTATTGCGCTAACTTCTGTGTAGAAAATTCAACGAAAAGAGTGCTATTCACCCCCCTCTAGCAACGTCTTCGATCTATCAATTGGTATCAGAGCTGATTCGCTTCAGAAGAACTCACCGTCGACCGGAGTAATGTAAATAGCGTTTCAAGAGGGATACAACATTGCACGACCACCTTTCTTCGACGGGAATGACTTCGCGTACTGGAAAGGTAGAATGTAATACTATCTAATGAATGACATTGAAAACTGGATTAGTATTATAGAGGGGTTCAATGCACCCGTGGACGAAAGAGGAGAGCCAACGCCAATGAGATCATGGTCAAAGGATGTCATGAAGAGGGCGCAGTCAAATGCCAAGGCCACCACCACACTTCAGTGCGGGCTCTCAAAGGAGCAACTCAACAAGGTGGGGCCATTCAAGAGCGCCAAAGAGTTGTGCGACAAACTGGTTGAACTGAATGAAGGATCCAACGAGTCCAGAAGGGCAAAGAAGGACTTACTCGTTGCCCAACTCCAATCCCTGTCCATGAAGAGCAATGAAACTGTCAGCCAGCTGCATGGAAGGGTGAAGGAGATCATCAACGAATTCCATGTGATTGGAGAAAAGATTGAAAACCGGGATCTCGTCAGGTACGTCCTACAGTCTTTCCCAAGAACAACTTTGTGGGCATCAATGGTTGATGCCTACAAAGTATCAAGGGATTTGTCAATAGTAAAATTAGATGATCTATTTTGTGAATTTGAACTGCACGAGCAAGCTAATATTTCTGCCAAAGAGAAAGGTATAGCTTTTATTGCAGAAAAGGAGAAGAAGAAGAGGAAGGAGAAGAAGAAGGTGGTCTACTCCTCCTCATCCGACTCAGAGGAGTCTAGTGCCTCTATGGATAACGACTAAGAGGCTTTCATGGTATGAAAAATGCGTAGGACTTTCAAAAGTTTTTCTAACAAGTCTTATGCTAGGAAAGGACCCAAAGGCAAGGGTAAGGCAAAGGACATCATCTGCTACAACTGCCACCAAGAGGGACACATGAAGAACGAGTGCTCTAAACTAAAGAGAAGAGATGAAAAGAAGGAGGAGAAGTAGAAAGGCAACAAAAAGAGGTCAAAGGGAAAGGAGAAGAGTGTCACCAACCTCAAGGTGACTTGGGATGATCCTTCATCCTCGGAGGAAGAAGAGGAGCAAGTGTCTCACTTTGCTCTCATGGCAGTGGACCACTCAGAATCATCAGATGATGAAAGAAGCTCGAGCAGTGAAGATGAAAGCGCATCATCATCATCATCCGAGTCAGAAGCATCGGTAAGTGAGGTATACAACTTACCCTCCTCCACTTTAGTTAAAATTATTTCTAGCACCAACATGGATTTAGCTAAAACTAGAAGTAAGATTAAGGACTTAAAAGATGAAATTGTCATGCTTAAAGTAGAGTCTACAAAGCTTAAGGATGACTTACATGCTTGTTCTATTATATCACATGATTCATGCCTTGAAATTGAAAATAGGGAACTAAGGAAAAAGGTAGAGGACCTCACAAAGGCACTTATGAAATTTCAAGTGGGTTCTAGCAACTTAGATATAATAATTAATAGTCAAAGGGCCGTCTATAACAAGGCCGGATTAGGATATATGCCTAAGACCAAGGAAGTGGCCTTTATCTCACTCATGGGTAGGATTGGTGCATCTAGGAGACAAGGGACTAAGGGAAACATCAAGAGGGCATGGGTACCTAAGAAATTTTTAAATGATACTTGTGGATCAAATATTTGGGTACCAAAAGAGTATGTTTTCCATGTTGTATAGGTGAAGGTGAAGGAGGCCTCAACCATCTGGATAGTAGATAGTGGGGGCTCAAGACATATGACCGGAGATGTGAGCAAGTTCACTACTATTAGCTACCTAAGAGAATGGACGGTCTCCTTTGGAAATAGTGGAAAACTGAAAATAATTGGTAGGGGCACCATTGAGGTATCTCCTACAATCTCCATCCATAAGGTACTTTTAATTAAAGACATGAAGTTTAATTTACTTAGTGTAAGTCAGTTATGTGATGCGGGCTATAGGGTTGAATTCCATGCTAGGAAGTGCCTAATAAAACAAAATGAATCTGATAATGTTACACTAGAAGGGTATAGAGAGGCTAACTTGTATTATCTTGATCTTGCTTATGCTACTAATAATTTGGCTAAGTATTTCATGTCTAAAGAAGAAGAAGGATGGTTGTGGCACCGGAGACTTGGACATGTCAATATGAGAAGCATTGCAAGAGTGACCAAGGAGGAGTTGGTGAAGAGGCTACCTATGATCAAGTATGAGAAGACCAAATTGTGTGATGCATGCTAAGAGGGTAAGCAATCAAAATCATCACACAAAGGTAAAACCCTAACCACTACTACTTTACCATTAGAGCTTTTACATATTGACTTGTTTGATTGTTATAGTACTCCCTCACTAGTAGAGAGTAAATATTGTTTAGTCATTGTAGATGTTTTTTTCTAGGTTTACGTGGGTTTTCTTTATGAACATAAGGACGATACCTTAGAAATTTTTATAGGATTCAGTAAAAGGGTAGAAAATGAAAAACACCTCAAAATTAACCGAATTAGGAGTGACCACGGTGGGGAGTTCTAAAATTCAAGTTTCTCACAATTTTGAGTAGAAAATGGATATAAGCATGAATTTTCATGCCCAAGGACTCCTCAACAAAATGGGGTAGTTGAGAGGAGAAACAGAGCCCTACAAGAAGCTGCTAGGATTATGCTTAATGCATACTCCCTTCCTAGCTACTTTTGGGCCGAAGCGGTTAATACCGCTTGTTACATTCAAAACCGGGTTTTAGTACATAGGTTTTTAGGTAAGATCCCCTTTGAGTTATGGAATGGGAGAATTCCACAAGTCCACTACTTTAGGGTCTTTGGATGTAAGGTTTATATTTTAAATACCAAAGATGACCTAAGGAAATTTGAGTTAAAAGCCGATGAAGGAATTTTAGTAGGCTACTCATCCACTAGTAGGGGTTATAGAGTTTACAACAAAAGGACAAAGGTGATTGAGGAGTCCTCCAATGTTGACTTTGATGAATCAACAAATACCTACCCTAGAAAAGTCTCAATTGATAAGGATATGGAAGAAGTTCATCCCCTTGCCCAAAGAATCCAAGACCTACATTTGGAGGGCAATGATCAAGGTGGAGTAAGAAGTACCCTAGAGGATGAAGAAGAAGTAGTCAATGAACCCACAACCTCTAGGCCCTTGAGACATCACCAAGATCACCCTATTGACCAAATAGTGGGTGATGTCACTCAAGGAGTAAGGACTAGGTCCTACTTTAGAGACCAAACTAATCAAATCGCCTTAATCTCTCAATTAGAATCTAAGTCTATTGATGAAGCATTGGGAGATGTAGATTGGGTCTTAGCAATGCAAGAGGAGCTAAATCAATTTGAGAGAAATGAGGTTTAGGAGTTGGTTCCTAGGCCCAATGATTGCACCATTGTAACCACAAGATGGGTCTTTAGGAACAAACTAGATGACCAAGGAAAAATCACTAGGAATAAGGCTAGATTGGTAACTAGGGGGTTTAACCAAGTTGAGGGATTAGACTATGATGAGACTTATGCCCCCGTAGCTAGATTAGAATCCATTAGAATTCTACTAGCCTATGCTGCTCACATGAGTTTCACACTTCACCAAATGGATGTGAAGTCGGCATTCCTTAATGGGATCATTAAGGAAGAGGTCTATGTAGAACAACCCCCCGGGTTTGAGGACTCTAACTATCCAAGACACGTTTACAAATTGAGAAAAGCCTTATATGGATTGAAACAAGCTCCCCGGGCTTGGTATGAAAGACTTTCTTCATTTCTAGTGTCTAAGGGGTTTAGGAGAGGAACAATTGACCCTACCTTGTTCCTAAAATCTAAGGATAAGGACATATTTGTTGCCCAAGTGTATGTGGATGATATCATTTTTGGGTCAACAAATAATGACTTTCTACAAGAATTCATCAAATGTATGGAAGATGAATTTGAGATGAGTCTTGTAGGAGAGTTAACCTTCTTTCTAGGACTTCAAGTTAAACAAACCAATGAAGGAACACATGTATTTCAAACTAAGTATGCTAGGGAAATGCTAAAGAAATTTGGCTTAAAAAATGCTAAGGTAGCATCTACATCTATAGGAACCAATGTGAAAATGGATAGTGACCTTGAAGGGAAAATGGTAGACTCAAAGCAATATAGGAGCATGATTGGTAGCCTATTGTACTTAACCGCTAGTAGACCCGATATACTTTTTACGGTAGGTATGTGTGCTAGGTACCAATCTTGTGCCAAAGAGTCCCATTTGGTAGTAGTGAAGAGGATCCTAAGGTATGCTAGAGGCACTCTCAATGTCGGGTTGTGGTATCCTAGAACCCCAAATGTTGACCTTATCGGATACACCGACTCAGACTATATGGGGTGTAAGCTAGATAGGAAGAGTACTAGTGGAGGGTGTCAATTCCTTGGATCTTCCTTAGTTAGTTGGAGTAGTAGGAAACAACCTTGCGTTGCCCTATCAACAACGGAGGTGGAATATGTGGCAATGGGTGGTTGTGTTTCCCAACTATTTTGGATCATGCACACCTTAGAAGATTATGAGTTACATTATTCCAAGGTCAAAGTCTTGTGTGATAATGTAAGTACAATCAATTTGACCAAGAATCCGGTTCACCATTCTAGAACAAAACACATTGAAGTGAAGCATCACTTCATTAGGGACCATGTGGCAAGGGGAGACATAGAACTACACTATGATGAATCAAAGTCAAACATAGCCGACATTTTTACCAAGCCTCTTCCCGAATCGGAATTTGCATTCTTAAGAAGAGGCCTTGGAATGTGTTTTGTAGAAGTATAGGATGAACCTTGGGGTAATAGATTGGGAAAAGTGTGTTTGATCCATTATGATGATACAATTGGTTCACTTGTGTTTGTGGCATAGTGTTGAATCATTAAAAGTATCAAAATATGAAAAATAGACCAACTATGGGGAAGACAAATGTTTAATCAATGGACATCTTGCCCAAAGATCATAGTTGGACATTTTAAATTTTGAAAACCATTTAATGTTTTATATGCTTTGCCATATTTTTAAAAGATATATGATTACAAATCTAAGTTGAGATTTTGATACAAAACTTAGTGGTTTTTAAGGATTTTGAGATTTTATCAAAAGTCAAGCATGTTTGAAATTTTATATGGACTGATATTTTTCTTTGATAGAGTATATCATTTCAAACATGTTTACAAGTTTTTAAAATTTTTGGAATTTTCTGGAATTTCTAGAGGGTTTCTGAAATTTGGCTCAGAGGCTGAAATTGAGACTGACAGAGTATCAGTTGACTGCCCCTTGGGGCAATCGACTGACACGCCTGATTTCAGCTTCTGTGACATTTTTCAGAAATCCAACTTTCTCTCATTTGATACCATTGGTGTGGGTTGCTTGAGGCAATTATTTTGATGGTGTCAAAGGGGGAGAATGGATGGTTTAAGTTAGATTTTTGGACTTAAAATGGGTTGTTTTAGTTAGTTGTTTAACTTAAATCTTGGATGATTAAAAATGGGAAAAGACATGGTTTAAGGGGGAGGCTACTTCTTAGGTTTTGATATGCCTTACATTTTTAATTAATGTTGCTTAGTGTTAAGTTGGATTTGAAACTTAACTTGAATCATGAGTAGAATTGAAAATAGGAAAAGACATGGATTAAGGGAGAGGATACCTCTTAGGTTTTTGATGTCTTATGCTTGTCAATTGCTACTGCTTTTATTGTTATTGTTGACTGGTATTTTATCCCTAAAATTAAACATATTGGAACACATCAAAAAGGGGAAGATTGTTGAGGCAATCGACCCAAGAATGATCGAGAAGATCATAGTTTGATGTGTGTGCCAATAAGTTTAAGGTTAGGATGTTATGTTGTATTTGATATATGTGTGATTGAGTTTGCAGGACTTGGAGAATCACACATGGAGAACACATCCGAGAGATGAGAGCTGAGGGAGGAGGACTTAAAGGGCAAGCCTGGAAGTGGACTTCAAGGGCACACATGAAGGGTGGCATGGAGGCAAGCCAAGGGAAGGCTTGTGTGCGCATCCGAGGGACGAGAGCCAGAGGAAAATGACTTTAAGGGGCGAGCCAAGGGAGTGAACCTGAAGGCACATGTAAAGGAGAGTGTTAAGAGTGGCTGTAAGTGAGTGGGCAGTCGACTAGCCAGAGGGCAGTCGACTGCCAAAACTCACAGAAGATTTTCAGCCTTCTACCAGTCGACTGGCCCAGCGACAGTCGACTGGTGACCCTCTAAAAACTAGCCGTTGGCTAGCAATTAATGCTAGACTAGTCGACTACCCCAGGGACAGTCGACTGGTGCGGGTCTGGACAACCTGCGAGGTTGTCATGTTCTCTTATAAAAGGAGGACTTTTCCACATGTGAACGGTACAGTTTTGTACTGTAACGAAGTGCTGTTCGTGCATAGAGTCTTCGGATCATTCTCTCTCTCTAATCATTGCATTCTGTAAAGAGGAAGACAACACCTTTGTAAAGGTTTCTCCACCTGAAGGAGACTTTTCATAGTGGAGGTGGAGTACGCGCGTGGATCTTTGGATTAGTCACCCATCTGGGTGGATACCAAGTAAATTCCGGTGTTAGCATTGCTCTCTCTCTCGTTCATTGCATATTATTGTTTGTATTGTGCTAACTTCTGTGTAGAGAATTCAACGAAAAAAGTGCTATTCACCCCCCTCTAGCAACGTCTTCGATCTATCAGAAACGAGCAGTTCGAATGGGGATGACGTTTGAGGCGGACAGAGGATGAACCGCTAGGAGATATTGGCCGCCCAGGGAGGGGCAGGAGATGAACCATCAGGAGATGCTCTCGGGCGAAACAACTAATGTCATCTCCGCTATGCTCCCCGGCGGATCACATGATATCCCTTCTGGACTTCTCGACCAAACCTGGGGTCCCATCTCCGCCAGGATCTCCAACAAAACCCCGGACATCATCTCTGCTATGCTCCCTGGCGAACAGTGTGAAACATGTGGTTCCACCTCCGCTAGGTCCTTCGGCGAGAAACACTACGCCATCTCCGCTATCCTCCCCGGCGGTGCCGACGACCCCGGCCGTAAAAAGGGGCGGGGGAGAGTGCACTGGCATATTGCCAATTCCACAAGGAGTCTATCAGGAGAAAGAAGGCGAAATGGATGGGGAAGAACGATTCACCCTTCTCCCCCTTCTTATAGTGATCACCGTCTCTCTTCGCATTTATTGATGGGAATAAATGGACGCTAGTTTGAAGCGTCACTTCTTTCTTATCGCCGTCGGTTGGCATATCCATACGGTGCCTCGAAAATTGCATTCCTTTATGGAGCACTTCAAATGATTGTTTGGGGCCCAGAAGCAACTGTTTGTGTGCCGTGGAGCTCTCTGGCATCCGGTGGGAAAGGGGAGTCCCTGTAGGTCCCATAGGGGGATAACCGTGAGTTTGGTGACTGGTCTCTCGGGGCTACCACGGGGAAATCCGATCCCAAAGTCAATATCAAAGGTCCCACGAGACACGTGGTTTCACAGAGGTATATGGGTCCCCGAGACCAATCTCAAAGACTGCTGGCGACAAGTGATGGCTCCCTGAGGGAAAGTCTAGAAAGTTAATCCATAATTGGCTCCTGGAGTCAAAGAAAAACACAGACTCTCCAACTCTCTTAGCCCTCAGGGCGAAGACAAATAATACAAAGGAGCTAAGCACACAAGCATACACAGGATAGTGGGACAAAGTGGTATTATAGTTGAAATGAGTACCTTAGAGTCATGCTCTGGAAAGATAAATAATATTACAGCTCTTTTTCCTTCGGTGGGAGCTCCTCCCAAACTCGGCCGACACTCATAAAACTCAGATAAGCATCTGGAGGCAAAAGGTGGGCCTTTTTCAACTGGTCAATCGCCCCGTAGAAGCCTTGCTTCAAGCGCTTCATTACCTGGCCGACAATAATGTCGCCAAACTCATCCGACTCCAGGTATTTAGCCTTGAAGTCTGACTCGGCCTCCTTCATACAAGAAGCCTTGGCAGCTCGAAAGTTGCATGCAGCGGCCTCAGCAACCTCCCTGGCACGCCTTAGCTGTTCCATCTCTGCAACAATTTTGTCTTTGTCTGCCAGAGCTTCCTTAAGCATGTCCGAGATGGCACACACTTCCGATCGTGCCTGGGCCAGATCCTCCTCAATGATACATAGGCGAACAGCCGCCATCATGAGGTAGGACTCCTTCTGGGCAAGCTGACACGCTTGGTCTTTGACAAGTTCGTTTGACCTCCCGGCTGAAGCCTTTAGAAGGCGGATATCGCTCAACAACCTCTTCTCCTTCGCTTGAAGCTGGTCCCGCTCCCAAGTCACCTGGAGCAGGTTGTTAGTGACGTCCACCGCCTTCTCAGACGCCAAATGTTCTCGATACCTGGAACTTTGAAGAGAGGACTCCATGGCCAGCAAGGTGTCTAGCTGATGCTCCACCTTCGCGCATAGAGCCCTGCTGACCCCCGCTTGGATAAGTCCCGCCCGATGTTCGTGGTCAGCTGTGGCCTCTACTCTAAGGGCCCGGCGGGTCAAGGCTTCAATCTGGGGTCAGGCGTACAAGCCACGACTGCTGTTAGGCAGTCTTCGGCCGCCTATCATTGCACCAAGGAATTATAGTGTTGGGTATGGCTTGGCAAGTTTCCTAACTGAATACTCGGTCGATCCAAGAGACCTCTCCATGTCTACGGATTAAAAATTTAATCCGAATGGAGACCCGTCTCCCATCGACCATCTCGTGCCGTATCGAACGATCCAAATTACAACTTAGCCAATTACCAAAATCGGCCTTGTGATTTGTTCGATCGTTCTACCACGGAAAAGGCGACGAGTCGATTGCCGACTTTTGTGTTTATGGTCGGGGTCCAGTTAATAAATTATTCATCATGATTCAGAATCAAAATAATAAATTAACAAACATAAAATAACGAGGCAAACACAACAAGCACATGTATGACATAAGGTTAATTGAAGGAGCATGAAAAGAGTTATACCTTTCCGATTATCTCACGATCTTCTACCTTATGTCCCTCCCATCACAGACGTCGTATAGGCGATGATCTATCGCAATCTGAGATCACCGAGACCTCCAAAAGAGCTCTTCTTCTCAACTTGGCCGAAATAGGAAACCCTAGCCTAGGGTTTACCTAGCGCCGGCACCTTCTTCCTCTCTCCTTTGCGCCGCCGACCACCGGAGATGCAGTGAGGCCTTCGGACCAGCTATGCTCTTTGAGAGGAAGGAGAAGAAGATGAAGAAGGAGAGAATCCTTACCCAAACAGCCCGCTTACAGCCCTTTCCCACAGCCTTGCGCCGCCGCCGCAAGGGGTGGTTGCGCCGCCTGCTTCTCGCCGGCGGCGCCTCCTTCACCCTCACTGATCACCACAAAAGGTAGAGGACTCCTCTGCCTTGTCTATGTCATCCACAGCCCTAGCTTGGTGAAGGGAGGTGGAAGGACCGAAGGGAACAAATCCCTTCTCCTTCTTTGCGGCAGCCAAAAACCTAAGGAGGGGAGGAGAGAGAAGAAAAAGAGAGGCCTAGGGAGTAATCTCTTGGATTAAGCCTTGGTTTCTTGATCTCATAGGGTATTTATAGCGCTAAGGTAGGGACCAATAGGAGGAGTTGGATCTTGGCCCACTAATGGATCTAAACCCGATCCATTAATTAAGATCCATTCCACTAAAGGATCTTAATTGAACTTCCTCACCAACCCCCATATTTTCATATGGGCTCCACATATTACGATTCGTCCATCCCCCCATGTTTAAGATCTCGAATGCCCATTAATTAATTTAAATTACTGATAATTTAAATTAATTAACTTCTGGATCCTTGACTAGTATCACTCAACCTTATCATTGTGCCAGATCAAATCCACCTGCAGGGTTTAACACGATGAACCTTTTGAGCTCACCAAGGGGGCATCATCAACCCGACTAACCAGGACACGGATTCTGTCAATAATCAACAACACATTATATTATTAATATTATCTCCCAACATACCGGGCCTATCGATCTAACAGAATAGATCTCGCCCATTAGTAAATCAAAGAAATAATAATTAATAATATATGCCCGTTATTATTTCGGGATTAAGGGATCGTACTCCATAATATAAACTGAGGTCCTATCCAATTATTGAGTCAGTACAAATTGGATAACCTCGGCTTTTGGTCTTGCTCAATGTACTCAAAGCACACTAGTGTAATTCTATGATCAAGACTAACCACACCTAATTACACTACAACCATTCTGATGGGTTGCCCAATTCTATCTCAGTTGTGAGCCTCTTATTTATACTAAGCAAGGAACCGATAACATGTTCTTCTGTGTGACACAACACACCATATTATCTACAACGCAAAGTAATTGGACTTCGTGCATGTACTAATATAAATAGGCACCTAGTGTAGTTGTGATTCTCTTTTCATAATAATGATGTTCATATAAAAAAATTCATGTCTTTCAGTATACACATCTTACAGTCTCCCACTTATACTTAAAGACATTGCTGCTCTCTCACTGCCATACATCTGAGTCCCATATCCTCCACATGCCTATCAAAAGCTCTAGCTGGAAGAGCCTTAGTGAAAGGATCTGCCAGGTTGTCCTCTGATGCAATCTTAGCGACATCCACTTCTCCTCGCTTTACGATTTCTCATATCAGGTGGTACTTGTGCTCTATGTGTTTACTCGCCTTATGGGCTCGTGGTTCCTTCGAGTTTGCAACTGCACCACTGTTATCACAAAAGATTGTGATAGATCTGGGCAAACCAGGAATCACATCCAAGTCCATGATGAAGTGTCTGAGCCATACAGCTTCCTTAGCTGCCTCTGAGGCTGTCACATATTCAGCTTCCATAGTGGAGTCCGCCACACATTTCTGCTTGACACTCCTCCAAACAATGGCTCCACCTCCTAAAGTAAACACAAACCCCGAGGTAGACTTACTCTTATCCCTATCTGACTGAAAATTTGAGTCCGTATAACCCATAGAGACTAATTGGTCTGCCCGGTAAACCAGCATATAATCCCTAGTCCATCTCAGGTATTTCAATATATTCTTTACCGCAGTCCAATGTCCCTATCTAGGGTTAATCTGATATCTGCTAACCATGCCCACAGCAAAACAGATATCAGGTCTCGTGCACAACACAACATACATGAGGCTTCCTACTGCCAAAGCATAAGGAACCGCCTTCATTTCCTCTATCTCCTTTGATGTTTTCGAACACATCTCCTTAGATAGAGGAACTCCATGCCTGAAGGGTAGAAAACCCTTCTTGGAGTTTTCCTTGCCAAAACGAGACAAGACAGTGTCAACATATGAAGCTTGGGATAAGCACAACATCCTTTTCTGACAATCCCTTATGACCTTGATCCCAAAGATGTGACCCGCTTCTCCTAAGTCCTTCATATCAAATTGTTTTGATAGCTAGACCCTTACGTCTGATAACACTTTGACATTGTTGCCAATTAACAAAATGTCATCTACGTAAAGTACAAGAAACACCACGACGTTTCCGTCACATCTTTTGTATACACATGACTCATCCAGGCTTTGAGTAAATCCATACGACTGGATTACTTCATCAAAGCGGATGTTCCAAGATCTTGAAGCTTGCTTCAATCCATAAATGGATCGATTAAGCTTGCACACTAGATGCTCTTTGCCCTTTGCAATGAACCCTGTTGGATCGAGAGAACCGATAGAGGGGGGGGTGAATATCGGAAAACGTTCGGATTTAGGGAAAGAGAAAATGCACTGCGGAAGATAAAAACAAACACACGAACACAGTAATTTTTTACTTGGTTCAGAGCCTAGGTCGACTCCTACTCCAAGGCCCACGGTCGTTGACCGTTTACTTTGGGCAATTCTATATGAGGCGCAATAATAATTTACAATGATTGATTTACAAATTCAGCATAGCAAACTTAACAAAAAGAGAGGCTCTTCTTTTACTGACGTCCGATGTAGGTTGTCTTTTTCGGAGCAGCGGGACGTCGTCGGCTCGAGTTGAGAGGTTTCCGGAGCGAGGCGCGAGAGCAGAAGAGCGTAGAAGCGTTTGATTGAAAGTTGTTCTCAGCCTTGGGGTCGAGGGCCCTTTATATAGGGCCTGGGGGCGCCTGGGACGTCGGGGGCGCCCCCCCACGTGGCGGTCGATCCGTCTTTAGCTCGGTCAACATCTGATCCCTTCAAAATCGGGATCAGGTTTGACCAGGGCGCCCGGAGCGCTCGGGGCGCCCGCATTGACCGGGTCAAACCTTCATCCTCTTGGCTTCGTGAGGGTGTGCTTCGGTAGCTGGCACTGGGGGCACCCGCGACAGGCGGGGCGCCCGGAGCATCCGGGGTGCCCGGAGCATCCGGGGCGCCCCGATATATAACTGTCGAGGCGTGTTTTCGCTCCTGCTGATTTGGGTTGACCTTGGGGGCGCCCGGAACCTCCGGGGCGCCCTGCTCAGCTTCTGCCTCACTCCTTTGAGGCTCTCTGAGCTGCAGATACTCAGTCCTTCGGTCCTGCATCCAGGGTTAGTCCAAAAAGCAGTATTATACTATTTTATACAACCTTAGCTGTCTTGGTTCTGACTTTGGGTCTCCAAAATGGAACCCTAGGTCGAACCGATGCCTACTGTTCCCTCGACGGGGAACGCGTCCTCACCTACTCCTCTCGGGAGAATGTACCTGATGCCAACCGCTCCTTTGGTTGGACTTTTGCCTGGCGGTCCTTTGCCAGGTCTTGGATACCGAGCTGTCCTTCGCCCGGTGCCTAGCGTTCCTTCGCTAGGGCTTCAGTCCCAAGCTATCCTTCGCCTGGCGCCTAGCTGTCCTTCGCTAGGGCTTTTCACTCTGGCATTCCTTCGCCAGTGCCTAGCAGTCCTTCGCTAGGGCTTTTTACCCTGTCATTTCTTCGTCAGTGCCTAGCATTCCTTCGCTAGGACTTTTTACTCTGCACACTAGAGTGACATGTTAGATAACAAGTAATACTTAACTTTTGAACCCTGTTGCCATTATCAAAACACAGGTTTGACTTTGGTGCTTTCTGCACCAACAATCTCCCCCTTTTTGATTTATGGCAACCCCAGTTCAAAAAGTTAAGTTTAATCAAAAGCATAAAAATTTGTTCCCTCCCCCTGGAGGGAATCTCCCCCTAGATTTTTCAAAACTTCGTGGGGTTCTAAGTTTTTAAAAAATTTTACTTAGAATGATTTTGCACTTTGAAAGCTTAAGTTTAGGTACTTTGGAAATCTTTTGATAACTTAAGTTTTAAAAGTACATAGAGGAGTTTTTGAAAGCATGAGTTTAGAGTACTTACAAAAATTTGAAGCCTTAAGTTTAAAGTACTCAAAAGTTTTGAAACCTTTAAGTTAAGTACTTAGTAAATTTTGAAACAATTTAAGTACTTAGTAAATTTTGAAACAATTTAAGTACTTAGTAAATTTTGAAATAATTTAAGTACTTAGTAAATTTTGAATAGCTTAAGTACTTAGAAATTTTTGAAAAGCTTAAGTACGAAAAGCTTAAGTACTTAGAAACTTGATACTTTTTGAATAAAGGATAGAGGTTTTTGAAGAAATTTGAAATTTTGAAAAAATTTGAAAATGTTAAACTCTCTCTTTTTCTATCTCTCCCCCTTTGCCATATATAAAAAAAACAGATAAATATAGCAGGAATTAAAGTACAGAACGGAAATAAATTGCATGACTTTGCTGTATTGAACCAAGACTTAGACCAAATCAGTTGATTTTTTTCTTGTAGGGACCTGTCTAACCCATTTAGGTACTCACTAACTGTTATAAGCAGTAGTTTTCGCTAGGGTTAGTCAAGTTAAGTGTTTCTGTTCAAGTTAGATTTTCTAAACTTGACACTTAACTTGATTGCTGTATAAGTTGTATTTAGTGCCCCAATTACTACAGATGCACTGACTTAAAGTATCTTGAATTAAGGCAAAGACCTAAGCATCTCAACCCTTTCTAGGTTATCAATCAAAAGTACCCTAAGGTGCTTGTGAGATGTTGGCTTCTAAATCTATATGTGCATGCAGTTCTAGGGTTAGAGCCTAGGCTAAGTCCATTTGCGAAAAAGCCCTAGTTTTGAAAGGGGATAGTTTTGAAATAAAACTAAGAAAGAAAAAAAATGAAAGAAACTGATTTAAAACAGTTTTTCAAATTCTTTTAGAAATTAATTTTTAAATCAAATAAAGCAGGAAAAAATTGAGTTAATCTATTCTACAGAACACAATCCTAACTCCCTTCTTAGTGAGCTGAACTCAGACTCAGGTAAGGGTTTTGTGAATATATCAGCTAAGTTGGATTTTGAGTCTATATGTTTAAGTACTATCTCACCCCTGGCTACATGGTCTTTTACGAAGTGATGTTTAACTTCCATGTGTTTTGTTCTGGAATGTTGTATTGGGTTTTTCGTTAGATTAATTGAGCTTATATTGTCAATAAATACTTGAGTTTGGGTGTAGTTGAGCTGGAAGTCCTTAAGAGTGTGCATCATCCATAAAAGTTGTGCTACACACTCTCCTAAGGCTACATACTCAGCTTCAGTTGTGGACAGAGCTACACAGTGTTGTTTTCTGATGCACCAACTCACTAGACTATTTCCTAACAGTTGGCAGCTTCCACTTATGCTCTTTCTATCTAATTTGCAACCAGCATAGTCGGAATCCGAGTATCCTGACAAATTGAAGGTTGAGGTTCTAGGATACCAAATCCCTACATTTAGAGTGCCCTTTATATATGTTAGTATTCTTTTTAGAGCTGCTAAGTGTGTTTCCTTAGCACAGGTTTGGTATCTAGCACACATCCCTACAGCAAAAAGAATGTCACGTCTGCTAGCTGTAAGGTACAGTAGACTACTTATCATACTTCTATATAGTTTAAGGTCTACTAGTTTACCATCAGGGTCACTATCTATTTTTACATTAGTGGCCATGGGAGTACTTATGCTTTAAGAGTTGCTCATTTTAAATTTCTTTATTAACTCTTTAACATATTTGGATTGATGGACGTAGTTTCCATCTCTAGTTTGTTTGATTTGTAGACCTAGGAAAAAGGTAAGCTCACCAACTAAGCTCATTTCAAATTCATTTTCCATTATTTTGACAAACTCTTTTAGGAAGTTTGTGTTGGTGGAACCAAAGATTATGTCATCTACGTAAATTTGGGGAATAAATATACTTTTCCTAGGGTTTTAATGAATAAAGTTGAGTCAATTCGTCCTTGTTTAAATTCTTTAGAAGTTAAGTAAGTTGATAAATGTTCATACCATGCCCTAGGTGCTTGTTTTAACCCATATAGTGCTTTAGTTAATTTGTAAACGTGGTCAGGTCTGTCTAAGTCCTCAAACCCAGAGGGTTGTCCTACATAAACTTCTTCTTTAATGAATCCATTTAGGAAGGCTGACTTTACATCCATTTGGTATAGCTTAAATCTTTTATGGGATGCAAAGGCTAACAGCATTCTAATGGACTCAAGTCTAGCTACTGGGGCATATGTTTCATCGTAATCTAATCCCTCTACTTGGCTGAATCCCTTAGCTACTAAGCGAGCTTTATTTCTAACTATTTCTCCTTGATCATTTAGCTTATTCCTAAAGACCCACTTAGTGTCTATGATAGATTTGCCTTCAGGTTTAGGCACTAGTTCCTAGACTTGGTTCCTCTCAAATTGGGATAATTCTTCTTGCATAGCTATGATCCAATCAGGGTCAGGTAGGGCTTCATCTATAGTTTTGGGTTCTATTTTTGATATCATAGCTATTTGACTAAGGTTTCTATAGGAGGATCTAGTCCTGACTCCTAGAGTTGGATCACCCACAATTTGATCGGTTGGGTGACTAAGTCTGGGTTTCTTGGTTCTCCTAGAACTTGGTTCAGCCTCAGGTCCGGCTGGTCGGTTTGGTTCACTATTTGATTCGACTCTTTGGGCTGGTTCATTTGTTGGTTCGATAATTGGTTCAGTTGACTCATTAATTGGTTCAATAGTTAGTTCATTTAAGGATTCAATTAAGGGTTCACTAGTTTGTTCATTATTTTCTTGATCAGAATTTGATGAAGTTAGGTCTGGATTATCAGATGTTGAGTTGACTTCTTCATCAAATATTAAGTTAGTTGTTTCTTCAATTTTCTTACTTTGTTTGTTGTAAACTCTATAGGCTCTACTTGTGGTTGAGTATCCTAGGAAGATACCTAGGGTTGATTTGGATTGAAATTTCCCTAAGTAGTCTTTGGTGTTTAGGATATGGACTTTGCATCCAAAGACCCTTAGGTAGTGTAGATTTGGGAGCCTATGGTAGTACAGTTCATAGGGTGTTTTGTTGTGTCGCTTGTTAATTAGAACCCTATTCTGGATGTAACAAGCCGTACTAATCGCTTCTGCCCAAAATTGGTTTGCTAAGTTAAATTCATTGAGCATAGCCCTAGCGGCTTCCTATAATGTTCTATTTCTTCTTTCTACTATCCCATTTTGTTGGGGGGTTCTAGGACATGAAAATTCATGCAAATACCCATTGACCTTACAAAATTCCTAGAACCGTTGATTTTCAAATTCTCCCCCGTGGTCACTCCTAAGTCTTTTAACTTTGGTGTCGTTTTGATTTTCAATTAATTTACAGAATTCATTAAATAGTTTTAGGGTTTCATCTTTGGTTTTTAGAAACCTAACCCAGATGAATCTAGAATAATCATCAACTATTACTAAGCAGTATCGATTTCCGCTTAGTGACTTGGCTCCATGTGAATCAAATAGGTCAAGGTGCAGGAGCTCAAGTGTGGATTGGGTTAGGTCAGATTGGATTAGTTTGTGATTAGATTTGGTTTGTTTACCTTGATTACATGATTCACATATTAGGTTTTCATGATTTTTAATTTTAGGTATGCCTTTAATTAGTCCAAGTTGGGTGATTTTTGAGATAGTTCTTAAGTTAGTATGACCTAGTCTCCTATGCCAGAGGTTTGATTGTTCTAACTGAGTTAACATACATTTGGGTACTAAGGGAAGGTTTATAGTGTATACATTATTTTTCCTAGTGCCCTTAAGCATGATTTCTGAGTCTTGTATATTTCGAATCAGGCAGTTAGAATTGTTGAAGGTGACTATATAACCAGAATCACATAACTGACTTATGCTAAGCAAGTTAAATTTGAAGTTTTCAACCAAAAAAACTTTCTTAATAATAAAGTCAGTTTTAAGCTCAATATTACCTGATCCAATTACCTTGAGTGTAGCATTGTTACCAAATGCCACTGAGCCTAGGTTCTTGATCTTGAGTTTGGTGAACTTCAATTTATCTCCAGTCATGTGTCTGGAGCAACCGCTATCCAACATCCATTGGTCCAAATCTTTATGTTCCTACACATAAAGAGTTTTATTGATTTGGATCCAATTAAAGTCAGGAATAGCTTAAATTGAGTTTCACTGCCTAGTCTGTCTCACCCAAGTCTAAGGTTTTCAATCACGTTAGCCTTATAGGTTTTGTGAGACAGGTTTTGATAAGAAAAATTATTTTGAAAAATTATTATTTATTTTGAAAGCCTTAAATTAATTTTTGAAAACAGTTAGATTTATTTTGAGAGAAAATGTTTGAATCTATACTTAACTGAAAATTGTGTTAGATTTGAATTTAACAAAAAGTAATTTGAATTTGAAATTCAAAAATTGGCTTCCAGGTCTTGGCGAGGCACTAGGCCTTCTTTGGCCGTAGCCTTATTGGATCATCAACCCTTTCCTTGACAAAGCCGTTTAATGAAATTTCATTTTCAAAATTAATTTTTGAAAAAGTTCTGGTCTAACTAGTTTGGATTTTGGATCGGTAGCTTCGGCTAGTTTCACCAGTCTAAAGAGACCAAGTGAACTTGATCTTATTAGAATTGGTTTCCCTAACGTACTATCATCTCACCTCCACCCAATACTATGTTTTCAAGTTTCAGTTAAGTTTGTTCAGTCCTTATACTAACCTAGGTCTAAGCATGGTAAATTGCAGAAATTTAAATAAACAATCAATCAGGCAAATTGCAAGAATTAAATTTTATTTAACAATAAATATAGTTTTCAATTTGGCTCCCCCTAGACTATAGCCACGATAATGATTAGGCAAGATGTGAATCTTGTCCTTGGGGATCCAATACTGATTTGATCCAGTTGGTTTGTCCAGGTACAGTTTTGGTACTCATGCCTGAACTTTACCTCTGGACTGATTCAGTACAGCAAAATAAGATCTTTGTCGGGATTTGGTTCTATAGCCAAGTCCGGATCGATTTGGAACGGACTTCTGTTTTCCAAGAATCATGTCAAGACCCTTGGAACTAGAAGTGAATCGTTCTAAAGCGGCTCTAAGATCCTTAACCTGAGTTTTCAGGGAGGAGTTCTCTTTCTCATGTTTTTCAACTTGAGTAGGAGTTCCTTCTTGAACTTTCTCAGTTAAGGACTTAGAGTCAGCTCCTTCTTTCAGGAGTTTTACTTCCTGTCGGAGGGATTCGACTCGGAGTTTGGCTTTCGCCAAATCTCGAGAAAGATAAGAGATAAGATCATTTAATTGACTTCTATTGAAACCACTTATCTTGATCTCGCCGTCTTCTGAAAAGGTTAGTCTGTCGTCGTCCTGCTCTGACTCTGACTCGGTCCCGACTTCTTCTGAGGCGGTCAGGGCTAGAAGGTTGGACTGGGGTGCTTCTTCTTCTTCTTCTGAGGGAGATTCATCCCAGGTTGCTTGTAGTGCTTTCTTTCTTCTTGTCTTTTTGGTCTCCTTCAGGTTTGGACACTCCGTCATGTAGTGGCCCTTCTTCTTGCACTCGTAGCAGGTTACGTTGGACTTGTTTTTGTCACTCGCGGGTTCAGCTGGTTCGTCCTTTCTTCGGCTTGTTTTCCGTTTGTTGGCTTGGTTCTTCAATTTTTTATAGTAGCTTCGGGCCAGTCGGACCAGCTCAGATCGATCTCCTTCTTCGTCTTCTGCGTCTGAGTCTGAGTTAGACTCGGGTTCAGGTTGAGGTTTCTTCTTTGTCGACCTTCCAGTTTTTCCTGCAACAAAGGCAATACCTTTCTCGGCCATATTGCAGTTAGTCTGTTTGTGAAGTTCTAACTCAGAAAACAATTCATCTAATTTAGTTTTAGAGAGATCCCTTGAAACCTTGTATGCATCTACCATAGATGCCCACAAGGTATTTTTAGGGAAAGCATTTAGGGCATACCTTATTAGGTCATGGTTTTCGACCTTGTGACCTATAGTGTGAAGAGCGTTCATCAATTCTTGGATTCGTGCGTGGAGTTGGGCTGTTGTTTCATTGTCGGCCATCTTGATGGTATACAATTTGTTCAGGAGCAGATCCGTCTTGCTGATCCTGGTGTCTGATGTTCCTTTGTGCAGCTCGATCAACTTTGCCCACAGCTCCTTGGCACTGTTGAAGGGGCCCACCCGGTTGAGCTCCTCTTTTGTTAAGCCACATTGAAGGGTCTGAGTCGCCTTTGCGTCTACTTCGATTCTTCATTTCAGAGCGGTGTCTCACTCTGTGTAGCTTTGAGGAATCCCGTCAGCATTTGTGGGAATCTCCAGTCCGGACTGGATGATGATCCACATGTCCACCTGAGTTTTCAGGTGGACCTCCATTCGACTTTTCCAGTAGGAAAAGTCTTCTCCACTGAAAAGTGGAGGTCTGGCGGTGCTAAATCCTTCTTGCATGGCCATTTAATCTGAAAAATAAGAAAACTAACAAGAAAAAAATTTCCCAAGACTAGGTCTTGGATTAGTAGTGTGGGATGAATAAAATGAAATAACGAGGGGTGTTGCACCAACCTCGATTAACGGGAAGAAGAAAATTCGAACGAAATATTTAAATAAAATTCGAATGAGAAAAAGAAAATAAAAATCCGAAAAAATTTCAAACTGGTGGTTGCACCAAGTTTGAACTTCCCCGCTCTGATACCACTTGTTGGATCGAGAGAACCAATAGAGGGGGGGGTGAATATCGGAAAACGTTCGGATTTAGGGAAAGAGAAATTGCACTGCGGAAGATAAAAACAAACACGCGAACACAGTAATTTTTTACTTGGTTCGGAGCCTAGGTCGACTCCTATTCCAAGGCCCATGGTCGTTGACTGTTTACTTTGGGCAATTCTATATGAGGCGCAATAATAGTTTACAAGGATTGATTTATAAATTCAGCACAGTAAACTTAGCAAAAAGAGATGCTCTTCTTTTACCGGCGTCCGATGTAGATTGTCTTTTTCGGAGCAGCGAGACGTCGTCGGCTCGAGTTGAGAGGTTTCCGGAGCAAGGCGCGAGAGCAGAAGAGCGTAGAAGCGTTTCATTGAAAGTTGTTCTCAGCCTTGGGGTCGAGGGCCCTTTATATAGGGCCTGGGGGCGCCCGGGACGTCGGGGGCGCCCCCCCCCACGTGGCGGTCGATCCGTCTTCAGCTCGGTCAACATCTGATCCCTTCAAAATCGGGATCAGGTTTGACCGGGGCGCCCGGAGCGCTCGGGGTGCCCGCATTGACCGGGTCAAACCTTCATCCTCTTGGCTTCGCGAGGGTGTGCTTCGACAGCTGGCACTGGGGGCGCCTGCGACAGGCGGGGCGCCCCGACATATAACTGTCGAGGCGTGTTTTCGCTCCTGCTGATTTGGGTTGACCTTGGGGGTGCCCGGAACCTCCGGGGTGCCCTGCTCAGCTTCTGCCTCACTCCTTTGAGGCTCTCTGAGCAGCAGATACTCAGTCCTTCGGTCCTGCATCCAGGGTTAGTCCAAAAAGCAGTATTATACTATTTTATACAGCCTTAGCTGTCTTGGTTCTGACTTTGGGTCTCCAAAATGGAACCCTAGGTCGAACCGACGCCTACTGTTCCCTCGATGGGGAACGTGTCCTCACCTACTCCTCTCGGGAGAATGTACCTGATGCCAACCGCTCCTTTGGTTGGACTTTTGCCTGGCGGTCCTTTGCCAGGTCTTGGATACCGAGCTGTCCTTCGCCCGGAGCCAAGCGTTCCTTCGCTAGGGCTTCAGTCCCAAGCTATCCTTCGCCTGGTGCCTAGCAGTCCTTCGCTAGGGCTTTTCACTCTGGCATTCCTTCGCCAGTGCCTAGCAGTCCTTCGCTAGGGCTTTTTACCCTGGCATTTCTTCGTCAGTGCCTAGCATTCCTTCGCTTGGACTTTTTACTCTGCACACTAGAGTGACATGTTAGATAACAAGTAATACTTAACTTTGAACCATGTTGCCATTATCAAAACACAGGTTTGACTTTGGTGCTTTCTGCACCAACAAACCCTTCTGGTTGCTGCATGTAGATGGTCTCTTCAGGACTTCCATTAAGGAAAGTTATCTTAACATCCATCTGCCATACCTCATAATCCATATGAGCTGTAATAGATAAGAGAATCCGGATCAACTTAAGCATGGCTACCGGCGAAATGGTTTCCTTATAATCGATACCCTCTTTCTGAGTCTACCCTTTCACCACAAGCCTAGCTTTGAAGGTCTCAACCTTCCCATCTGATTCTCTCTTTTTCTTGTAGATCCACTTACATCCAATGGCTTTTACAGCATTGAGTGGTTCTACTAACTCCTATACATTATTAGAATCCATTTATTCTATCTCAGAGTTCATTGCCCTTTGCCAAGAATCTGCATCCTTATCTTGAAGGGCCTCGCCATAGGTCTAGGGATCCGATTCATGTCTACCAGAGACCAAGTTCGAAGACTCTCCCAAAAACATGAACCTTTCAGGCTGTCTCACAACCTTCCCACTGTGACGAGGTACTACCTGTGTTTCCTCAGTGACACGCGGTGCAGTGACTTGTGGTGTGTCCTCTTGTACAATTGGTCATAAGGTCGGAACCTCCCCTCATAACTCTTCAAGCACGAGTCTTCTCTTGGCCTTATGGTTCATCACATAGTCTTCCTCTAAGAATCTGGCATTCGTGCTAATGATTACCTTCTGATCCTTAGGACTATAGAACAAACCACCCTTCGTTCCTCTAGGATAGCCTACGAACAGACGTACCTCGGTACAAGATTCCAACTTATTAGTATCTCCCTTCAGCATATGTGCTGGACTACACCAAATTCGAACATGTCCTAGACTGGGCTTGCGCTCAATCCACAGTTCTGTGGGAGTATGAGGGACTGACTTAGATGGAACCAAGTTTAGTATGTACGCTGCCATTTCTAGAGCATATCCCCAAAACGAATCAGGTAAGTCTTGTTGGATCGAGAGAACCGATAGAGGGGGGGGGGTGAATATCGGAAAACGTTCGGATTTTAGGATTAGAGAAAATTACGCAGCGGAATAAAACACTCAAACGTAAACACAGGTAGATTTACTTGGTTCGGAGCCTAGGTCGACTCCTACTCCAAGGCCCACGGTCGTTGACCGTTTTCTGCGGGCAATTCTATAAGTTCGCAAAAGGTTTACAAATCAATATTACAATTACAGTATCGTAAACACAAAAAGGAAATTGCTCTTCGTTACCGACGTCCGATGTAGATTGACTTTTCGGAGCGGAGGGACGTCGTCGACTTGAGTTGGGAAGTATCCAGAGCAGAGCGTGGGAGCAGAAGAGCGTAGAAGCGTTGAATTGAAGTGTTGTTTCAAGCCTCGGGGTCGAGGGCCCTTTTATAGGCCCTGGGGGCGCCCGGAACGTCGGGGGCGTCCCCCCCCCCCCCCACGTGTCGGTCGATCCGCCTCCGTCTCGGTCAGCTTCTGATCCCTTCAATCTCAGGATCAAGCTTTGACCGGGGCGCCCGGAACGCTGGGGGAGCCCGGATTGACCGGGTCAAAATCTCATCCTCTTGGCTTCGCTGGAGCTGCTTCGGTAGCTTTACCTGGGGGCGCCCGGAGTGCTGGGGGCGCCCGGGAGCACGGGGCCGCCCGGGAGATGAGCTGTCGAAGCCTGCCTTTGTTTTGTGTGTTTTGTGTTCACCTTGGGGGCGCCCGGGACACTCCGGGCGCCCTGGTCAGCTGTTGCCTCGTTCCTTTGAGGCTCTCTGAGCTGCAGACACTCATTCCTTCGGTCCTGCATCCAGGGTTAGGCCAAAACACCATAAAACAATAAGATGTTAGTTTATACAACCTTAGCTGTCTTGGTTCTGACTTTGGGTCTCCAAAATGGAGCCCTAGGTCGAACCGACGCCTACTGTTCCCTCGACGGGGAACGCGTCCTCACCTACTCCTCTCAGGAGAATGTACCTGATGCCAACCGCTCCTCTGGTTGGACTTTTGCCTGGCGGTCCTTTGCTAGGTCTTGGATACCGAGCTGTCCTTCGCCCGGTGCCTAGCATTCCTTCGCTAGGGCTTCAGTCCCAAGCTGTCCTTCGCCTGGCGCCTAGCAGTCCTTTGCTAGGGCTTCAGTACCCTGGCATTCCTTCGCCAGTGCCTAGCAGTCCTTCGCTAGGGCTTTTTACCCTGGCATTCCTTCGCCAGTGCCTAGCAGTCCTTCGCTAGGGCTTTTTACCCTGCACACTAGAGTGACATGTTAGATAGCAAGTAAGACTTAACTTTTGAGCCCTGTTGCCATTATCAAAACTCAGGTTCGACTTGGGTGCTTTCTGCACCATCAATCTCCCCCTTTTTGATTTATGGCAACCCTGGTTCAAAAAGTTAAGTTTAATCAAGGCATATATAAATTACCTTTTGTTCCCTCCCCCTGGAAGGAATCTCCCCCTAGATTTTTCAAAAATTCATGGGGTTTTCGACACTAAGTTCTGAGTTTAAAGTTTGGATTTTTACTTTGAAAAAAATTATACTTGTAGAAAATTTATGAGTTCAAATACTTAGTAAATTTTGAAAACTTAAGTTTAAGAAGGATTTTCAAACTTTAGTTTGAGTACCAACAAATTGAAAGTTTTAAGTTTATGGTACTTCAAAAAAGTTTTGAAAAACTCTTTGTTTTAAAGTACTTCGTGAAGTTAACACAAGCCTAAGTACTTCTGAAAAACTAGTTTTTCTGAAAAACTTAAGTACTTTTGAAAAGTTTAAGTATTTAAAAAGTTTTGACAAGCTTAAGAAAATTTTTTTTTTAACAAGCTTAAGTACTAGGAAAGTTTTGAAAAGCTTAAGTACTTTAAAAAGCTTAAGTGAGAAAATTTTTTGACAAGCTTAAGTACTAGGAATGTTTTGAAAAGCTTAAGTACTTTGAAAAGCTTAAGTGAGAAAATTTTTGACAAGCTTAAGTACTAAGAAAGTTTTGAAAAGCTTAAGTACTTTGAAAAGCTTAAGTAAGAAAAACTTAGTACTTTAGTACTTTGAAAAACTTAGTACTTTAGAAAAGCTTAGTTAAGTACTTTTTGAATAAAGGATAGAAAAATATTCTACAAAAAAAATTTTAAACAAAAAAATTTTAAATTCTCTCCTTTCTTATCTCTCCCCCTTTGCCATATATCAAAAAGATAAATAGAACAGAAATTAAAATGCATAACGGAAATAACTTTCATAATGGAAAATATTTGCATGATTTTGTTGTACTGAACCAATTCATGATAAGACTTAAACCAAATCAGTTAATTTTCTCTTGTAGGGACCTGTCTAACCCAATTAGCTACTTACTAACTGTTATAGATAGTAGTTTTTGCTAGAGTTAGTAAAGTTAAGTGTTTTTGTTCAAGTTAGATTTTCTAAACTTGACACTTAACTTGATTGCTGTGTAAGTTGTATTTAGTGCCCCAATTACTGCAGATGCACTGACTTAAAGCATCTTGAATTAAGGCAAAGACCTAAGCATCTCAACCCTTTCTAGGTTATCAATCAAAAAGTACCCTAAAGTGCTTGTAAGATGCTGGCTTCTAACTCTATAGGTGCATGCAGTTCTAGGGTTAGGGCCTAGGCTAAGTCCATTTGTGAAAAAGCCCTAGTTTTGAGAGGGGGTAGTTTTGAAATAAAACTAAGAATTTTTTTTAAAAAAAACTGATTTTGAAATTCAATAAAACAGTTTTTCAAGTTCTTTTAGAAACTGATTTTTAAATCAAGTAAAGCAGTAAGAAATTAAAAAGTAGAGTTAACCTATTCTACAGAGCACAATCCTAACTGCCGATCAAATAGGACAGAACAAGTACTCATTTCCATAAGTTAGCTAGTCAAATAGAACAGAACAAAAATTCAATACAGTCATACAAGTCAGACATAAGTCAACCCTACTGAGTAGTGGCAGTCAAATAGTTACTGGTCAATGCTAAGCAAATCTAGGACGAGGGACCGGGATGATCATAGGAGCCTGGCTGCCAGGATCGAAATAGGGTCATCATCTCGTGATACTGTGCATCTCTGGCCTCCCTCTCAGCTCTAAGGGCGCTCATGTAATCGGTGTAGTATCCTAGATTTGTTGCCATTCCTTCATCGTGGTTCGCCTCCACTTCTTCTCGGAGACTCTGAACATGTGTCTCCAAATGTGTCACTCTCTCGTAGAGTGTCGGTGGAGCGGGCTCGTCTATGTGTGCTCGGGTCGCTGCTGCTATATCTTCAACGTCCACGTCTACCTCCTCGTCTGAGTCGATCGGAGCCCCGGCCTGCTGTCGTCTCCAACTCAAAACCCCGGTGGCCGATACCTCTAGACCCGCTAATGAGAAGTTCCTAAATCCTATTTCATCAAAGTTGGTCATATTGGTTATTTCACCGATGGTAATGTCACGACCGTGGTGATGAAGGAGGGAGGTGATGATGTGGCAGAATGGAGTGCGCACTCGTCCCTGGGTCGTAACACTGGACGCATGCAGAATAGTATGAAACATGTGTAGTCCAATGTCAATGTCAAGGTGATGGACCAGGGCATACAGAAGGAAGGCATGAAAGGGTCGCATGGTCCCGAGATCTCTAGTGGAGAGTGGTAAGATACAGCGGACCAGGACTCTGTACAGGGCATAGTCCTGTGCCTGAAGGTCAACGGCTTGGAATCGTCTATTTGCGGGGAGTCTAGCTTCCCTATAGAAGTAGGAGTGGATAGTGTCTAAGGTAATGTGAGAGTTGGGGGGATCAAATGGAGGATTCCTAGGTGGATAGCAGCAAAATGTGGACTGGGAGGGTCGTAGTCCAAGGAATCGGTTCAGCAAAGTAGGGGTGATAGACAGAGGTATCCCTTGAACAGTAGTGTAAAACATGAGATTATCTTGTCAAACTATGTTATTGTAGAATTCAGCACATAAGGATTCATTAATGGTATGAGTGCAGAATACAAGATTATCTAATTGATAGAAGTTTATAATATTCATGGCTAAGGGGCATGATTGGGTAAAGAATGTCTATTAAGATAGCTTGTTTTAATAGGCTTGTAAATGGTTTAAGCAAACTTATTACATAATTCTAGAGTAGGGAATCTAGGGTCGGGACTCGGTTCGGCACCGGGGTTCACTTGGTTTGCTCGGCGTTTTCTAAGTTAAGAGGTATAAGAAGAGAATAATTCTAAATGCATTAAAGAATTTAAGAAAATAATTTTAAATGCATAAGATAAATCATACCGGGGAGGCATGGTGAGATTGGGGAAGCACAAGTGTCACTTGATCTTCTTGGAAGGAAGGAAGTGAGGAAGGAAGTTGGTTTTTGGTGTGGGAAGAGGAGGAGGTTCGGATGCCCTTATATAGGCATTTCAATGGGGGCGCCCGGGAGCTCCCGGGCGCCCGGGTCAGTGGTCTCTGCCTTTGGCAGAGACTGGGGCTGGATGTGTTAGTAATATGAGAGAAGTGTCCTAAGGCAATCACCTTATGATTGTAAACATTTATTTTAATAAATGAAAATTTACTATTTGAGTATACATGTTTGTGTATTTGATTGGGATCTTAAACTCATTTACTGAATGTCCTCAATACAATTCACAGCATGAGAGAATTTGTGATGGAATCACAACTAGTGATAATCTCTACATGTGTATTTATGAAGTATTGAAAATATCCCTAGTCGATGAATTGATAAATACGGACATTATCAATTCTGTTGAGACTAGCATGGGTTATTCTCTAATCAGCTGATTCTCACTGGCTGGTGACATTGGGATGTCCGGAGATAAACATGAATGCTAGTTAAGGGAACTAGTTCATTGGAGTGACTAGCTGTAAAACTTCATATGGTAATCTACATATAGATATGTCAATGAAAGTTCTTACTGCAGCTTAAGTGCGATGTTCCTTTGACTTGCGGTGTTCAAGTCATCTTGGTCATGAAGACTTATACTTTGACATCTTAAGCAAGCATCTCCAAGGAGGTGTGGACCCAGGATGGTTGGGTATAAGCTGAAGTGCCCGAAGATGTTTGAACAGCCTACAAAGGATTCACCACTCCTTGCGAGGAGATGTATACCCAAGGTCTATCGTCGGATTGTTACTCGAAGCCTCTGGCCAGAGCATCATATGTTCCGAGTTTGAATCTCTAGGAAACATGAGAGTAATTAGAATCCGTTGGACGAGAATGACATTACTTGGGCTAGGTGTGACGTGGTTAGCCTAGTGGGGACTGACACACATAGACCGTGTCCTGAACCAAGTGGGTATAAGATGGTGAAGGGAATGGGGCACGATTCATTAGAGCTACTGAAGGGTTTCAGAATTATTTCTGAGGTCAACCGTTGATCTTTCGATTAATTGGGGGTCATGATGTACTACTAGGTGCCACTCATGATTGTTCTATAATTGGTTGATTATAGATGGCCAACATAAATCGAAAGCCTATTTAGTTACACGCACTACGAGTAATCCAAGGGATTTAAAACGAGTTGAAAATTGGATTTTCCAATCAAGAGAAATAAGTCGAATCTGAATTTATCAGAGGCGCATCAGAAGCTTAAAATGGCTAAGTCTTTTGAAGGCTTATTGGACGAATTAAAAGAGTTTAATTCGTAATGGGTTTGGCTTGGTGTGGCCGGCCAAAGAGGGTGCCCGGTTTGGCCGGCCACAATAAAGGAGGGAAACCAATTTATTTGGTTTAAATTATAAAATAAATCAAGCGCGATTTGTTTTATAAAATTAAGGATAAATAAATTTATATAAAGAAATTTATATAAAGAGATTTATTTTCATGAAAATTAAAATAAACCTTGGATTGATTTATTTTATAAAATCAATTATGAATTGATTTTTTCATGATAAGAAAAATTTATATAATAAATTTATTCTTTTTATGAAAATTAAAATGAACCATGGATTGATTTATTTTATTTTATAAAATCAATTATGAATTGATTTTCCATGATAAGAAAATTTATATAATAAATTTATTCTTTTTTATGGAAATTAAAATGAACCATGGATTGGTTTATTTTATTTTATAAAATCAATTATGAATTGATTTTTCCATGATAAGAAAAATTTATAATAAATTTTATTCCATAATAAAAGGGGAGACATGGTTGTTTTTATTATAAATAGAGTTATAATAAAAACTTGGTATAACGGAATAATTCATAGAAAATTTATAAAGATAAATTTCTTATGAAAAATTCCGTTAAGAGGAGACTTGGCGATAAAGAGGCTACTATATAAAGGTGCATAGGCATGGCTTGGAAATCAATTCAAGTGATCAAGGATTCTTGCCTAGCCTCTCTTCCTCTCCTTCTCTCCCTCTCCCTCTAGGGCCGGCGCCCTCTCCATCCCTCTAGGGCCGGCGCCACCTTCCCTTGCCGTGAGCCACCACCAAGACGAAGCGGGTCGCGACTCCTTCCTTCCTTCACGGAATCTTGATTCCGTTACTTGGTGGTTAGTTTCCATCTCTCTCTTTTGATATTCTAGTTGTGCCTTTAGAGAATCTAGTAGTTCTTGTCGGCACGAAACTGTGGCTTTGCGAAGTCATCTCGAAGAGAACTCGGCGTGGACGCGAATAGAGGCGAAGCTTCCAAGGGACGCTATGGTTGGATCTCGTCCCTTACTTCGAGTTACGCGAGGTATTGAGTAAATTAGTTTATTTTCTGCAAAATTTTAATTTATGATCATGTCCACACATCATAAGGTTACATGTTAGATACGTGGTTAAAATAATTTGAGAAATTATTTATGCTAATTCTTCCGCTGCACGTAATAAAATTTTAAATTACGAACCCGTATCCATGTCAACATGCACCCGGGCCCAACAGGATGGGGGCGCCCGGAGTGCTCCGGGCACCCGGGTCAGGCTGTTTTTGCAGCTTTGGCTGTAATGACTGTGATGGGGGCGCCCGCATGATTCCGGGCGCCCTAGTCAATGGTTAGAGGCAGCTTTTTGCCTCGAGGGAAGGAAAAGGTATAGGGGGCGCCCGAGGAGTCACGGGCGCCCGGAGTTGTATAGAAAAAGACAAATTTTATGTCTTGTCATCGTTTGACCATGGTTTGAATTGATTTGACTGCTTTGACTGTGGTTTTGACAAAGTTGACCATTGTCTGACCGTGTTGACCATGGTTTGACCATGCTGACCATGGTTTGACTATGATCTGAACTATAGGATTAACTCATAATATAGGCATTTACAATTGAGTCTTAATCCTACTGTCTCACCCACTCTAGGGTTTTCAATCACGTTAGCCTTATAGGTTTTGTGAGACAGGTTTTGAAAAGTAAAATTATTTTGAAAAATTAATTTTTATTTAGAAAACCTTAAATTAATTTTTGAAAACAGTTAAATTTATTTTGAAAGAAAATGTTTGAATCTATACCTAACTGAAAATTTGTGTTAGATTTGAATTTGACAAAGGATAATTTGAATTTGAAATTCAGAAATTGCCTTCCAGGTCTTGGCGAGGCACTAGGCCTTCTTTGGCCGTAGCCTTATTGGATCATCAACCCTTTCCTTGACAAAGCCGTTTAATGAAATTTCATTTTCAAAATTAATCTTTGAAAAGTTTTGGTCTAACTAGTTTGGGTTTTGGATCGGTAGCTTCGACTAGTTTCACCAGTCTAAAGAGACCAAGTGTACTTGATCTTATTAGAATTGGTTTCCCTAACGTACTATCATCTCACCTCCACCCAATACTATGTTGTCAAGTTTCAGTTAGGTTTGTTCAGTCCTTATACTAACCATTCCTAAGTCTAAGCATGGTAAATTGCAGAAATTTAAATAAACAATCAATCAAGCAAATTGCAAGGATTAAATTCTATTTAACAATAAATATAGTTCTTAATTTGGCTCCCCCTGGACTAAAGCCACGGTAATGATTAGGCAAGATGTGAATCTTGTCCTTGGGGATCCAATACTGATTTGATCCAGTTGGTTTGTTCAGGTACAGTTTAGGTACCCATGCCTGAACATTACTTCTGGACTGATTCAGTACAGCAAAGTAAGATCTTTGTCAGGATTTGCTTCTATAGCCAAGTCTGGATCGATTTGGAACGGACTTCTGTTTTCCAAGAATCATGTCAAGACCCTTGGAACCAGAAGTGAATCGTTCTAAGGCAGCTCTAAGATCCTTAACCTGAGTTTTTAGGGAGGAGTTCTCTTTCTCAAGTTTCTCAACTTGAGTAGGAGTTCCTTCTTGAACTTTCTCGGTTAAGGATTTAGAGTCAGCTCCCTCTTTTAGGAGTTTTACTACCTGTCGGAGGGATTCGACTCGGAGTTTGGCTTTCGCCAAATCTTGAGAAAGATACGAAATAAGTTCATTTAACTCACTTCTATTGAAACCACTTACCTTGATTTTGCCGTCTTCTGAAAAGGTTAGTCTGCCGTCGTCCTGTTCTGACTCTGACTCGGTCCCGACTTCTTTTGAGGCGGTCAGAGCTAGTAGATTTGACTGGGGTGCTTCTTCTTCTTCTTCTGAGGAAGATTCGTCCTAGGTTGCTTGGAGTGCTTTCTTTCTTCTTGTCTTCTTGGTCTCCTTCAGGTTCGGACACTCTGTCTTGTAGTGGCCCTTCTTCTTGCACTCGTAGCAAGTCACGTTGGGCTTGTTTTTGTCTTTTGCGGGTTCAGCTGGTTCATCTTTTCTTCGGTTTGTTTTCTGTCTGTTGGTTTGATTCTTCAATTCTTTATAGTAGCTTCGGGCCAGTCGGACCAGCTTAGGTCGATCTCCTTCTTCGTCTTCTGAGTCTGAGTCTGAGTTAGACTCGGGTTCAGGTTGTGGCTTCTTCTTTATTGACCTTCCAGTTTTTCCTGCAACAAAGGCAATACCTTTCTCGGCCAAATTGCAGTTAGTTTGTTCATGCAGTTCTAATTCAGAAAACAATTCATCTAATTTTATTTTTGAAAGATCCCTTGAGACCTTGTATGCATCTACCATAGATGCCCACAAGGTGTTTCTAGGGAAAGCATTTAAGGCATACTTTATTAGGTCACGGTTTTCGACCTTGTGACCAATAGTATGTAGACCGTTCATAAGTTCCTGGATTCGGGCATGAAGCTGAGCGGCCGTTTCGTTGTCGGTCATTTTTATTGTATGCAGCTTGTTCAGGAGCAGATCTCTCTTACTGATCCGAGTGTCTGATGTTCCTTCGTGCAGCTCGATCAGTTTTACCCACAGCTCTTTGGCACTGTTGAAGGGGCCCACCCGGTTCAGCTCCTCCTTTGTTAAGCTGCATTGAAGGGTCTGAGTCGCCTTTGCATCGGCTTCAATTTTGCGCTTCAGAGCGTTGTCCCATTCTAAGTAGGTTTGCGGTACTCCTTCAGCGTTCTTCGGAATCTCCAGTCCGGACTGGATGATTATCCACATGTCCACCTGAGTTTTCAAGTGGACCTCCATTTGACTTTTCCAGTAGGAAAAGTCTTCTCCACTGAAAAGTGGAGGTCTGACGGTGCTGAATCCTTCTTGCATGGCCATTAGGGATTGTATCTGAAAAAAACTAAGAAACGAACTTTGTCCCAAGACTTGGTCTTGAATTAGTAGTGCTGGATAAAGAAAATAAAATATTGAGGGGTGTTGCACCAACCTCGATTAACGAGAGGAAATTCGAACGAAGAATATATTAGAAAAAATTCGAACGAAAAAAATAAGAATAAATCCGAAATTTTTTTTTCAAACTGGTGGTTGCACCAAATTTGAACTTCCCCGCTCTGATACCACTTGTTTGATCGAGAGAACCGATAGAGGGGGTGAATATCGGAAAACGTTCGGATTTTAGGATTAGAGAAAATTACGCAGCGGAATAAAACACTCAAACGCAAACACGGGTAGATTTACTTGGTTCGGAGCCTAGGTCGACTCCAACTCCAAGGCCCACGGTCGTTGACCGTTTTCTGTGGGCAATTCTATAATTTCGCAAAAGGTTTACAAATCAATATTACAATTGCAGTATCGTAAACACAAAAAGGAAATTGCTCTTCGTTACCGACGTTCGATGTAGATTGACTTTTCGGAGCGGAGGGACGTCGTCGACTTGAGTTGGGAAGTATCCGGAGCAGAGCGTGGGAGCAGAAGAGCGTAGAAGCATTGAATTGAAGTGTTGTTTCAAGCCTCGAGGTCGAGGGCCCTTTTATAGGCCCTGGGGGCGCCCAGAATGTCGGGGGCTCCCGCCCCCCCCCCCCCCCACGTGTCGGTCGATCCGCCTCCGTCTCGGTCAACTTCTGATCCCTTCAATCTCGAGATTAAGCTTTGACCGGGGCGCCCGGAATGCTGGGGGCGCCCGGATTGACCGGGTCAAAATCTCATCCTCTTGGCTTCGCTGGAGCTACTTTGGTAGCTTTACCTGGGGGCGCCTGGAGCGCTGGGGGCGCCCGGGAGCAGCGGGGGCGCCCGGGAGATGAGCTGTCGAAGCCTGCCTTTGTTTTGTGTGTTTTGTGTTCACCTTGGGGGCGCCCGGGACACTCCGGGCACCCTGGTCAGCTGTTGCCTCGTTCCTTTGAGGCTCTCTGAGCTGCTGACACTCGTTCCTTCGGTCCTGCATCCAGGGTTAGTCCAAAACACCATAAAACAATAAGATGTTAGTTTATACAGCCTTAGCTGTCTTGGTTCTGACTTTGGGTCTCCAAAATGGAGCCCTAGGTCGAACCGACGCCTACTGTTCCCTCGACGGGGAATGCGTCCTCACCTACTCCTCTCGGGAGAATGTACCTGATGCCAACCGCTCGTCTGGTTGGACTTTTGCCTGGCGGTCCTTTGCCAGGTCTTGGATACCGAGCTGTCCTTCGCCCGGTGCCTAGCGTTCCTTCGCTAGGGCTTCAGTCCCAAACTGTCCTTCGCCTGGCGCCTAGCAGTCCTTTGCTAGGGCTTTTTACCCTGGCATTCCTTCGCCAGTGCCTAGCAGTCCTTCGCTAGGGATTTTTACCCTGCACACTAGAGTGACATGTTAGATAGCAAGTAAGACTTAACTTTTGAGCCCTGTTGCCATTATCAAAACTCAGGTTCGACTTGGGTGCTTTCTGCACCATCAAGTCTGAATAGCTCATCATTGACCTAACCATTCCCATAAGTCCTATTCCTTCTTTCTGCAACTCCGTTCAGTTGGGTTGTACCGGGTGCAGTTAGCTAGGACTGAATCCCAGCTTCTGATAGGTAGGTCCTAAACTCTCCAAAAAGGTACTTGCCACCACGATCTGATCGTAGTTTCTTGATACTTTTACCTTGATGTTTCTCCACATCAGTCATAAATTCTTTGAACTTTTCAAAGCATTCAGACTTGCGGTGCATAAGTAAATTTACCCATACCTTGAATAATCGTCAATGAAAGTGATGAAATATTCAAAGCCACCTCTAGCCTGGATTGACATAGGACCACACAAATCAAAATGAATCAGTTCTAGCACATCTTTAGCCCTATACCCCTTAGCCTTGAAAGGCCTCTTGGTCATCTTACCTTCCAAGCAAGACTCACAGGTCGGGAGATCCTCCACCACCAATGAACCCAGGGGCCCATCGGCTATCAGCCTCTGAATCCTACTAAGGTTAATATGACCAAGCCTAAGGTGCCAAAGATATGTTTGATTCATCTTAGAAGGCTCGTTTCTCTTATTCAAGTTAGATGATGAGCTATTTACTTCAGTATGCATCGTGGGAGTCATTGGTTCTAGAATATACAGATTGCCAACCATTGTACCCGAACAGATAATCTCTCTATTTCTTTTAATAACAACTTTATTATTAAAAGCAACAGAATATCCATTCTTTATTAACTTATAAACCGAAATTAGATTCTTTCTAAACGAGGGTACAAAAAGATAATCTCTCAGAACTAATACTTTATTTCTCTCAAAAGATAAATAGAAAACTCCCACTGCAACTGCTGCCACCTTTGTAGCATCGCCCATGTAGACCACGATTTCTTCATCAGCTAACCGTCGGGTTTCCTGGAACCCCTGCAGGGTATTGCAGACATGGTCAGTGGCTCCCGTATCTACACACCAGGTACTGGTAGATAGCACCTCTAAACATGTTTCAACGACTAAGGCTGAAGAAATACCTTTGCTCTGACAATGGGGGCAGTCCGCCTTCTAGTGCCCAGTTTGCTTGCACGTGAAGCACTTGCCTTTCGGCTTCTTCATGCTAGTCCGGAGTCCTTGTGATGCTGCTACCTTCTTGAACCCTTCTCGTTTCTTCTTCTTCTTGCCTTTCGGCTCTGAAGAAGAAACCCTTTGAGATACTAAGTCCTGCGAATTCTGACGAAAGAGGCCCTCTGCCGCCTGGAGTTCTCTTAGCAGTTCACCCAATGTATAATCCCTTTTGTTCATATTATAGTTGAGCCTGAACTGCTCAAAACTCCTAGGCAGAGACTGGAGTATAATATCGACCTGGGATTCCTCGTCGATCTATGCTCCCAGTACCTCAATCTCATTGAGGTGAGCCATCATCTTTAGGATATGATCCCTTATGGGTGTCCCTTCGACCATAGTGGTCGTCATCAGACTCTTCATCGCGGTTTGCCTAGCAGCTCGACCTTGGTGCTCAAAGAGATCTTTGAGGTTCAGCATCATGTCATTAGTAGTGGCCATGGCTTGATGCTGATGTTGCAGCACATTCGACATAGATGCCAGAATAGCACCGCGTCATCTCATCTGCCTTTTTCCACTTCTTGTAACGCTCCTTCAACTCTTCACCAGAGTCCTCTCTAGGCCTTTCTGGACATTTCTCAAAGAGTACAAATTTGTACTCCTCAGCAGTGAGGACAATGTCAAGGTTCCTCTTCCAGTTTATGTAGTTTGGGCCAATAAGTTTATTGTCCTTAAGAATTGTTGCTAGTGGGGTAAAGGCCATTATGTAAATCCTGAGAATCACAACATACACTACTTTAGAAATCAAAAATAAATTGATTCCTCAAAACAATTAATTATTGAAATCAACCAACACCCCTATACACCGAGAAATTCGCATGCCACGATGGTGTGGACGTATACAAATCCCTACATTCGTATGAGGAGGTTTTATCGATCAATCTTACTATCTTGTCAACCTAACTTTTTGACAAGTAAGATCGATAGTTGGTTTACTTTGGCTCTGCGAAATAATAGCAGTGACTCCGATGGGGAGGATACTATTATTCGTATCTAAGTGTGCACCATTACACGATACTAAGAAAATTATTTCCGATTATGTGCCTTCCGATGGGGAAGTACACACGCATTTTAATAATTTTCTATAGTCTTTTTCGACCCAGTGATCCGCAAAACAAGTCCATCCGATGGGGAGGAAGGCACTCAGACCGACGCACAGACTTGTTCGCATCACTTATCGAAGTGTAATGGAAGCTGTGGGACCCTTTGGGTCCCTCTCCCACTTAGTAATTTATATCGAGGAATTTTCTAGCACTACCACACAACCAAGCACATAACCAATAACATGAAAATAAAATAAAGAAAATTCTAGAATTTTCAACTTTAATGGCCCTTGGTCTCTAATGCGCCTCCAGTCGTGTCATCACTTCGTCTGCTCCTCCCTTCCTTCTGCGCAAGCTACCTTGAGGGATCTCCGAGCCGAAATGAATAGTTTATTATTTACAATCCTATACTCCCCGAAGGAGTGTACATGAAATCTAGATCAACTATAAATAAAAAACTCAGCTAAATATGTGTCGTATTTAATTTCAAAAATTAAATACCTAGCCTCGTCAACCTCAAGGATTAATTAATTACAAAAATTTGTAAATCAATCACACAACACATATTTGGCCATAAAGTTGGAATCTCGTGCCTGTATCACAAAGTTAGCCTACGCACATCCACGCATCATCTAACAAAATAAAATGTATGAAAATGTAAAAATTAACCAATCCTAAACACACAAAGTCGGAAACCTCAGCTCTGATACCAATTGTTGGGTATGGCTTGGCGAGTTTTCTAAGCGAATACTCGGTCGATCCGAGAGACCTCTCCATGTCTACATATTAAAAATTTAATCCGAATGGAGACCCGTCTCCCATCGACCATCTCGTGCCGTATCAAACGATCCAAATTACAACTTAGCCAATTACCAAAATCGGCCTTGTGATTTGTTCGATCGTTCGACCGCGGAAAAGGCGACGAGTCGATCGCTGACTTTTGTGTTTATGGTCGAGGTCTAGTTAATAAATTATTCATCATTATTTAGAATTAAAATAATAAATTAACAAACATAAAATAACGAGGCAAACACAACAAGCACATGTATGACATAAGGTTAATTGATGGAGCATGGAAAGAGTTATACCTTTCCGATTACCTCGCGGTCTTCTACCTTATGTCCCTCCCATCACGGACATCGTGTGGATGAAAGAGAGAAGAAAGAGAGAGAGAGGCCAGGGAGTAATCTCTTGGATTAAGCCTTGGTTTCTTGATCTCATAGGGTATTTATAGCGCTAAGGTATGGACCAATAGGAGGAGTTGGATCTTGGCCCACTAATGGATCTAAACCTGATCCATTAATTAAGATCCATTCCATTAAAGGATCTTAATTGAACTTCCTCACTAACGCCCATATTTTCATATGGGCTCCACATATTACGAGTCGTCCATCCCCCCGTGTTTAAGATCTCGAATGCCCATTAATTAATTTAAATTACTGACAATTCAAATTAATTAACTTCTGGATCCTTGACTAGTACCACTCAACCTTATCATCGTGCCGGATCAAATCCACCTGCAGGGTTTAACATGATGAACCTTTTGAGCTCACCAAGGGGGCATCATCAACCCGACTAACCAGGATACGGATTCCGTCAATAATCAACAGCACATCATATTATTAATATTATCTCCCAACATACCGGGCCTATCGATCTAACAGAATAGATCTCGTCCATTGGTAAATCAAAGAAATAATAATTAATAATATATGCCCATTATTATTTCTAGATTAAGTGATCGTACTCCATAATATAAACTGAGGTCCTATCCAATTATCAAGTCAGTACAAATTGGATAACCTCGGATTTTGGTCCTGCTCAATGTACTCAAAGCACACTAGTGTACTTCTATGGTCAAGATTAACCACACCTAATTACTCTACAACCATTCTGATGGGTTGTCCAATTCCATCTTGGTTGTGAGCCTCTTATTTATATTATGCAAGGAACCGATAACATGGTCTTCCGTGTGACACAACACACCATGTTATCTACAATGCAAAGTAATTGGACTTTGTGCATGTACTAATGTAAACAGAAACCTAGTGTAGTTGTGATTCTCTTTTCATAATAAAGATGTTCATATAAAGAAATTTATATCTTTTAGTATACACATCTTACATATAGAACATACAACAAAGCACCCTATGTACCGAGAACACACACCTTTAGAAGGGACTCGCGGAGAGCTGTGAGAGGCCCCGTGGATACTCATACAGCTGCTCCCCTTGAGACCTCGAGGTGCCAGCCCGGCTCTCAGAAGGCAACGTGCCCTTGCGCTGAGGAATTAGCTGGATAGCAGGAGCTCCAGGGGGCAATGTAGAGGGGCCGGAATCACCCTTCTCAGAGCTAGAAGTGTAGGATCGATGCCGTCGATAGAGGGGGTGAATATCGACTCGAAAAATCTTTCAAAAAACTCGTCATTCATTCATTCTAGTCAAAGAGTTAGTGCGCAACGGAAAATAGAAAAGAAAGACAAAACAAACAGAGACTCATGGGATTTATTTACTTGGTTCCCAACTCCCCTAGGTCAGTACGCAGTACGCCCAAGGCCTAGGTACTCAGCGTGAGTCCACTATTGGTCTCCTTTCCGGAATTTCCGGAGGCGGAGAATACCCGTCTTATAGTTGTGTTACAAGTACAAAAGATATAAATGAAAATGCGAACTTGTAAACTAAAAGCAAACCAAACAAAAGTCGATCTGGCCAATCCGGAAGTCTGAAGTGCGCCACACTTTCTCATGGAGCCTCCTTGGTCGCAGAGCTTCGACTTTAGTGCTTTTTCTTCACTTAGAATGACTTAGCAGATGTGGAAAGCGATGTCCTACCTTGAGGGGTCGAACCCCTTTATATAGTGGTATCCAGGGTGCCCTAGAGCCTCTGAGGCGCCCTATAGGCGGTCAAATCTGATCTGCAATCGTGGTCTTCGCGCAAGGATAAACCTAGCCATCCAGGGCACCTGGGATGGCCTTGAGGATGCCCTGAAGCATGGGGGCGCCCTAGATGCTTCTCCCAGGTGCCATTTCCCCTGCGTATGCTCTTCTGTCTTGCCTCCAACTCCAGTCACCTACAAGACAATCAAACACAAGAGAAACATACAAATAAACTTAACCTTAAAGATTGGTTTTGACTTTGGATTTCTCTCGAAACCCTTGGTCGAACTGACGCCTAATGTTCCCTTTCCTGGGGAACACGCCTTAACCTACTCCATCCTGGAGAAGTTACTTTTGCCAACCGGGACCTCTGGTTGGACTTTGACATAGCCTCCGAAACTCCCAGATCTCGAGACGTCTGAACCTCGACCCATCTCTACTTCTGTCCTTAGTCATCGCTCAGCTAAGTTGCTCAATTCCTCGGACCAAGACTTCATGCTCAATTCCCCGAACTAGGACTTCGGTGCCCAACCCTCAGTCAGGTCTTAGGTGTCCAGCCCTCAGCCAGGACTTAGTGCCCAATTCCTTGAACCAGGACTTCGGTGCCCAACCCTCGGTCAGGTCTTAGGTGTCCAGCTCTCGGCCAGGACTTAGTGCTCAACCATGCAGGTCAAGACTTCGTGCCTAGGTTAACTAGGACTTTCCTTCACCTTGATAAAGACTTCCTTTGTTAGTCATATTAATCCTGACTAGACTTCTCTCCTGCCAAACATTAAGTCCTGTTTGCTCACTTCTTGTTCTAACCGACCAACCCTGGGTTTTCTGCTAAACATCATATCCTGTTTAGCTAACCCTTGTTCTAATTGATCAAACCTTAGTATATTAACCAGCTTAAATCAAGGTTTGATCACCCTGCCAAACATCAGGTCTTGTTTGGCTAACCCTCGGTCACCTTAACCAACCCTGGGTTCTAGTTCACTCTGCCAAATATTAGATCCTGTTTGGCTAAACCTTTGTCAACCTGATCAACCCTCGGTTAACCCTACCAAACATAAGGTCCTGTTTGGTTTAACCCTTGATCACTTTGACTAAACACATATTGTTAATAACTTAAGTATATTGTTAAACATCGAAACACTTAGAGGGAAACATCATTGATGCATCTTGCACCAACAATCTCCCCCTTTTTGATGTTTGACAATATATTGAGTTAGGTTAGGTCTAAGGGTTAAATCTAGGTTTAATCCTTTGAGAGAAATTGAAAAAAATCTAACTTAAGCTCTTCTCTCCCCCTTTGTCACACATAAAAAAAAACTTGCGCCAACAAAAAAAAATTGTAACTTAAGCCCTTTTTTCATTTGAGATAATTTCTCTCCTCCTTTTGAAAATACTTATATAATTATTGAAAAAAATGATTTTCAAAATTCTTTCCCCTTTTTTTTAAAAAACTAAGTACTTATTTTATAAAGTATAAAAAAACCAAGTACTTAAATTGCACCAACAATAGGGAAAAAATATATATATTTGTTTACAAAAAATTGAACTCCCTAAGTCTGACAACAATCCTAGGAATCTTGTTGACCACAAGAAAATTCCTATGTGTCTTAGGGATTTTTCATAAATGTGTATTTTAGAAAAATAATCAGTTTCCTGATTTGATTTCTTTTATAGTCTGACACAATCATAGGAAACCTTGTTAACTACAAGAACCTTTTCCTAAGTGTCCTGGAAAATTTTCCAAACTCAAGATGAGATGAATTTTTAAAGACTTTATTCAAAAGATGGAAAGATTTTCACAAAATAATTTTTAAGACTGAGAATATAATAAAAATAATTTTGAAAAGATAGTGTTTTGAAAAGAGAATATTATATTTTCAAAATGATTTTGAAAAGATAGCATATGAAACATAATATTTTTGAAAATTTTAATAGTTCATTTAATTTGACCTCCCCCTAAACTTAACACAGTCCTAGGAAGCTTATTGACTACAAGTGATCTTCCTTTGAGTCTTAGGGTTTGATTCAAACAAAAAGAATTATGTAATAATTTTTTAAAAAAATGTCAGAAAATAGAATCAATTTCTTTTGAGTAGGACTCTCCTAAATCTGACACAATCTTAAGAATCCTTGAAGATTATAAAGGATATTCCCTTATGTGTGTTTAGAGTTCATCCAAATCAAAAGGATAATTAACACATTTTTGAAATAAGTTTTGTAATAATATTATAGTTTTCAAAGATATAATTTTCAAAAAAGTATTTTGAAATGACATAATTTTTGAAAAGCATAATTTTGAAAAATGATAATTTTTAAAGCACAGATTATTTTAAAAGATTTGAATTTTCCAAAAGAATAATGATAATTTTTAAGACCATTTTGAAATGATATAAGTTTTTGAAAAGCATAATTTTTTAAAAAACTCCCCCTGAACCTGACACCTTCTGGCTACCCTTGTTAACTACAAGGACCTCTATCTAAGTGTCTTAAGGGACTTTAGTATCGACCTAAAAGGTTTGTGTCTAAGTGTGTAGTTCAAATAATTTTCGAAAGATATAAGATTTTTGAAAAAGTATTTATAGATAAGCAATCAAGCAGGCATGAAATTCATTAAAATATTATTATGTTTAAATATTGTTTTGAAAATATATTTTTAAGAAAATATCCTAAAGATTTTGAAAACGTTTTGAAAAACATTTGTCAATTAATTAGTCCTTAACATCTCACCCATTCTAAGTATCGCAGTACAAGCAAGCACGGTTGCCTTATGGGTATTTGTGAGATGCTTGAATCATTTTTTTCAATTTAATTTATATATTGCTTGACCTTAAGTTAGATTCAAGTTTAATTAATTTGTAATTTAAAAGTATTTTTCAATAATCGGCTTCCAGGTCTTAGCGAGGTACAGAGACCTTCTTTTGTTAGTGAGAGCCCTAGAGCCAATCATATGATGATTACTTTTTGGACTCATTGTATCATATTCTTGTATATATATTTCTTATATATAAAGGCATTTCTTATGGTTATTGTACTTATGTGTATTGGTGCCAAATAACTTAGTATAATAACGTCCTTGAGTAGAAGGTTCTTATCTATATCAATCGATTAGTTGAATCGATAGTGAGATGATATAGAGAACACTACTTTTAATTATTCCGAGTCAAGTATTAACATTCAAGGACAATGTTAATGCATAGAGACTAGCATGTAGGTCAACATGATGACTTGATCTCACAAGTCATGGATATGAGATATCAAGTTGACACATGGGTATATATTAGGGAATGTATACTGAATGACCCGCCATGAGAAAGTATCATGGATCGTTATATGAGTGTCATATACTTTCTCATGTGACTATTAGTATGACTATTAGTCCTTAGACCTGAAGTCACCATAGTTCCCTACATAAGGAGTTATGTACTTTGGTTTCGTCAAACGTCACCCGTAACTGGGTGGACTATAAAGGCGATTATTGGGTATGTAACAAATTATGCGGAGGGATGTGAGTGATGTAGATGGGATCTATCCCTCCTATATGACGGGAGAGATATCATAGTCTTGATAGAGTGAGATCACTAAGTGCATGGCCATGCCCAAATAAGGCAATATGAGATATTGAGCTTATTTGATTATAGTGAGTCTACTTGGAGTTCAAGACACATAGATTGATTGGAGGATGACACGGTCTATGCTTCATAGAAGATCAATCTAGATATCGAGGATAGAAGGACGTTGTCACATATTGTGATGGTCACAATTATTAGTCACAATGGTGATGTTGGATCTCGACATTCTTGTAACTTGGGTAGCAATGATGTGTTGCTAGATACCTCTCATTGCTTATGTCCTTAAATAGGTTTAAGGGCATTGCCAACGTTACAAGAACCTATAGGGTCACACACATAGAGCAATAGATGGAGAATAAGTCCATATGATGGACCGAGAGTAATGAAGTCAAAGTTTGACTTTGGCTAAATATGGAAAGTCCATAAAAGGCAAGTTTGACTTGACTCAAAATTAGACAACTTGAGTTGGACTCGAGTTTGATCCAAGTGTTGGATGAATCTAATCATGGGAGAATAATGAAGTCAAAGTTTGACTTTGGCTAAATATGGAAAGTCCATAAAAGGCAAGTTTGACTTGACTCAAATTAGACAACTTGAGTTGGACTCGAGTTTGATCCAAGTGTTGGATGAATCTAATCATGGGAGAATAATGAAGTCAAAGTTTGACTTTGGCTAAATATGGAAAGTCCATAAGAGGCAAGTTTGACTTGACTCAAGCCACATCACCTTGACTTGACCAAGTGATGACTTGGCATCATCATCAAGGTTAAGTAACCTCCCCATTTGAATTTTGAATTCAAATAAGGGGGTTATGGAAGGTGGTGGCCGACCACTTAATGGCCAATAATGGCCATTAAGTGGCCTGCCACTTATACACACAAAATGAGTTTTTCTTGTGTGTGATTGATTGTTCTCCAAAGGGGTTTTCGGTTTTGGCTCTCCCTCTCCTCTCATCTTGCCGAGACCTAATCAAGTGCTAGCACACTTTTGGGCTCTCCTCTCCACTCTCTTGCTTGTGTGGATACTTCTAGAGGGTTGCTACTTTGCATCCTTGAGATCCGACACCAACCGAGGAGCGAGCGGGAATTGCGGGGCACGCATCGAAGGTAGTTTTTCTCTTCTCTAATAGATCTAGGTCGTAGATCGGTTTTGAAGCATGTAAACGAGCACTCGTAAATTTTTGAAATGGTTTTCTTCGCTTGGATCCTTTCTATTGGGGCTTTCGGGGTTTCCGCGATGCGAAAAAGCGGTTTTCGCGGCCCGAAAAACCCTACAGTGGTATCAGAGCCACGAGCGAAGCTTGTGCTCGTTTTGGTTTTTATTTTTTTTTGTATTAGATACAAAATTTAGATAATTTTATGCTTCTGTAATTTTTCTAAATTTTAGGATTCTTGAGTATTTTTCCTCGTAGAGGCAAAGCGACGAGTGCGAAGCACTTGTAGACTTTGCCACCGAGAAAAACTTCTCCGAAACGGCAAGTTTCGCCCAAATGGATTTTGGGACAGCGGGTAAAGGCACTGTATAATCGCAAGAAGACACTCGTGAAGGTTATTTCACGAGTAGGGGCGCTGCCCCTAACCCCGCAAGGGGCCTTGTCTCGCGATTACGCCCGAAACCCGCTTACCGGGACCGCCGCGGAGTTGTGACTCGAAAAAATTTTAAAAATCAGTAGAAAAATTATATAAAATCTGTAAAATTACATAATTTTGAATTATGTACAGTAGTGTGATGGTCATGGCCCAAAACCCAATTTTTAATAAGATTAAAATTGTGTTGTAATTCATAATACGGCCTGCGCGCCGTTTTTGTACATGTGCGTGTTGTATTGTGTTTGCGACCTGCGTGTCGGCTTTTAATATTTTATTTCTGTTGTATTTCATATTTAGACTCGAATGTAACTCGAGTATAAAAATTTGTAATGTACAAAAGTGAAGACGACGGAAATTCCGGAGAACTTGGACTCGGGAGAACTAGCCGACAACACCAAGACGGTCAAGAGGAAGCGCTTGGAGAAGCCGCTAGACCTAGGTTGACCATCGGATCCTCTCATTGGCTTGAGAGGGTCTTAGTAGGGCCATGACCAAGTCACTTAAGTTTATTTTATTATTGCTATGCTTGTGATGTATATGATGCATGATAATGTAGAATAGTAAAAATAAACTTAAGTGTATGAGATGCACAAGTAATGTGGGAACCACATTTTGATGTGCACTTAATACACATTTAGGATTAAATTAGATTTCATAAATGCCTAGATGTGATGCACATCCTCGATTAGATTAGATCTAAAATCGAATCGACTCGTAAATGCCTACCGGGTCCTGATACCCATCACTACCTCGATCATATGCGCTTGTCGATTCTGCCAAAGCAGAGCAACGCATTTAATCTTGGTAGGATGCGGAGGGACAACCTTGGTCCTGCCTATCACGGCTCGGGTTAGATCGAGCTCAATCAGATTGAGTAACTAGTTAACTCAATTGGATCGAGTAAAGCTATAGGCATATTCCAATAGTTGGAAAGGTAGGACAAGATCGCATTTATCAATAGTCTTGGGCGATTTAGCCAAAGCTAACTCAAGATTATTCATAAATGTTAATTCTTGATCCTATAAACAAGAGTTGCATAGAGATGTAATTGATAAATTAGTTATCTACCGATCATACTAAGTCATGGGCGATTTAGCCAAAGCTAACTCAAGGCATAGTATGATGTGGATCTTGTCCCACATAAATTATAGTACGGATCTAGTAGTGTGGTTTGACCACTCCAATGACTTGATTCCACCAAAATTCCTATAATTTAGTGGGAGCATCATTTAATTAAAGGCCTAATTAGATGATTACTAGAATATGATATTTATTCTCTGCATTTATCTGTTGTAGATTGCCATGTCTTCAAACGCGAATACTCTCTCTCTGCGATCTGTCCTTGAGAAGGACAAGCTCACTGGAGCTAATTTCCTGGACTGGTACAGGAACTTGAGGATAGTCCTCAAACAGGAACGTAAGTTGTACGTTCTAGAGCAAGCAGTTCCTGAAGCACCACCACCCTCAGCCATCCGTAGCGTTAGAGATGCTCATCAGAAGCATCAAGACGACGCGTTAGACGTGTCGTGCCTAATGCTATGCTGCATGTCCTCTGAGCTTCAGAAGCAACACGAGAACATGAATGCTTACGATATGATTGACCACCTCAAGCAATTATATCAAGGGCAGGCAGGGCATTGGAAGCGGAACTGCAAGGTATACCTGGAGGATCTTAAGAAGAAGAGAAGCGAGCCTTCTACTTCAGGTATATATATTATAGAAGTCAACCTTTCTATTTCTACATCATGGGTATTAGATACTGGATGTGCTTCTCACATTTGTACCAATGTGCAGGGGCTAAGAAATAGCAGGGCATTGGCAAAGGGCGAGGTGGACCTACGAGTAGGCAATGGAGCACGAGTTGCTGCTGTTGCTGTAGGAACTTATTTTCTATCTCTGCCCTCTGGGCTTGAACTGGAACAGATGATTGTTGTTATGTACCTGCACTTACTAAGAACATAATTTCTGTTTCTTGTCTAGACAAGAAAGGCTTCTCATTTATAATTAAGAACAAATGTTGTTCAGTCTATTTAAATGAAATGTTCTATTGTAGTGCAGATCTTATCAACGGACTCTACATTCTAGACTTAGAACGCCCTATCTATAATGTAAGTACCAAGAGGTTGAGATCAAATGAGTTGAACCCAACCTATCTCTGGCACTGTCGCTTAGGCCACATAAATGAGAGTCGCTTGTCCCAGCTCCATAAGGATGGATTGCTGGATTCATTTGATTTTGAATCATATGAGACATGCGAGTCATGCCTTCTAGGCAAGATGACTAAGACTCCCTTTAGTGGACATAGCGAGAGGGCAACAGATTTGTTAGGACTCATACATTCTGATGTATGTGGCCCTTTCAATGTTGCTGCTCGAGGTGGTTATAGATACTTCATCACATTTACTGATGATTTCAGTAGATATGGTTATGTGTACTTGATGACACATAAGTCTGAGTCCTTTGAAAAGTTCAAAGAATTCAGAAATGAAGTACAAAACCAACTCGGCATGAGTATTAAAATACTTCGATCAGATCGAGGTGGAGAATACTTGAGCCATGAGTTTCGTGACTATTTAGCTGAGTGTGGGATTCTATCTCAACTCACTCCTCCTGGGACACCACAGTGGAATGGTGTATCTGAAAGGAGGAATCGTACCTTATTAGATATGGTACGATCTATGATGAGTCATGCAGATCTTCCTATATCCTTTTGGGGATATGCTCTAGACACGGCAGCGTTCACACTTAACCGTGTTCCATCAAAGGCGGTCATGAAACACCATATACGATATGGACTGGGAGGAGTCCCAAGATGTCTTTCATGAGAGTTTGGGGTTGTGAGGCTTATGTTAGACGTCAAGTCTTAGACAAACTGGGACCCAAGTCCGATAAGTGCTATTTCGTGGGATATCCCAAGGAAACTAAGGGATATTACTTCTACATTCCCAGTCAGCACAAAGTGTTTGTTGCTAAGACTGGGGTCTTTCTAGAAAGGGACTTTGTTTCTAGAAAGACTAGTGGGAGTTCGTTTGATCTTGAAGAAGTTCAAGACAACGACCATAGCACTGAGCCCTTGATGGATACTGAACAGGAACCACAAGAAGTTGTGGATGAGATTGTTACACAAGAAGTTGTGGAACAACAACCTGTTCAGGTAGACCTACCTCTTCGCAGGTCTGATAGGGTACGTCGTCAGCCTGAGAGATATTCATTTCTCTTGCCTGACCATGATGACGTTATGATCATTAAGAATGAGCCTACCACCTATCAGGAAGCTGTGATGAGCCCAGATTCTGAGAAATGGCTAGAGGCCATGAGATCCGAGATGGATTCCATGTATACCAACCAAGTATGGACTTTGGTTGATCCACCTGAAGGGGTCAAACCCATTGGGTGTAAGTGGGTCTTTAAGAGAAAGACTGACATGGATGGACTTGTACATACCTATAAGGGTAGACTAGTAGCTAAAGGTTTCAAGTAAATTCATGGTATTGACTATGATGAAACTTTTTCTCTAGTCGCGATGTTCAAGTCCATTAGGATCTTGCTTGCTATTGCAGCATACCACGATTATGAGATCTGGCAGATGGACGTCAAAACTGCATTTCTGAATGGAAACCTCCTCGAGGAAGTGTACATGACACAACCTGAGGATTTTGTAGATCCAAAGCATACTGGTAGAGTATGCAAGCTGCATAAGTCCCTTTATGGACTAAAGCAAGCTTCTCGAAGCTGGAATCTTCGATTCGATGATGCAATCAAACAGTTTGGTTTCATCAAGAATGAAGATGAACCTTGTGTCTACAAAAGGGTTAGTGGGAGCACAGTTGTCTTCCTTGTTTTGTATGTAGATGACATACTACTCATTGGGAACAACATCCCTTCGCTACAGTCTGTGAAGACTTGGTTGGGGACTTGTTTCGCAATGAAGGACTTAGGTGAAGCAGCCTACATTCTAGGCATTAAGATCTATAGAGATAGATCTAAGAGATTGCTTGGCCTAAGTCAGAGTACATACATTGATACCGTTTTGCAACGGTTTGCCATGCAGAATTCCAAGATGGGAAATCTGCCAATGTCACATGGCGTGAGTCTTTCGAAGACTCAAGGTCCCTCTTCTAGAGAGGAGAGAGACCGCATGAGCAAGATCCCTTATGCCTCAGCCATAGGATCTATCATGTATGCCATGTTATGTACTCGTCCTGATGTCTCGTATGCTTTGAGCATGACGAGCAGGTACCAGTCAGATCCAGGTGAATTTCACTGGATAGCGGTCAAGAATATCCTTAAGTACTTGAGAAGGACTAAGGAATATTTTTTGATATTTGGAGGCGATGAGCATCTAGTTGTAAAGGGTTACACTGATGCCAGCTTCCAAACCGACCAGGATGATTACAGATCGCAGTCAGGGTTCGTGTTTTGCTTGAATGGCGGAGCTGTGAGCTGGAAGAGTTCGAGCAGACACAGTTGCAGATTCACACAGAAGCTGAGTATATTGCTGCATCAGAGGCANTACCACGATTATGAGATCTGGCAGATGGACGTCAAAACTGCATTTCTGAATGGAAACCTCCTCGAGGAAGTGTACATGACACAACCTGAGGATTTTGTAGATCCAAAGCATACTGGTAGAGTATGCAAGCTGCATAAGTCCCTTTATGGACTAAAGCAAGCTTCTCGAAGCTGGAATCTTCGATTCGATGATGCAATCAAACAGTTTGGTTTCATCAAGAATGAAGATGAACCTTGTGTCTACAAAAGGGTTAGTGGGAGCACAGTTGTCTTCCTTGTTTTGTATGTAGATGACATACTACTCATTGGGAACAACATCCCTTCGCTACAGTCTGTGAAGACTTGGTTGGGGACTTGTTTCGCAATGAAGGACTTAGGTGAAGCAGCCTACATTCTAGGCATTAAGATCTATAGAGATAGATCTAAGAGATTGCTTGGCCTAAGTCAGAGTACATACATTGATACCGTTTTGCAACGGTTTGCCATGCAGAATTCCAAGAAGGGAAATCTGCCAATGTCACATGGCGTGAGTCTTTCGAAGACTCAAGAGGAGAGAGACCGCATGAGCAAGATCCCTTATGCCTCAGCCATAGGATCTATCATGTATGCCATGTTATGTACTCGTCCTGATGTCTCGTATGCTTTGAGCATGACGAGCAGGTACCAGTCAGATCCAGGTGAATTTCACTGGATAGCGGTCAAGAATATCCTTAAGTACTTGAGAAGGACTAAGGAATATTTTTTGATATTTGGAGGCGATGAGCATCTAGTTGTAAAGGGTTACACTGATGCCAGCTTCCAAACCGACCAGGATGATTACAGATCGCAGTCAGGGTTCGTGTTTTGCTTGAATGGCGGAGCTGTGAGCTGGAAGAGTTCGAAGCAGGACACAGTTGCAGATTCTACAACAGAAGCTGAGTATATTGCTGCATCAGAGGCAGCAAAGGAGGCAGTTTGGATCCGCAAGTTCATCACTGAGCTTGGGGTGGTTCCTAGCATATCTGATCCCGTAGAGCTCTATTGTGACAACAATGGAGCTATTGCGCATGCTAAGGAACCTCGCTCACACCAGCGAACCAAACACATACTACGGCGATTCCATCTCATTCGAGAGATCATCGATCGAGGAGATGTGAAGATTTGCAGAGTACCCACAGAGGCTAACGTCACAGATCCCTTGACCAAGGCTTTGGCACAGATGAAGCATGATGGTCACACTAGGTCATTGGGTATTAGATACTACAGCGATTGGCACTAGTGCTAGTGGGAGATTGTTAGTGAGAGCCCTAGAGCCAATCAAATGATGATTACTTTTTGGACTCATTGTATCATATTCTTGTATATATATTTCTTATATATAAAGGCATTTCTTATGGTTATTGTACTTATGTGTATTGGTGCCAAATAACTTAGTATAATAACGTCCTTGAGTAGAAGGTTCTTATCTATATCAATCGATTAGTTGAATCGATAGTGAGATGATATAGAGAACACTACTTTTAATTATTCCGAGTCAAGTATTAACATTCAAGGACAATGTTAATGCATAGAGACTAGCATGTAGGTCAACATAATGACTTGATCTCACAAGTCATGGATATGAGATATCAAGTTGACACATGGGTATACATTAGGGAATGTATACTGAATGGCCCGCCATGAGAAAGTATCATGGATCGTTATATGAGTGTCATATATTTTCTCATGTGACTATTAGTATGACTATTAGTCCTTAGACCTGAAGTCACCATAGTTCCCTACATAAGGAGTTATGTACTTTGGTTTCGTCAAACGTCACCCGTAACTGGGTGGACTATAAAGGCGATTACTGGGTATGTAACAAATTATGTGGAGGGATGTGAGTGATGTAGATGGGATCTATCCCTCCTATATGACGGGAGAGATATCATAGTCTTGATAGAGTGAGATCACTAAGTGCATGGCCATGCCCAAATAAGGCAATATGAGATATTGAGCTTATTTGATTATAGTGAGTCTACTTGGAGTTCAAGACACATAGATTGATTGGAGGATGACACGGTCTATGCTTCATAGAAGATCAATCTAGATATCGAGGATAGAAGGACGTTGTCACATATTGTGATGGTCACAATTATTAGTCACAATGGTGATGTTGGATCTCGACATTCTTGTAACTTGGGTAGCAATGATGTGTTGCTAGATACCTCTCATTGCTTATGTCCTTAAATAGGTTTAAGGGCATTGCCAACGTTACAAGAACCTATAGGGTCACACACATAGAGCAATAGATGGAGAATAAGTCCATATGATGGACCGAGAGTAATGAAGTCAAAGTTTGACTTTGGCTAAATATGGAAAGTCCATAAAAGGCAAGTTTGACTTGACTCAAATTAGACAACTTGAGTTGGACTCGAGTTTGATCCAAGTGTTGGATGAATCTAATCATGGGAGAATAATGAAGTCAAAGTTTGACTTTGGCTAAATATGGAAAGTCCATAAAAGGCAAGTTTGACTTGACTCAAATTAGACAACTTGAGTTGGACTCGAGTTTGATCCAAGTGTTGGATGAATCTAATCATGGGAGAATAATGAAGTCAAAGTTTGACTTTGGCTAAATATGGAAAGTCCATAAGAGGCAAGTTTGACTTGACTCAAGCCACATCACCTTGACTTGACCAAGTGATGACTTGGCATCATCATCAAGGTTAAGTAACCTCCCCATTTGAATTTTGAATTCAAATAAGGGGGTTATGGAAGGTGGTGGCCGACCACTTAATGGCCAATAATGGCCATTAAGTGGCCTGCCACTTATACACACAAAATGAGTTTTTCTTGTGTGTGATTGATTGTTCTCCAAAGGAGTTTTCGATTTTGGCTCTCCCTCTCCTCTCATCTTGCCGAGACCCAATCAAGTGCTAGCACACTTTTGGGCTCTCCTCTCCACTCTCTTGCTTGTGTGGATACTTCTAGAGGGTTGCTACTTTGCATCCTTGAGATCCGACACCAACCGAGGAGCGAGCGGGAATTACGGGGCACGCATCGAAGGTAGTTTTTCTCTTCTCTAATAGATCTAGGTCGTAGATCGGTTTTGAAGCATGTAAACGAGCACTCGTAAATTTTTGAAATGGTTTTCTTCGCTCGGATCCTTTCTATTGGGGCTTTCGGGGTTTCCGCGACGCGAAAAAGCGATTTTCGCGGCCCGAAAAACCCTACATCTTTGGCCGTAGTCTTATTAGATCATCAACTATTTCCTTAGACAAAGCCTTTTAAAGAAAGAATACTTCTAATTTACTCTTTGAAAACACTTTGGTCTAATTAATTTAGGATGTGGCGAGGTAACTTCGGCTAGTTCCACTTAGCTAGGCCAAGTTTCCCTAACGTACTATCATCTCGCCCCACCCTGATACTAGGTTAGGCAAGTATCAACCAATCTTTTCCCTATCTAGCCGTTCTAAATCGTGCGGAAAAGTAAACATGAATGACATGACAAATATTTAAGAGAAAAATAAGTAAATGCATGAACATGACATTTATGCATGATTCAATCAAGTCAAAACATTTTACTTAAGTTTCTAATAGTGTAACAAATTCTCGATTTGATATATATCGTGTGAACCTGCGAATATGTCAACCCACTTTGACATATTTATTGTTATTTAGTTGGAGGTTTCAGTTGAGTAGAATTTTATTTAGTTTCATAATTGAAGGTAATTCATTGAATTTTAGTTCGTGGATTGAATTAGAATTATGGATTGAATTGTTAAATAATTTAAGATTTTAAGTTAATTAAAAATAAGAGTTAATTACAGTTTACGTTGTTACAAATTAATTTCCGTTGTAGAATTTGTTAAAGTTGAAATTATTGAGGATTAATTTAAGATTGAAATGATTAATTAAAGTTGTAGTTATTTAAGAATTAATGAAGGTTTAATTATTTAAAAATTAATTAAGGTTAAGTTATTAAGAATTAATTAAGGTTATGTTATTAAGAATTAATTAAAATTAAAATTATTAAGAATTAATTAATATTGAAATTATTAAGAATTAAATAAAATTAAAATTATTAAGAATTAAATAAAATTAAAATTATTAAGAATTAATTAGGGGTTAAATTATTAAGAATTAATTAAAATTAAAAGTATTAAGAATTAATTAGAGTTAAAATTATTAAGAATTAATTAGGGATTAAATTATTAAGAATTAATTAAAATTAAAATTAAAATTATTAAGAATTAATTAGAGTGAAAATTATTAAGAATTAATTAGGGGTTAAATTATTAAGAATTAATTAGGATTAAATTAATAATAATTAATTAAAATTAAAATTATTAAGAATTAATTATAGTTAAAATTATTGTAAATAAATTTATTAAAGTTGTTAAAAATTTTGTGTCTAGTTGCATCGTTTCCATTAATTCAACAATGTCTGCTTCATCTAATATTCCTTTTGAATTTATGTTTTTAATTTTATTTAATACTTCTATTTTATTTGATTTGTTGTAAGCCCTATTAAACATAGTTTTAATTCTATTAAATTCGTCTTCATCTTCAGTATCATATTCATCATCATCCTCAGGGTAAATTCAGAATTTAAAATTTTATTATTATCCTTACAATAGGTGGAATAATTTTCAGGGTTATTTATTAAGGTTGTAGCATTATATTGAATATCAGTAAAATTAACTAAGGGTTGACTTTTATCCTTAACATTATCTTCAGAATCATATTGTATATTAATTTCAGAGATATTAGGATTATCTTTAAAATAATTTGAATTATTATCAATTAAAGTTCCATCATTATCTTCAGAAAAATTAATTAGGTTTTTATCAGAATTCTCAAAGATTATTAATGACAATTTCAGAATTATCCTCAGAATTATCATAATTATCAGAATTATTACTAATTAAGGCATTATTATCATTATCAGAATTATTATTAATTTTGAAAATTTTAGTATTAATATTAAAGATTAAAGAATTTATATTCATTATTTTAATATTATTCACATTTGATAAATTATCTTATAATAAATTAAGTTGGTTATGCAAAATATCTAATTTATCAGAAAAATTTTCTAAATTATCAGCATGCTTGAAAAACTATGCAGGAATTTCAGAAATTTGAAAATTATTGCAATAATTAATTTTCCGTACCTTGATCGGGCATTGGTTCTTGTAGTGTCCGTGCTTTTGACATCTGAAGCACTGGATATGACTTTTGTCCCTCCGGACTCCTGGCGCTAGTACCTCCTTTGCCGCCGGTGGTGATGATTGATTCTTACGAGTAGGACACTGGTTTTTATAGTGTCCTCTCTCTCTGCACTTAAAACATATAATATGAAATTTGAACTTTGATATAATTTAAAAATACTTGATTCACCCCTGGCTCCCTCTCGATTCCTGGATTGTTGGGGTTGCAAGGTTGCAAACATAATCCCACATCGAAAACACATGGGAAAGATCATAGGCTTATAAGGCAAAAAGATATCTCCATTAGCATGAGGCCTTTTGGGAGAGCACAAGAGAAAAACCATGAGGGCTTAGGCCCAAAGTGGACAGTATCATACCATTGTGGAGATATCTAAATTCCTTTCGGTCCTAATAATTGGTATCAGAGCCAAATCGCTCTTCACCGGACTAACCACCGAAAGAAGCACGAGCTAGAGCCATGATCCAGATCTAACCATGTGGGTTAAGCCTTGAATAAAGGATGTGTGGGCTCCCGTGTCTTGATCAAGAGGACCAGACACCAGGCAGAAAAGTCCTAGTAGGTCAGGTGGACCGAGGGGTAGAAGTCATGGTGGGTTGAGGATCGGACATCAAACGGAAAGGGTTTCCGCTTGAGGGGGGGCTTGTGGTCTTTTGTTTGAGGGGGGGGATTGTTGGGGTTGCAAGGTTGCAAACATAGTCCCACATTGAAAACACATGGGAATGATCATAGGCTTATAAGAAAAAAAGATATTTCCATTGGCATGAGGCCTTTTCGGAGAGCCCAAGAGCAAAACCATGAGGGCTTAGGTCCAAAGTGGACAATATCATACCATTATGGAGATATCTAAATTCCTTTCGGTCCTAACAGGAAGTCCCCTCGGACAAGGGTCCCTCGGTAGGAACCTCCTTCAATTGCACTGGGGGGAAAGATTGCATAGAAGTCTCTAATGCTGCATCTAGCCTCTTTTGAAGGCGGTCGACTTGCATCCGGTATTGGGTGGGAAATACTTTCTTACCCTTAGGAGCCTTGGTAGGGTCAATTGAAGGAGAGCCGGAGGCTTGGATACCTGCCTCCAGAATAGTGGCCGACGGAACGGGGGAAGATAGGGGAATGGATTCCCCACCATCGGAAGGAGAAACAGTCTCCTCAGGGATAGAGGGAAGGGGGTTGGGGCCACTGGAGCGCAACCTTTTCCATCTGGGACTCGAGCCTTCCGAAATCTACCTCTTCTGTCGACCAACGAATTGGACTGTTGAGGGGGTAGTAGGAGGTGAAGACCCCTCACTGACCTCCTCCAGATGGACAACAGCCAGGGGCAAGTCACCCTCTAAAGGGATGTCCGCCAGAGGGTCAATCGACGGACCAAAGTCCCTTGGTTTGTGAATGGTGGGGGCGCGGTAGTAGCCTCTGCCCTTCCTGGCGAAGCAGGCTCACGGGACGATTCGACGGTCCCCTCTAAGGACTTGGCGAGCACAGAGGGTACATCGGGAGCGGCAGGGGGAGGAGCCAGCGCCTCCGTGTTGGCCTCCTTTCACTTGATAAGTCTGTGCATCGCCCTGGGGAACATGACTTCCTCTGTAATAGCCAGACAAGGAAACATCAGTTAGAACTAATGGGCATTGATGGAAAAGGTGAACATATCGAGGCTAGGGCTGATCCGAGTCACTTTGGGGTTAAGGCCCGCCCAGTACATGAGCACCTCACACTGCATTAGATCGGGGCCACTGAACTCCATACCGGAGAGTACGTTCCTAGCGTGTTGGTAGGCGGGACTTTGGAGAAACTCCCCTAGAGAAGGAGGAGTCGGTAGAGCTTCTATCTAGTGGAGAGGACTGAAGGGCCGCATAGGCAGTTGGATGAAGAAGAACTTCTCCTTTCACCCTTTGTGCGAAGAAGGGAACCCTCCTAAGAACCTATGACCCAGACGCGCCGAAAAGCTAAAGACCCCTCGTGAGCCAATCAGAACGAAGAAGGAATGAAAGAGACAAGGAGTTAGGGGGAGGTCGAAGAGCTTGAAGATAATATACGCCCCCCCCCCCCCCCCCCCCCGAATCTGAGCAAAGGCATTGGGAGCTATCTGGTGAAGGGGGATATCGAAATAGGATGCCACATTCATGAAGAAAGGGGGAATGGGGAAGTGGATCCCCGACTCTACTTGCCCCAAGAAGAAGGTAAAAAAGTCTACGGGAGGCTCCACTGGCGTCTGGTCTACCTTAGGGATCACCACCGTCATCTTGGCCGGAATGTCGTAGGCCTCATTGGCCGCCTGCAAAGCTTCCGGCCTCACTCTCGAAGAGACGGACTCGTACCACTCCGCCCGATAACCTTCCATGGTTCCTAAGGGAAAAGACGAGAAGGCAAATGACTTACGTTAAAAAGAGTCCTTAGAAAAGAAGATGAAGACGAGGTGCACCCAGTCACGAAGCCAGAAGTTGGCTGAATGTCTTCATCTTCCCTTCTTATACAGAGGAAGCCGCCTGCATGGGTGCAATGGGGGCAAGACACGTGGAAGGCAAGAAACTGCCACATCGGGGCAATGTCGGGGAACAGTCGTTTGGCGTGAGTCGGCTACAGCTGCGCACATCAATAAGAGGTCGTGAAGAGAGCATTTGGGGCACGTGGCGACGAAGCATTCGCGAAAGGACCTTGGCGCCATCAAAGAGCGCCATGCGCCTTTATGAAGGATGGACAGGTATCATTGCAGTACCTCGAAAGCCATAGAAGCATTTTTAGGAAAGACAAAATCAAAAAGAGATTGCCTCGGGACTCGGGGTAAATTCTACAATCCTAGAACCCAGCATAACTATCAAAGGAGCAATAACGGGTGCAAGGACCCACTAGGACACAGCTTCTTCATCACCACACTAGTCCGATCAGTCAGCCACACTTCCTTCGATCAAACTTGAAGGGAGGGATTTGTGATGGGGTTGAATAGCCCGTGGCGGACACGTGGGTTGAAGAAGCTGGGTGGTAAGATGTGGTGAGTCTGAGCGACTCCCCTTTCAGAGCTCCTAGGACACTCTTGGGAAGAGGATCCTCCGGCCCCCCCCCCCCCCCCCCCGTGGTTAACACGCCCTGGAGATCAGATCAGAAAACCCCTCCCGGAATCACCTCGGGAAGTCGGGTCCCGAGACCACCTCAGGGAAGCGGAGCGCCCGGGACCTCCCGGGCCAGAAGACCTCGAGATCACCTCGGGGAAGCAGAGCCCAGGCAGCATTCAACCTCAAGTAACGATCCCCCCTTTTCTCGGATCTGCGAATAATCATCCCCATTATCGCGAAGCTATCATGACCCTTAAATGTCACAACGGGTCGAACATAATGACGGCGTGAACCGTTTCAAAAACTATTCGGTAACCGACGAAGGGGGGACATGACATAGATCAAGGGACACACCAAGGCAGTCGCCGCAGGTATAAAAGGTATTCCAACCCCTCCGGTACAGGGGGTACGCATTCTTCACTACACACATACTGTCTTGTCTTCTTTTTATTTTCTCCATCGGGGCACTGACTTGAGCGTCAGAGTGGGCTCCGCCGGACAACCTCTGACGTGTTCCCATAACGCTCGTGTTAATCTCGCAGGGTGTAACTTCCTCTTCGATCGTCAGCGTCTGCGTGGGCAGAACTCTGGTTACTGGCCGTTGATGTTGATTCCTTCCCAGACAACATTGATTATAAATATGTCAATTTTAAGACAAATTTTACATCTTTTTGGAGTATCTATCATTGAAAATAAAAGAAAATTGGAAAAAGAGAAAAGAGAGAATTGGAAGGGATTTGGAAAAAGATTTTCGAAAGGAAGGGATAAATAATGAAGAGAGGGAAGAAAAAAATAGAGGCGTTTATAATCAATTTTAAGACAAATTTTACATCTTTTTGGAGTATCTATCATTGAAAATAAAAGAAAAATGGAGAAAGAGAAAAGAGAGAATTGGAAGGGATTTGGGAAAAGATTTTCGAAAGGAAGGGATAAATAATGAAGAGAGAGAAGAAAAAAATAGAGGCGGGAAGGAAAAAAAGAGCGATTTGAAAAGAAAGAAAAAGAAGATGACTTAATTGAGTGAGAAAATAAATCAGAAAATAAGAGGGAGAGGATATCTTAACTAATTAAGTGAGAAAAACGAAGAGAGGATCACCATTTCAATAGCCACCAGCCTTTTCTTTCGAATAACGATGGTGACAACAATGCTGGTGGAGGAGGATACCCATTTGGGATGGTCGATGTCGCATGAAGAAGAAGAAAGACATTGATGAAAAAGAGGCGGTATGTGAGATAAGAAGAACTATGACTCTGATACTATGTTAGAAGGAGAAGTAAGAAGAGAGCAACAAAAAATATGAGCAATGATAAATTTTATTATTCATTGATCTTTATCTCTAAGGACAATACAATATATATATGATATAAAAGTACTTGATCAATTGACTCATTATTAAAAAAACAGAATTATTCTAATAATTATAATAGAATTATTCTAATAAATATAATAAAATTATTATAATAATTATAACATAATTATTATGATAATTTTTAATTTGATTTGATAACTTGATATATTTATTCCAATTATATTGAATGAATCATTTTTAACAAGTGCCTCATCGCAAAGTTGCGGCAAGTGCCTTGCGCCCTTGCCATAAAGGTCGCAGCAATTGCCGCATCGAAAGGTCGCAACCATTGCAACGCAAAGTTACTACCTCACTGCGACACCGCATAACAACGCTGTAAGTTTACAACCTCGTGCGTTGTGATCCGATTCATTTTTAAAGAGGGCAAAAAGTTTATGTAACTCTTGTACAATGTTCCTTTCTTCTTCCACGCGTACAAGCAAATAGAGCATAAATGTTCCATATCATTCTTCATTAATCATCTTTAGTCCACCTCTCATAGCTAATTCATCCATGTTCACTGTTTCAAGTCCATGTGCACTCTTCCAAATCTCAACGCCCTTAGAAAGAGTAAATGGATGCATCAACAAACAAAGAACAAGTTGTACGCTCTCCAATGCAGGCAATTTTGGCAACAAGGTAGATAAGAACAAATGGATGCGTGAACAATGAAAGAAGTACAGGTAGATGGATATGCACTCTCCAATGTAGACAATTGTCTTCCTCTAGAGTGTCCTTTCATTAAATATGATTTACGAATTACACTATAAACATAACTACGTTGAATAAGAAAATATATATGGCTAATATATTAATTACAGATAATTTATCCTTTTCATAATCAATAGTTCATAATTTCGGCTATTGATATCTCACTTAAATTGATTATGTAGGATCGACAAGTATTAATTTGTCAATAAAAAAAGTAATGATAGTATAAAGAGGGAGCCTTAGTAAACTCATCAACAGTCTGGAGCTCGGTGGTGATATATGGAAGACTGATGACGTGTGTATCATATATTTCACGAATAGAGTGACAATTCACTTCAATGTGCTTGATGCACTCGTGAAATATTGGATTAGCATCAATTTAAATAACACTAGTATTATCTACATGAAGCGGAGGAGGCTCAATTTGGAGAAACGCAAGCTCACGCAATAGTCCTCGAAGCCAAACTATTTCAAAGCAGGCAGAGGATATAACACGATACTCTGACTCTATGGAAGACTTAGACACTTGATATTGTTTCTTAGTTTTCCAAACAATAATAGAGGTACCAAGCAATATGCACCAACATATAACTAAACATCGAGTATCAAAACAACCAATCCAATCAGCATTACTATATTCAATCAAACGAAGAGGAGAACCCATAGAAAAAAAGACCTTGAGCATAAGTATCTTGCAAATAGCAAACAATATGTGTCCAACAACGATCAAGTAGAGATATAAATTGACTAACTTGTTATTGATATAAAGAGGGATCAAAGAGAAAATCAAGCCCAGTGATAGTCAAATAGTTCAAGTTCTCTATTAGTTGTCTATACAAAAAGGGATCAGAGAGAAAATCACCCTCATCGCGATAATATTTAACACTCACTTCTAAAGGGGGATCAATAAAACAACCATCTTACATACCAAGCAAAGTGACTATCTCTTGGAGGTATTTAGGTTGATGTAAGAAAATTCTAGGAGATAGAATGCACCCCAAGGCCTAAAACATAGTGTAAAGGACCCAAGTCTTTTATATGAAAAGAACCCTAAAGACGCTCCTGAAGCTGAGAAATCAAGACAGTCGATCCCTGTAATAACAATATCATCAACATTTATTAGAAGTAAGACGATTTTGTTAGCAGTTTTACAAATAAATAAAGAGGAATCATATTTACTTTCGATAAAAGAGAAGCTAATAAGCGTAGAGCGGAACATATCAAACCAATCAAATGGAACCTGCTTCAAACCATAGAGTGAATGTTTCAACTTGCAAACATCAAAAGAGGGTGTAGAAAATAACCCTGATGATGGACTCATATCAATGTCTTCCTTGAGATTTCCATACAAAAAAGCATTTTAACATCTATTTGTCATAATGACCAACCTTTGGAAGCAACAATAGTTAGAACAAGTCTCACTATCATCATCTTGGCTATAGGAGCAAATGTCTCCTTATAATTGACTCCATACTCCTATCAATTGTCGAGTGTCACGAACCTTACTTTATATATGTCAAGTGAGCCATTAGACTGTGGCTTAATGGAATATGTTGGGGCAATCGACCCGGGTATCATATGGAGGATCATGGGTTTTGATGTGTGTGTCAATATGGTTAAGTTAGGGGTTTATTGTGTTCTAATATGTGTATGTGAGTATGCAGGTTTGCAGGTACACATAGACTTGGTTGGATGTCTTCAGCTAAAGGCTGGCATGGAGGCAAGCCGTGGGCTTGCGTGCGCATTCAAGGGACCATGGACAAAGCAGGTACGATGAGCCAAGGGAAGTGGACTTCGAGGCGTACGTGAAGGATAGCATGGAGGCAAGCTGCGGGCTTGTGTGTGTATCCGAGGGACGAGGGCCAAAATCGAAGAGGGCTTGAAGGCGACGGATCGAGGCTGCTGAAGCAGAGACGATGAGCTGAGGGATGCGGACTTCGAGGCATGCGTGAAGGATGGCATGGAGGCGAGCTGAGGGCTTGCGTGTGTATCTGAGAGACGGGAGCCGAAGATGAAGAGGACGTGAAGGCAGCAAATCGAGACTGCTGATTGAAGAGTCAACCAGGTTGTAAGCGTCCGAGTGTGAGTGTTTGTACTCAGGAACTAAGCCGGGAGGGTTCATGTGCGGAGAGAAATGTACTCGGAAAGTGTAACCATAGGCTTAGGGAAGGACCAGTCGACTGCCCCTGGGGCAGTCGACTGGTGTGGCCTGAATTCGAAAGGTCAGGCTTGAATTTCGAATTCCCGAAAGGCCAGTCGACTACCCCAGGGGCAGTCGACTGGTAACTATCATATTTCAGCTCGAGCTCTATTTAAGGGAGCTCGTTTCAGGCTATTTACCTTTGGCGAAACTTGCTTGGATAAAGCTCGTTAGTAGCCTCTATTGCTCAGGTAGTGTCCAGGAGTTGTGGTGAGGTTTCTCCACCCACAAGGAGCTACGAGATCTAGCCGTAGGTGCTCCGGGGAATCATCCACCGACGGATTATGGATCGCCCACCTTACGGGCAGCCGTGGAGTAGGAGTTTTATCTCCAAACCATGTAAATAGGTGTGTTCTTTCTCGTTAGGTTTGTTTTTATTTAGAATATTCTGCTTGCGCACTAACGATTGTAGGAAGAAAATCAAAAGAAACTATTCACCCCCCCTCTAGCTTGACGATCACAATCTAACAAGTGGTATCAGAGTGAAAGTCCGCTCTTGTTGGAATAACCGCCAAAGGAGCACAAGCTAGAGGAAAGGATGATGGAAGACAAGTTGGGGGATGACATCAACACTCCACCTTCGTACGATCATGAAGACTTTGACTATTAGAGGACAAGAATGAAGACTTAGTTAGGAATGGATTGGGAGTGCATGGTGGTGCTAAAAGAACCATTCGAGATTCCAAGAGATAAGCATGGAACAAGACTTCGACCTAGATATTGGACTAAGGAGCAACAAACCCAATCTAGGGCAAATGGGAAGGTAATTGATATATTAATTAATATTCTACCTAATAGTGTTTTGAGTGATGTAGGTGAGTATAAAAATGCATATGAGTTGTGGAACAAGTTGGAAGAATGTCATGAGAACCTTACACAAGCTCAAATAGTCGAAGAGCCCAAAGAGACATGTTCAGTGGTCCAAGAAGACCAAGAGGAAAAAGAATTGTTAACCTCATCAAGTGAAGTGACACAATCAAGTGAAAGATCATCCACTTCCTCAAGAGAAGAAGAAGAGGTCTCCACGTCAAGAATTGAGGGGGAGGTGGGACCCTCTTTAACACCGGAGCGAGAAGAAGCTCCAACCTCCACCAAAGCAAAGTCAAAGGACCATATCATATGCTTTGGATGCAACAAGAAGGGGCACTACAAGGACAAGTGTCCACTAGGTAGGAAGGAGGTAAACCCTAAACCCGGGTCCATTCATGTAAAATCTAATGTGGGTTGTAGGGAAAAGAAAGAAAAGAAGCACATTAGTTGCTACACTTGTGAGGAGCTAGGCCACTATCACACCCAATGTCCAAGAAAAGGAGAGCTTAAGAAAATGGAGCATTTAAGAAGATGGGAAAAAGAGGAAAGGAAGAGAACCTCACATCCAGGAGGAGCTACAAGGGTAAGGGAGTAATCCCTAACTTTACTTATGCTTCAAATGTTTTTATAAATGCTAGAAATAATAATGATTGCTTGCCTATGCGTACTTTTGGCTTCAAATATCATGATAAAAATAGAAACACTGTTGCGTGCCAAAATACTAAAGAATTCATGGTCCATGATAAATCTAGGGGTTTTAGACCTAAGGACCAAGACATTAACCCTAAGAAAGGGAGACACATGCCTAGAAAAATAGGTAGATCTAAGAATGATCACAATGTACATGATGGTACTAAGGTTAGAAATCTAGAAAAGGAAAATCAAGTTTGGAGGGCAAAGCTTGATAAGTTAGAAAAGAACCTAGATAGACTCATTAGAGGGTCTAAGGGATTGAGTGTGATACCAAATGATCAACACCTTAGAAATGGTAGGCCGGGACTAGGATACAAATCCAGGGGGTCAAATGTTAGTAAAAAGACTAGTGAACAATCATATGGCAAGGTGTCATATGACTATAGCAAAGAAAAGGTCAAAAATGACAAGGAAAAGTCATTTAAAAGGGAAAAGAAGAAGTCCACCAAGGACAAGGTGTGGAAAGTTAAGAGAGAGAGAGTTGAAGGTCAAGAAGCACCGGAAGTACACCGGTATGATCTTGCATTTGTAGATAAGTCACCTAGAGAGGTGACTCGGGCTAGGAGCTCAAGGGAGAGCTCTAGAGGTCAAAATGAGATCTATGGTCAATGGATCTTAGGAGGATTTCTTCAAGAATATTAGATGGATTTAGGGATGTGTCAAAGGTTTTGGAAGACTCATTTGAGTCTTAATCCTAGAGAATTGGCACACTAAAAGGTGATTTATGGGGAAAAGATGAAAATATGATTAATTATGTGAAAATTGGATTCTAACGTGTGAATGTCATATAAATCAGTGCTAGGAATGTATTGTGATTAAGTTTGGAAAGATATATCAAGAAGGAGTCAAAACTAGAACTTTTGGATAAGTTTCAATGACATATTTATGTAGGGTTGAATTCATGCCAATCTTGGGATCCGGAGTAGATTTATTTGAAAATATATTTTTTCCAAGTAAACATAGGCTCCACAAATCTCTACACAAAATTTTAGATTTTTTAGAGATTTGTGGAATTAACTACACATTTCTGAAATTCAGATTGAAAACTAGAAATTCACAGGTATTAGGGCAGTCGACTGAACTCTCGGGTTAGTTCCCTAGTCAACTTCCCCGACTGATGTGCGGGGATTTTAAATAGAAAAGGCCGCGCGAGGGGGGGGGAGGGAGGGTGGGGGTGGCCAAACCTAGGGTTTTCGATGCCACCCCCTGCAAAATCTCTTCTTCCCTGACATCCTCTCTTGATCTAAGGTGCTCTCAAGCCCTAAAAACACTTCTCTAACCTTCTCCCACCTCAGATCCGACTCTAGGGTTGGTGAAACTTCTTCTCTCAGTCAAATCTTCATCAAGCATCATCATGAAGCGAGTGGGAAAATGATAAAACCTTGTATCATTTGATTTTTCCCGTTTAAGTCATGATTTGGAACTAATTTGGCTTATTTTGCTTTGTTAGTGATATGAGAGAAGTGTCCTAAGGCAATCGCCCTATGATTGTAAACATTTATTCTAATAAATGATAAATCACTTGGGCTAGGTGTGACGTAGTCAGCCTAGTGGGGACTGACACCATTGACCGTGTCCTGAACCAAGTGGGTATAAGGTGGTGAAGGGAATGAGGCACGATTCATTAGAGCTGCTGAAGGGTTTCAGAATAATTTCTTCTGAGGTCAAACCGTTGATCTTTCGATTAATTGGGGATCATGATGTACTACTAGGTGCCATTCATGATCGTTCTATAATTGGTTGATTATAGACGACCAACATAAATCGAAAGCCTATTTAGTCACACGCACTACGAGTAATCCAAGGGATTCTAAACGAGTTGAAAATTAAATTTTTTGATCAAGAGAAACAAGTCGAATCTGAGTTAATCAGAGGCGCAACGGAAGCTTAAAATGGCTAATTCTTTTGAAGGCTTATTGGGCGAATTAAATCAGTTTAATTCGCGATGGGTTCGACTCGGTTTGGCTGGCCAAAGAGGGTGCCAACCTTCTTTGGTTTGGCCGGCCACAATTATGGGGAGAAACCAATTTATTTGGTTTAATTAATAAAATAAATCTAGCGCGATTTGTTTTATAAATTATGGATAAATAAATTTGTATAAGGAAATTTATAGAAATTTATTCTTTTTTATGGAAATTAAAATAATCCATGGAATGGTTTATTTTAATTTTATAAAATCAATTATGAATTGATTTTTCCATGATAAGAAAAAATTTATAAATTTCTTGTAAATTTTATTCCATAATAAAAGGAGAGATGTATTTGTTTTATTATAAAGTTAGTTATAATAAAACTAGGCATAACGGAATAATTCATAAGAAAATTTATAAGATAAATTTCTTATGAAAATTTATTCCGTTAATTCCGTTAAAGGGGAGACTTGGCAAGGGAGAGACTACTATATAAAGGAACCAAAGGCAAGCCTTGAATTCCAATCAATTAATCAAGAGATTAGTAGCTCCCTCTCTCTCTCTAACTCTCTCTCTCTCTCTCTAGGGTCGGCACCCCTTTCTCTCTCTAGGGCCGGCTCTCTCTCCTCCCCTAGGGCCGGCGCACATCCCAAGGGTGGCCGAGAACTTCCTCCACCAAGAAGGTGCCGAAGAAGAAGAAACGGATCGCGACTCCTTCCTTCCTTTCCCGGAATTTTGATTCCGTTACTTGGTGGTTAGTTTCCATCTTTTCTCTCTTGATATTCTAGTTGTGCCTTTAGAGAATCTAGTAGTTCTCGTTGGTACAAAACTCGTGGCTTTGCGAAGTCATCCCGAAGAGAACTCGGCGTGGACGCGAATAGAGGCGGAGCTTCCAAGGGACGCTACGGTTGGATCTCGTCCCTTACTTCGAGTTACGCGAGGTATTAAAGTAAATTAGTTTACTTTTTGCAAAAATTTTAATTTATGATCATGTCCACACATCATAAGGTCGCATGCTAGATATGTGGTTAAAAATAATTTAAGAAATTATTTATGCTAATTCTTCCGCTGCACGTAAATATTTTAAAATTTACGAACCCGTATCCTTGTCAACATGCACCCAGTCCCAACAGTGGTATCAGAGCCGGTTAGTGTTCGACATAATCATATAATTGTTTTGCGGAATACTTTGTCATAATCTCAATTTTGAAAAAATTTTCAATTATGGAAATTTTCAATTATTATAAATTTTAGATTTAGGAATTTCAAAGTTTGGAAATCCTCATGAAATTTCGCAAATGTTTGAAATATCCTAGTTTCTGAAATTTTATGATAATTGTGAAAACTTCCCATCTTTGGAAACTTTCCAATTTTGGAAATTTCCTATTTTGGAAATTTTCCAATTTTGGAAATATGTAAGTTTTCTTTGTACCAGAAACTTACAATTATTCTGAAAACCTATTATGAAATCTCGCAATTTTAGGCACTTTCTTTCAAGAAAGTCTAGACAAATTTATGGATAATTAATTGACAATTAAATTCAAATTGATTTTAAATTATCAACAAAATTCTTTATTTTGGATTGAGCCTCGGGGAGCCGTCTAATTTAAAGTTAGTTGTTGTAATTTAATTTCCTAATTTTTAATGAAATTGTCATGTTTAATTTGGTTACGCTTCAGAAGCGGACCAAATTGGATTTACGACAAATTACTTTTCTTTGGGTATCTGAGCCTCGGGGAGCCACCCTTAGAAAACAATTTGTTGTAATTAATTAAATTCATGAATAAAATATGATTTAAGAGGTGATGCTCTTACATATTGTTGTCTCCAAAATTAATTAGGAAAATGGTTTCCTATAGAGTTTCTTAAATGAGATCTTCATGAAAATAATATGTGGTTGAATTAAGGGAATTGTCTCTTAATTTAATAAGATTTGATTTAGAGAAATCAAAGTCTTAAACATATTATTTCCGAAATTGATTATGACAATTTAGGAAATTATTTCCCAAAACAATTCCTTTAATAAAGTATGAAATTAGAATTAGGAAATCCGGTTCCTAATTCAATTCATGGGACTTGATAAATTAAGTCACATACATACTTTATTAAGGAAATCGTTAGTCATGACATAATTATATGTCATGAATGTACTTAGAAAAGAAAGGATGAGACCCAAAACCCCTTACAAAATATTAAGGCCAACACCTTCCATTAATATGGTTAGAATCGGAGTTTTGTTTCTCGTTTGGGTTGATGGACACATCCATGCCAGGCTTGAACCTCAACATGCTCAAACCATGGAATTAGTTTATGAATAATATAGTTGGAGTCAAAGGTCAATCCTTAGTTTTGGTTGTTGGACACATCCAAGCCTGACTAAACGGTTGAATGAGCTCCAACCATATTAAAACTATTTCTTGATTAATGGGTCAGCCTTAAGCTTGGAGCATCGATTTGTTGTGCCACAGCCAAGGTCGATGTAAAGAGAGGTGCAGTTGGGTGCTATGTATAATGTTGCATACTTGTTAATGAGTTAACAACCCAATGATTTATGCAAACATTCAATTAGTTGATAGCATAAAGTGATAGTTACATATATGTGATATGTAATCGGTATAATTACCTACCTTCATAGCTAAGAATAACTTGATGGCCACAGCCATGGTTGTTCTTATCTATGGTTGGATATCAACCTATTTGGAGATGTTCCTACAATCTCCCGAATTGATAAAAAGGGTTATTCAATTTGAAAAATAAATAGGATTTTTAATTAATGTATATTGATACATTCTTTATCATTCTTCTCACATAAGCTCAATTTGTATTTCTAGGTTAATCACTCGATCATGTCTTCTCTAAACTTGCGTTCCATTTTAGACACCAATAAACTGACTGGGCCAAACTTCATGGACTGGCTTCGAAACCTGAGGATAGTCCTCAAGGCAGAGAAGCTTGCATATGTCCTTGAAGATCAACTTCCCAACCATCCTCCAGAAGTTGCAACTCCAGACCAGCTAATGGCCTATCAGAAACATGTGACCGATTTTGAACTTGCGAGTTGCATCATGCTAGCCTCTATGATACCTGAGTTGCAAAAGCAGCATGAGCATATGGATGCTTATACCATCATCTTCCATCTTTATGAGTTTTTTGAAGAGCAGGCGAGATCCGAAAGGTTCGAAGTCTCCAGACTCCTCTTCACCACTAAGATGCAGGAAGGCACTTCTGCCTCGCAGTTTGTGTTAAAGATGTTGGGGTACATTGAGCGACTGAGCACACTCGGTTTTGCAATGGATCATGAACTAAGTATTGACTTAATTCTGAATTGTTTGCCCAAAAGTTATTCACAATTTGTGATGAACTATCAGATGAACAAACTAGAGACTACCATTCCTGAGTCTCTCAACCTGCTGAAGACTGTGGAGCCTTCTGTAAAGTCGGATCAAAAGACGGTACTGTTAGTTGGTTCCTCGAAGAAAGGTTCTAAGAGGAAGGCCAAAGAACAGAATAAGGGAAAGAAGAAAAAGGCCAAAAAGACTGAAAAGAAACCAAAAGGAACTTGCCATCATTGTGGCAAGGAGGGTCACTGGCGAAGAAACTGCAAGGTTTATCTTGAGTCCTTGAAGAATAAGGCATCCGATGCCCCATCCTCTTCAGGTATCTTCGTTATTGAATGTCACTCTATTTCCTCAAATACCTGGGTACTTGATACTGGGTGTAGCTCACATATATGTAATGACATACAGGGGCTAAGGAATAGAAGAAGACTCGTCAAAGGAGAAGCGAATTTGCGAGTTGGAAATGGAGCAAAGATTGCTGCTGTTGCCAACGGAACATATTTGCTAAAGCTCCCCACTGGACGTGTCTTAGAATTGGATAATTGTGATTTTGTTCCTTCGTTAATAAAGAACATTGTATCTATTTTATGTTTGAATGAAAAGGGTTATCATTTAACTTTTAGTAACAATTGTTGTTACATAACTTTAAATGGTGTTCTTTATGGGACTAGAACATTATGCAATGGTATCTACATGTTAGATTTATCCGGTGACATTTTTCAATATCGAAGTTAGCAATAAACGTGCTCGAATAGATAATCGAATAGACCCCTACACGTGGCATTGTCGTCTTGGCCATGTAAGTAAGAAACGCATGACCAAATTACACCGATGTGGAATTTTGGAATCATTTGAACCCGGTTCATTTGATACATGCGAATCATGCTTAAAAGGCAAGATGACCAAATTACCCTTTTCTGGAAAAGGTAATCCAGTGGGAGAATTGCTTGGTCTAATACATACTGATGTATGTGGACCAATGTCAACTCTTGCACAAGGAGGCTATAGCTACTTCATCACCTTTATCGATGATCACTCATGATTCGGGTATGTGTTCTTGATGAAACACAAATCTGAAGCTTTTGAGAAATTCAAAGAGTTCAGAAATGAAGTAGAGAAACAGCTTGGCAAAAGTATTAAGATACTTCGATCCGATCGGGGTGGTGAATACTTAAGTTAAGAGTTTCAAGATTATCTTAGGGACAATGGGATATTGTCCCAATGGACTCCGCCGTATACACCACAGCATAATGGTGTATCTGAGAGGCGCAACGGAACCTTGATGGACATGGTTAGGTCGATGATGAATCATGCAACTCTTCCAAAATCCTTTTGGGGCTATGCACTTAAGACAGCTGTTTACTTGATAAATAGAGTCCCGACCAAGGTAGTCTCTACTACTCCATATGAGACATGGAATAGTAAGAAACCTCACTTAACTCACCTTAAGATATGGGGTTGTCCTGCTTATGTGAAGCGGACTATATCAGACAAATTGGATGCTAAGTCTGATAAATGTCTATTTATTGGATACCCTAAGGAAACGAAAGGTTACCAATTCTATCATCCCTTGGAACAAAAGGTGTTTGTTTCAAGGCATGCTGTATTTCTGGAAAAGGAATTTCTTTTACTAGAAAACAGTGGGAGTGACATTGAACTTGATGAAGTTCAAGAAACTCCAATAGACATTACAGAGACACCTAGTCTAGACCCACAACCAATAACTCATAATGATGAGCTATCAGTTGAACCTAAAACAACACCACCTCTTCGTAGATCTGATAGGACACGCAATATTCCAGAGAGATATGGATTTCTCATAAGTGAATCGAACGACGTGTTACTCATAAGCGATGACGAACCTATCAGTTATGAAGATGTTCTGAAATGTTCAGAAAGGGACAAATGGCTTGAAGCCATGAAGTCGGAAATGGATTCCATGTACGAAAATCAAGTATGGGACTTGGTTAACCCACCTGAAGGGATTAAGCCCATAGGGTGCAAGTGGGTTTTCAAGAAGAAAACCGACATGGAAGGTAATGTAGTTACCTTTAAGGCTAGATTAGTGGCAAAAGGATATCGTCAAAAACAAGGAATTGATTATGACGAAACCTATTCGCCAGTAGCTATGCTTAAATCCATTCGGATGCTCCTAGCCATAGCAGCTCATTATGATTATGAGATATGGCAAATGGATGTGAAAACAGCTTTCCTTAATGGAAACCTGCTTGAGGATGTATACATGATACAACCTGAAGGTTTCACATCGGTTGATAAAACCAAAGTATGCAAGCTTCGACGATCCATATATGGACTGAAGCAAGCATCTAGGAACTGGAACATCCGTTTTGATGAGACAATCAAAGAGTTTGATTTCTCACAAAATCCTGACGAACCTTGTGTGTACAAGAAGGTTAGTGGGAGTGCAGTCGTATTCCTAGTATTATATGTCGATGACATATTACTTATAGGAAACGATATATCAGTTTTACAGACAGTTAAAATTTGGTTGTCCAAAACTTTCTCCATGAAAGACCTGGGAGAAGCAACCTATATCCTTGGGATTAGAATCTATAGAGATAGATCAAAACGGTTGCTTGGTCTTTCGAAGTCTACGTATATAGACCGAGTGCTAAAAAGGTTTAGCATGTCGGAATCCAAGAAAGGTTACCTTCCCATCAGGCATGGGATCAACCTTTCAAAGTCTATGTGTCCGCGCACAGAAGACGAGAGGATTTGCATGAATAAGATTCCTTATGCATCCGCAATAGGATCTATCATGTATGCTATGTTATGTACAAGGCCCGATGTATCGTATGCTTTGAGCATCACAAGCAGATACCAGTCGGATCCAGGAATGGATCATTGGGCGGCTGTCAAGACAATCCTTAAGTACTTAAGAAGAACTAAGGATGTGTTCCTAATATATGGAGAAGGAGATATGGTAATGCGTGGGTATACAGATGCCAGTTTCCAGATAGATAAGGATGACTCCAAAGCTGAGTCTGGATACGTATTTACTTTGAATGGAGGCGCAATAAGTTGGAAGAGTTCCAAACAAGACACCGTAGCGGATTATACCACGGAAGCAGTTTGGATCAAGAAGTTTGTCTCGAAACTTGATGAGGTTCCAACCATTGATGAAGCAATACCGGTTTATTGCGACAACAATGGAGCTATTGCACAAGCAAAGGAACCAAGGTCTCATCAGCGATCCAAACACGTGCTTCGTCGCTATCATCTGATCAGAGAGATTATAAGTAGGAATGATATACAAATTGAAAAAAATCCCACTGAAAGGAATTTAGCGGATCCTTTAACTAAGGCCTTGCCTCAGAGCAAGTTTGAGGGTCATGTTAGAGCCTGTGGTATTGGATACCATAGCGATTGGCATTAGGCCAAGTGGGAGTTTGTTAGTGATATGAGAGAAGTGTCCTAAGGCAATCGCCTTATGATTGTAAACATTTATTTTAATAAATGATAATTCACTATTTGAGTATACATGTTTGTGTATTTGATTGGGATCTTAAACTCATCTACTGAATGTCCGCAATACAATTCACAGCATAAGAGAATTTGTGATGGGATCACAACTAGTGATTATCTCTACATGTGTAATTGTGAAGTATTGAAAATATCCTTAGTCGATGAATTGATAAAAACAGACACTATCAATTCTGTTGAGACTAGCATGGGTTATTCTCTAATCAGCTGATTCTCACTGGCTGGTGACATTAGGATATCCGGAGATAAACATGGATGCTAGTTAAGAGAACTAGTTCGTTGGAGTGACTAGCTGTAAAACTTCATATGGTAATCTACATATAGATATGTCAATGAAGTTCTTACTGCAGCTTAAGTGCGATGATCCTTTGACTTGCGGTGTTCAAGTCATCTTGGTCATGGAGACTTATACTTTAACATCTTAAGCAAGAATCTCCAAGGAGGTGTGGACCCAGGATGATTGGGTATAAGCCGAAGTGCCCGAAGATGTTTGAACAACCTACAAAGGATTCACCACTCCTTGCGAGGAGATGTATACCCAGGCCTATCGTCGGATTGTTACTCAAAGCCTCTGGCCAGAGCATATCATGTTTAGAGTATGAGTCTCTTAAATAGATGAGTGTAATTAGAAATCCAAAGGACGAGAAAGACATTACTTGGGCTAGGTGTGACGAAGTCAGCCTAGTGGGGACTGACACACACAAACCATGTCCTGAACCAAGTGGGTATAAGATGGTGAAGGGAATGGGGCACGATTCATTAGAGCTGCTGAAGGGTTTCAGAATTACTTCTGAGGTCAACCGTTGATCTTTCGATTAATTGGGGGTCATGATGTACTACTAGGTGCCACTCATGATCGTTCTATAATTAGTTGATTATAGACGACCAACATTAATCGAAAGCCTATTTAGTCACACGCACTACGAGTAATCCGAGGGATTTAAAACGAGTTGAAAATTGGATTTTTCGATCAAGAGAAATAAGTCGAATCTGAGTTAATCAGAGGCGCAACGGAAGCTAAAAATGGCTAAGTCTTTTGAAGGCTTATTGGGCGAATTAAATGAGTTTAATTCGCGATGGGCTCGGCTCGATTTGGCCGGCCAAAGAGGGTGCCCACCCTCTTTGTTTTGGCCGGCCACCACTTGGGGAGAAAACCAATTTATTTGGTTTAATTAATAAAATAAATCTAGCACGATTTGTTTTATAAATTATGGATAAATAAATTTGTATTAAGAAATTTATATAAAGAAATTTATAGAAATTTATTCTTTTTATAGAAATTAAAATGATCCATGGAATGGTTTATTTTAATTTTATAAAATCAATTTGAATTGATTTTTCCATAATAAAGAAGATTTATAAATTTTTTGTAAAATTTATTCCATAATAAAAGGAGAGATGTATTTGTTTTATTATAAAGTTAGTTATAATAAAACTTGGCTTAAACGGAATAATTCATAAAGAAAATTTATAGGATAAATTTCTTATGAAAAATTCCGTTAAAGGGGAGACTTGGCAAGGGAGAGGCTACTATATAAAGGAACCAAAGGCAAGCCTTGAATTCCTAATTGAGTTATCAAGAGATCTAGTAGTTCTCTCCCTCTCTCTCTTATTCTCTCCCTTTCTCTTCCTCCTAGGGCCGGCGCCCCTTGCTCACCCTAGGGCCGGCGTCCATCCCACCTAGGGCCGGCGCACCATCCTCCCCATCCAAGGGTTGCCGTGAGCTATCATCTCCAAGGATAAGTCAACCAAGAAGAAGAAGAAGCAGATAACATCTCCTTCCTTCCCGGAATTTAGATTCTGTTTCTTGGTGGTTAGTTTCCTTTCTTCTCTCTTGATCTTCTAGTTGTGCCTTTAGAGAATCTAGTAGTTCTCGTCGGCACAAAACTCGTGACTTTGCGAAGTCATCCCGAAGAGAACTCGGCTTGGACGCGAATAGAGGCGGAGCTTCCAAGGGACGCTACGGTTGGATCTCGTCCCTTACTTCAAGTTACGCGAGGTACTAAGTAAATTAGTTTACTTTTCCGCAAAAGTTTTAATTTATGATCATGTCCACACATCATAAGGTCGCATGCTAGATACGTGGTTAAAATAATTTGAGAAATTATTATGCTAATTCTTCCGCTGCACGTAAATAATTTTAAAATTTACGAACCCATATCCTTGTCAACATGCACCCGGTCCCAACAGTGGTATCAGAGCCGGTTAGTGTTCGACATAATCATATAATTATTTTGCGGAAAACTTTAACATCTTCATCAAGCATCATCATGAAGCGAGTGGGAAAATGGTAAAACCTTGTATCATTTGATTTTTCCCGTTTAAGTCATGATTTGGAACTAATTTGGCTTATTTTGCTTGATGTTCCTTATTGTCTCTTGTTATGGGATCGTATGGGTACATGCATTGGTATGTGTTATGTTAGGGTTGCACATAAAAGACAAAAGGGTGAGGGATCATCTCACCAAGGTCAGGGAGACCTGGAGGGACCTCGGTTTCGGTCCGATGAGTGTCGAAAAGTGTTTGAGAGTGTGACTTTCATCTTAATGAATTGTCTCTATCTCAATCGATTATATTTCCAGGTGATTCCTCCCATCATTGAGATCATTGAGTATTTTGGGTTGGAACAACTGTTGTATTGCCAACACTTCATTAATTTTGACCTATGTAAGGAATTTGATGTGAACCTTACATCTATTGGTGCCCAGAATAATGTATATGAGTCAATGGTGCAAGAGGTTACCATCAGTCACACCCGACGTGTTGCGAGCATTTTTAGGGTGTAAAGTGTCAAATAGCCAGTTTACATGTTTCCCCAAAGTTGATGAGCCTTTAACTTTACCGAGTGTCACCATAGATCAAATCCACCGGTATTATTTTGGTAGACCTCGATGTCCTAGGGACTGTATTTTTGAAGCTAAAAACATGAGTCCAATTAGTTATGTGTTGTACAAGATTGTCCTAGATTGCATTCTTCCTATTGTCACTAAGGGGCGGTCGAGGATTCGACTTGCCCACTTGGTGATGATGTATGTCCTAGAGAGGAGGTTGGACATCGATATAGCCCGCCAGATTTTTGCATCCATTACTTATTTCTCCCACGATGTCAATAAGAAGTTATACATGCCTTTCGATCATGTTTTGACCAAATTATTTAGGTTTAGAGGGGTCAGAGTCAACAGGGGTCAAATGCATGAGTTATCTAAGGACTATGACCAAATAGGACCTCAACAGCTCTCTTTAGCTGGGATCGAGAAGCATGAGGGGGAGATAATCTGGCGTCGTCATCTTGCTCCAGAGTCAGATGATGATGAGGAGGAGCCCGCTGGAGGAGTTACACAGGAGCAGTTCTCCCAACTCCAGTCTGAAGTTCACGGCCTCCGGGAGGACTTCCACGGGTTTTAGCAGCAGTAGATGGGCTTTCAGCAGACACAGACTGCCATTCAGGAGGAGGTTCATGGCCTCACACAGTTCTGTCAGGGGTTTCAGCAGAGACAGGATGAGATGTACGACATGATGCAGCAACTACACCTCATGTATCAGGCTCCTGCTTCTCCTCCGGGCGACGGCACGCAGTAGAGTTTATGTGTGGGTTTGAGTGTTGAGAGTGTTTTGCTTGGTTGTATATTTTATCTCTCAAACACTTTCTTTTGGCATTGTAACACTTGACTGCTTTGGGGCTACGACCCTTATGACTTTCTTTACGCTTTATTTTGTAGTATGTATAAAACCTTGAGTTTATGTTTTATATTGCTTTTATTTTAGTTTGTAAGTTGATAATTGACGTAATGCTTTATTGATATCATGAAATGTAAGGAAAATTTGATAAATGCATGAATGTCTAGGGCTAAGAGATAAAAGGGGGGAGGTCTTATCATATTGAAAATCTATAAGGAAAAAGGTGATTCGGAAACAATTCTAAGTTTGAAATAGTCTATGATAGGCTTGGCAAACATATAAAAATCACAAGAAGCCGTGAGAGTTGATATTTATTGAAACATTTTGAGAGAAATGGGGTTTGTACCAAAAGTCAAGCATATTTGGTATTTTTCATAAAATAATATTTTTCTAGGGTAGATTATATCCTGACAAATATACTTGCAAAATTTTATATTTTTTTGAATTTTATAGAATTGTCTAGGGGTTTCTGAAATTCGGCTGGGAGTTTCAAGTTGAGACTATATCAGTCGACTGCCCTGGGGGCAGTCAGCTGATGTCTCGGGAAATTTGTGAATTTCACAGGCCAGTCGACTGCCCCAAGGGCAGTGACTGATAAGGTTGTTTGGTGATTTCTGAGGGGGTTTTCAGAAATAAAGTGAGTTCTTTTGACACTAGGGTTAGGATTGCTTGGGGCAATCTTTTTGATGGTGTCAAAGGGGGAGAATTTGTGGTGCTATGTTAGGTTTAACTTGACATAAGAAAACTTGTGGTGTTAAGTTGGGTAGGACTTAACTTGGTGTTATGGTGTTAAGTTGAGTAGAACTTAATGTGGTGTTGGTTGTGAGAATTGAAAATTGGAAGAGGGCATAGGTTAAGGGGGGGTTGCCTCTTGTTTGCTATGCTGTTAATTTTCAATTGCAATTGTTGTTTTTGTTTACCTAACTTAAACATATTGCCACACATCAAAAAGGGAGAGATTGTTGGGGCAATCGACCTGGGTATGATCTGGAGGATCATGGGTTTTGATGTGTGTGTCAATATGGTTATGTTAGGGGTTTATTGTGTTCTAATATGTGTATGTGAGTGTGCAGATTTGCAGGTACACATAGACTTGGTTGGATGTCTTCAGCTGAAGGCTGGCATGGAGGCAAGCCGTGGGCTTGCGTGCACATCTGAGGGACCATGGACAAAGCAGGTACGATGAGCCGAGGGAAGAGGATTTCGAGGCGTACGTGAAGGATAGCATTGAGGCAAGCCGTGGGCTTGTGTGTGTATCCGAGGGACGAGGGTCAAAATCGAAGAGGGCTTGAAGGCGACGGATCGAGGCTGCTGAAGCAGAGACGGTGAGTCGAGGGATGCAGACTTCGAGGCATGCGTGAGGATGACATGGAGACGAGCCGAGGGCTTGCGTGTGCATATGAGAGACGGGAGCCGAAGATGAAGAGGGTGTGAAGGTAACAGATCGAGACTGCTGATTGAATTGTCAACCAGGTTGTAAGCGTCCGAGTGTGAGTGTTTGTACTCGGGAACTAAACTGGGACGGTTCAAGTGCGGAGAGAAATGTACTGGAGAAGTGTAACCATAGGCTTAGAGAAGGACCAGTCAATTGCCCCATGGGCAGTCGACTGGTGTGGCCAGAATTCGAAAGGTCAGGCTTGAATTTCGAATTCCCGAAAGGCCAGTTGACTACCCTAAGGGGAGTCGACTGGTAACGGTCACATTTCAGCTCGAGCTCTATTTAAGGGAGCTCGTTTTAGGCTGTTTACCTTTTGCGAAACTTGCTTGGATAAAGCTCGTTAGTAGCATCTATTGCTTAGTTAGTGTCTAGGAGTTGTGGTGAGGTTTCTTCACCCACAAGGAGCTACGAGATCTAGCCAGAGGTGCTCCGGGGAATCATCCACCGACGGATTAGGGATCACCCACCTTACGGGTAGCCATGAAGTAGGAGTTTTATCTCCAAACCACATAAATAGGTGTGTTCTTTCTTGTTAGGTTTGTTTTTATTTAGAATATTCCGCTTGCGCACTAACGATTTTTGGAATAAAATCAAAAGAATCTATTCACCCTCTCTCTAGCTTGACAATCACAATCTAACAGAATATACCCATTTATAAGTTACAACCCATGGGTTCAACACTAGTAGGACAAGGAACAATATCCTAAGTGTGATTCTCTTGAAGAGCTTGAAGTTCATATTACATAGCTTTAACCCAACATACATGTTTAGTTGCTTGAAAATAAGAGCTAGGAATTATAGTATCAACTAAAGTGACAGAGAAACCATATTTTTTAGGAGGATGACGAATGAGAGAGGATTTTCGAAGAGCTACCGAAGAAATAATTGGATCAAGGTTGAGAAGATTTATGACGATGGAGGTTGTTAGCATTGATAGAAAATTCCATGTTTAAAATACTCAATTGCTGGAGAGATATCATTAAAGTTAGGAAGAAGAATATTTCCGGAAAGAGAAATATGTTGCGGAAAATAGTACTCATATTCAAAGAAAATCATATTTCTGGAAATACACTAATGATTAGCGACAACATCATAACACAAAAACCCCTTTTGAGCATTGATGTAGCCCATAAAATCACACCCTATGGACTAAGCTATAAGTTTGTGACGCTCATGACTGTTATATTTGAGATATGTCTTAAAAGCAATCACCTTTAACATTGTGTTATTTATTTGATCAATAAAATTTACTATTTGAGTATGCATCTTATATATATGTCATTTTATCTTAAACTCAATCAATAAAGTTCATAATACAATGCATAACATGACAAAAATTATGATTGAATCACAAATAGTCAGTATCTCATCATGTGTAATTATATACATATTGAAATCTTTCTTAGCCAATGAATTGATGAAACTGACATTGTCAATTATGTGGGACTAACACATGTTATAGTCTTTGGTTTATCCAAGTAGTCAATCCTCAACAGCCTGGAAGCATTGGGATGCTCATAGTGAACATGTGGATGCTAATTATGTTGGTGCAGAAAGCACCAAAGTCAAACCTGTGTTTTGATAATGGCAACAGAGTTCAAAAGTTAAGTCTTACTTGTTATCTAACATGTCACTCTAGTGTGCAGGGTAAAAAGCCCTAGCGAAGGACTGCTAGGCACTGGCGAAGGAATGCCAGGGTAAAAAGCCCTAGCGAAGGACTGCTAAGCACTGGCGAAGGAATGCCAGGGTCAAAAGCCCTAGCGAAGGACTGCTAGGCGCCAGGCGAAGGACAGCTTGGAACTGAAGCCCTAGCGAAGGAATGCTAGGCACCGGGCGAAGGACAGCTCGGTATACAAGACCTGGCAAAGGCCGCTAGGCAAAAGTCCAACCAAAGGAGCGGTTGGCATCAGGTACATTCTCCCGAGAGGAGTAGGTGAGGACGCGTTCCCCGTCGAGGGAACAATAGGCGTCAGTTCGACCTAGGATTCCATTTTGGAGGCCCAAAGTCAGAACCAAGACAGCTAAGGCTGTATAAACTAATATTTTATTATTTATTGTGTTTTGGACTAACCCTGGATGCAAGACCGATGGAACGAGTGTCTGTAGCTCAGAGAGCCTCAAAGGAACGAGGCAACAGCTGACCAAGGCGCCCGGAGTGTCCCGGGCGCCCCCAAGGTAAACACAAAAGACAAGAAAGCAAAGCAAGCTTCGACAGCTCAACTCCCGGGCGCCCCCACTGCTCCCAGGCGCCCCGAGCGCTCCGGGCGCCCCCAATGCAAGTCAACACAGCCGAAGCCAGCGAAGACAAAGGATAAGACTTGACCCGGTCAATCCGGGCGCCCCCAGCGTTCCGGGCACCCCGGTCAAGATGTGATCCCGAGTTTGAAGGGATCAGATGTTGACCGAGCGAAAGGGGGATCGACCGACAAGTGGGGGGCGCCCCCGACGTCCCGGCCGCCCCCAGGCCCTATATAAAGGGCCCTCGACCCCAAGGCTCAAGCAACACTTTCAATCAACGCTTCTACGCTCTTCTGCTCTCGCGCCTCACTCCGGAAACCTCTCAACTCGAGCCGACGATGTCCCGCTACTCCGAAAAAGACAACCTACATCGGACGTTGGTAAAGGAAGAGTTTTCTTTTTATTTAAAGTTTACTATGCTATATTTGTAACTCAAAACTGTAAACTATTTTTTTGCGCCTCATATAGAATTGCCCAAAGTAAACGATCAACGATCGTGGGCCTTGGAGTAGGAGTCGACCTAGTCTCCGAACCAAGTAAAAAATTACTGTGTTTGCGTTGTGTGTTTTAATTTCCGCTGCATAATTTCTCTATCTGTTAAATCCGAACGATTTTCGATATTCACCCCCCTCTATCGGTTCTCTCAATCCAACAAATTATGGGTAATTAGTTCATTGGTTACCTGCTATGAGATTTCATAGTGTCCTTTATCTGTTGATGAAGATCTCAATCAGTGAAAGTTTCCTTAAATTTAAGATATTCAAGTTATCTTGGCCATGGAGACTTATACTTTGACATCTTGGCAAAACATTCTTAGGAATTCTAAGTTTGGATGATTGGATATAAGTTAATATATTTGAAGATATTTAAATAGCCCATGAAGGATTCACCACTCCTTTTATAAAAGAGATATACATTATGGTCTCTTGTCAAAATTATTACTCATAAGCCTTTGGCCAAAGCAAACACGCCAAGAGAATGATTTTATTGAACATGTATTTTTGAGTAATTCGAATCCATAAAACAAGGAACTAAAACTTGGGCTAGGTGTAACATAATCATCATAGTGGGGGCTGATACATCATGTCCTAAACCAAGTTGGTGTAAGATGAGTGAAAGGAATAGACACGCTGATAATTGTAACAGTTGAAAGGTTCAAAAGATCTTCTAAAATCAATTATGATTTGTCTGTCAATTAGGGATCATGATGTACTATTAGATGTCAGTTATGATCGATTCATAATTAATGGATAATTATGAACGATCAACATAACCAGGAACCTATTGGGTCCACACTACAAGTATGTCTTTAAAACCTAGGAGTAAGTTAGAGAATAAGATTCTCAAAGAGAAAAATGTGAGATCGTTTAGAATCGATAGAGGGGGTGAATATCGATAAAACTTTTTCGGATAAAAATAAGAATAATACGCAGCGGAAATAAAACTTAATGTTAACACACTTGGTTTTACTTGGTTCGGAGTCTAGATCGGCTCCTAGTCCAAGGTCCACGGTCCTTGACCGTTTACGTTGGGCAATTCTATATTTCGGAAACTGGTTACAGATTTGAAGCACAAATATAGAATTTAATTTAAGCAATTAAATTAAACTAAACAAATACCGATGACCGGGGAAGGATTCGAAGATCGGAGCAGCGGGTCGTCGTTGGTGCTTTAAACTTGAGCATGGAGCGTTTGGAGCAGAGCACTTGAATGTTTTCGTTAGAAGCAGTGTTGTTTGGAAGCAAGGGGGTGAAACCCTTTATATATAGTCGTCTGGGGCGCCTATGTTGAATGGGGCGCCTGACACGTGTGCCCTTCTGCGCGAATCGTCATCCGTAGACTTGGCCAACGCTTATCCCTTCAACTAGGGTGCTTGGGATGACTGGGGCGCCTGTATGCTCACGGGCGCCTCTTTTGCTGACGTGGAGGCTTGCTTCACATACTGCTTGGAAAGCACCCTTCTGGGGCGCCTGTATCCATACAAGCGCCTGTATTCTCGGGCGCCTGACACCATTCAGGCGCCTGGGATGCAGAGAACTTCAACCTTCATTCCTGCAACCAAGGTTAGTTCCAAAGCACAAGTAATAGATAAGTTAGGTTTAATTAATAGTCTGCACTGTCTTGGTTCTAACTTTGGGCTTCCCAAATGGAACCCTTAGTTGAACCGACGCCTAGTGTTCCCTCCTACGGGGAACACGTCCTCGCCTACTCCTCTCAGGAGAATTTACCTTTTGCTAACCGGCTCCTCCGGTTGGACTTTTGCCCGATCTTCCGGATCAGGACTTCGTGCCCAGTTCACGACCAGGACTTATTGCCCAACTCTTGGTCAGGTCTTCGGTACCCAGCCCTCAGCCAGGACTTATTGCCCAATTCCTCGAATCAGGACTTCATGCCCAGTCCACGACCAGGACATATTGCCCAACCCTCGGTCAGGTCTTAGGTGTCCAGCGCTCGGCCTGGACTTATTGCCCAATTCTACAAACTAGGACTTCGTGCCTAGCTTACCTAGGACTTTTCCTGCGCACTTCAATAGATACATTAGATCACCATATAACCTTAACTTGTGAACCCTTTGCCATTATCAAACCCCAGGTTCGATCTTGGTGCTTCCGGCACCAACAATCTCCCCCTTTTTGATATATGGCAACCTGGTTCAAAAGTTAAGTTAAAACATATAAAGCAAGTAAACAATCATGTTTATTTTCCCTCTCTTTTAAGACAACTAAATTTTGAAAAACATACACTAAGCTCCCCATGAATTAGAGATTCTCCCCCTGAAGCTTTTAAAGATATGTAGTTTTTCAAACAGTTTAAGTGTAACCTTTTTGAGAAAAAAATCTTTTTGAAAAAAAAACATCAGCAAATTTTGACCAAGTATGTTTTGCAACACTTTTGAAGTTGAAAAAAGTTAAGACACCTTTTTGAAAAGTTTAATAAATTTTTCCAAAACAAAGGAATTTTAACTTCTCTTGAAAATTTGTACCAAAAGGAACACACCTTACATTTTGCTAAAGAATTTGCAGTTAGAAAAATATTTTTCACTTAGAAATATTTTGCAAAAAAGAATTGCAGTTAGAAAAATATTTTTCACTTAGAAATATTTTGCAAAAAAGAATTTGCACTTAGAAAAATATTTTCCACTTAGGAAGAATTTGTACTTAGAAACATATTGTGCACTTGGAAAAATATTTTGAACTTACTTTAAGACTTTTGAAAGAAGATTTGCCCTTAAAACATTTTTGCAAAAAAAATCTGCACTAGAGAATTTAACTTTACTTTTTCAAAAAAATTATTTTTTTTACTCTCCCCCTTTGCCATATATCAAAAATTGATTGAAAACCAATTTCGAATCAATTGCGAATCAGAGCTAGTTAAAAAACAATCTAAATACATATTGAACGAAATCTAGTGAGTCCAAGCAACAAAAACCAACTAAATTGAACTCGTTCGGGTCGTGTCTAACCCAGTTAGCTACTTATTAACTGTTATATAACAGTAACTTTCACTAGGGTTAGTCAAGTTAAGTGATCTAATCAAGTTAGATTTTCTAAGCTTGAATACTTAGCTTGATTGTTGTTCAATTGTATTTATCACCCCAACTACTCTAGATTCATTGACTTAAAGCATCTTGAGTCAAGACATAGACCTAAGCATCTCAACCCAGTCTAGATTATCAATCAATGTATCCTAAGGTGCTTGTGAGATGCTGGCTTCTGGATCTATAGGAGCATGAAATTCTAGGGTTAAAGCCTAGGCTAAATCCATTGCGCAGAAAACCCTAGTTTTAAAGGGGGTAATTTTTCAAAAAATCTAAGTCGAAAAACAATTTAAAATTTGAACAACATTAAGAATAGAATTTCTTGAAAAATATGAAATATTAAAAAATTTTGAGAAAAATTAGAACAGTCCTATTCTACTAAGCACAACCCTAAAATATAAGACAAATATAAAGCAGATAAATCAATCAGGTGCATAGAAAATAGGTCAAGTGCATAATGTAAGTCAACAAGTCAACCCTTTAAACTAGGGAAAGTCAGATCATCAGAAATACAACTCAGGTCTAAAAAGATGGGTAAGGAGGCCAAAATGGGTCGGGTTGCCACGACCAAAACATCGACATCATCTCCTCATGTCGGGCTTGGTCTGCATTGTGTCGGGCCTGAAGTGCGTCCATGTGCTCGACGTGATGAGTCTCCATCTCCTCTCAGAGACTGTGGTCCTCCATCTCTATCCGAGCAAGGCGTTGGTCCGTAGTCAATGGTGGAGGCTCTCGCAGATGCTCCTTGATCTCGGTGGCAAGATCGGCTACACCGACGTCCACCTCCTCGTTCGAATCGATTTGGTGTCGAGCATCTCGTTGTCTCCACGACAAAACCCCGATGGTCGAGATGTCTATGGCTGCTAATGAAAAGTTCCTAGCCCCTATCTCATCAAACTCAGTCATAGTAACGATCTCGCCGACAGAGATGTCGCGACCATGATGATGAAGAAGTGTGGTGAGAATGTGACAGTAGGGTGTCCGTACTCTGGAGTGGGTGGATACACTGGATGCGTAGATGATTGTATGGAACATGTGTGGACCTATGTCTATGTACAAGTGGTTGATCATCGCATAGAGTAGGAAGGTATGGAAGGGTCGCATCGCAGCTATATCTCGAGAGGCCAACGATAGAATGCAGCAGATCAGGACTTTGTGAAGAGCGTAGTCCTGGATACGCAGATCGACGGACTGAAATCGTTGTACCGTCGAATCCCTCTCATCTCCGAAAAAATAAGAGTAGAGAGTATCGAGAGTGATGTGTGAATAAGGATGAGCGAAGGGAAGATCAGTTAGAGGATAACAACAGAATGTGGACTGGGAAGGTCGTAGTCTAAGGAAATGGTTGAAAAGAGTGGGTGTGATGGTGAGTGGAATGGTCTGGATAGTGGTAAAGTAGCAGAGGTCATCAATTTTGATGAAGTTATTGTAAAACTCAGTACACAGGGTCGTGTTGATTGGACTGGTGCAATATACCAGTTGATATAGTTGGTAGAAGTTAATAACGTCTATAGCTAAAGGGCAAGATTGGGTAAAGAAGCTATTTAAATAGTTCATCTTAATATGTTTATAAGTCGTGTGTGCGAACTTATTAAATAAAGCTAAGGTAGGAAACCTAGGGTCAGGACTGAGCTCGGCCCCGGGGTCATTTTGGGTGACTCGGCACTTACTAAGTAAATTAACAAAAACTAACATTATTAAAAAAAAATTGAGATTTAATTGAAAATTCAAAAGTAAGTTTATAGCTAATTCATACCGGGGCAGCATTATAGGAGGAAGATATGGGAAGCTTTGGGGTGCCTTTGAAGATGTGAGAGGATGAAAGGGGATGGTTTAAAGTGTGGTGAAAGAGGTTGGCCGCATGGGTTTATAAAGGTCTGATGGATCGCTTGGCGTGCTAGAGGGGGGGTGAATAGCACTTTTTCGATCGTTTCTCTACAAAGTCATTAGCGCAGCGGAAACAATAATATGTAAAGGAAAATAAAAGCAATGCTAACAACCTGATTTACTTGGTATCCACCCCGGACGAGTGACTAATCCAAGAATCCGTCGGTGGATCAATCCCCGGATAACCTCCGGCTAGCTCTCGTCACTCCTTATGGGTGGAGAAACCTCAGCACAACACCAAGCAAAGCTCTGAGTATAAAAACTACTATCTTACCTTTAACCAAGATAAGATTCGTCAAGAATTTCAGCCACCACGAAGTCCTATTTAAATAGGACTCGGGCTGAAACCCTTGCTACCAGTCGACTGCCCCCAGGGCAGTCGACTGGTGCCACTGAAATTTGACTGTTGTATCCTAACGTCCGAATTCTCAGCCAACTCACCAGCCACCTACCAGTCTGTTGATGCAGTCTGGCCCGGTTGTTGTTTTGGTGTTTGACAATGATTTAAGTTTGGTTGAGTGAATTTGGGTTAAAGTCCTGGTCGGGGACTGGGCATGAAACCCTGGTGAGTGAAGCCAGGTCCTAGCTTGTGAAGCTAGGTTGAAATCCCGGTGAGTGAAGCCGGGTCCTGGTGAGTGAAGCCAGGTGATGGAAATCCCGGTAAGTGAAGCCGGGTCCTGGTGAGTGAAGCCAGGTGTTGGAAATCCCGGTGAGTGAAGCCGGATCCTGGTGAGTGAAGCCAGGTGTTGGAAATCCCAGTGAGTGAAGTCGGGTCCTGGTGAGTGAAGCCAGGTGTTGAAAAGTCCTAATTCGGAAGAGGTGGGTGAAAAGTCCTAGCTTGGAGGGCTAGGTGAAAAGTCCTAGCTTGGAGGGCTAGGTGAAAAGTCCTAACTCGGAGGGTTAGGTGAAAAGTCCCATCTTGGAGAGTTAGGTGAAAAAGTCCTGGCTTGGAGGGTCAGGTGCCTAGCTTGGAGGGCTAGGTTGGATGAAGGTCTAACTCGGAGGGGTTGGGTGAAAAGTCCTAGCTTGGAGGGCTAGGTGAAAAGTCCTAGCTTGGAGGGCTAGGTGAAAAGTCCTAACTTGGAGGGTTAGGTGCAAATTCCCAACTTGGAGAGTTAGATTGAAAAATCCTTAGCTTGGAGGGCTAAGGTGAATGAAATCCTAGCTTGGAAGGCTAGGTCTGCGTCCCTGGATCGGTCTGGTGACCGATCAGGGAGTTGGCACGCTGCTCCTTCGTGGATCGGTCTGGTGACCGATCCAGCGATGTCTAATCGGTCTGGTGACCGATCAGGGAGTGTGTGTTTCACTCACTGCACAGCTCCTGATCGGTCTGGTGACCGATCAGGGAGCGAACAGTGAGTTGAGTTCCCCTGCTAATCTGCTCCTGATCGGTCTGGTGACCGATCAGGGATACTGCTCAGATCGGTCTAGTGAACGATCATTTGTCACAAGGTTCTCACTATCACCGATCAGGATGACTCCTGATTGGTCTGGAAGCAGCCTGATTGGTCTGGTGACCGATCAGGCTGGAGCCTGATTAGTCTGGTGACCGATCAGGCAGGAGCCTGATTGGTCTGGGGACCAATCAGGAGTGTGCAGAAGACTTCTGGATCGGTCTGGTGACCGATCAGGGTCCTTCCTGATCGGTCTGGTGACCGATCAGGCGCAGAACTTTAATTCAAATACGCTGTCAGAAGCTCTGATCGCGTCTGTTTTCTCTGCCGATTCGCTGATATTGTGTGATATTGTTTGATATTCATTTGCTAAGCTTCTATTGGAGTGTGCAGGCTTTACAGGGATGATTCAAACATTGGAGGAGAGTCAATGGGAGGCTTTCCTTGGAGCAGGTTTAGCTGTTTCCTTGTTTCAGGTCTCAACGGCGTCTGGAGAGCAGCTGGCAACTGACGGAGGCTCAGCTGGAGAGGGTCTTCAGTGGACTGAGTGCTCAGGGAGTCAGGGGGTCAGGCTGTGGCTTCAGTGGATGCTGATGGAGAGCCTGGTGATGGGAGCAGATGCTTAAGACGAGGCTGGAAGCAGAGGAGCGACAACGGGAAAACAGACAGGAACTTGAGGAGTTTGGCTGGGCTGTGTGTTGTGCTCTCTGTTGCTTGGTGCTTGAGCGTTCTTGTTTCATCTTTGTGAGCTATCCTTCTCTTAGTCTCGTGAGCTTATCTTGTATCCTATTGAGACACTTGTGGAGAGGTTTCTCCACCGAGAAGGAGGCTCTATCTTATCCGGGTTCATCGGGGCTTGATCTGTCGACGATCAAGGGATCGCCCACCTTACGGGCACGCCAAGGAGTAGGGGCAAGTTATTCCCGAACCTTGTACATCTTCGTCCTAGCGTTTGTTTGGTTTGTGATTCCTTTCTCCGTTTTATTCTTCCTGTTGTATTTTGTTTCCACTGCTACTAATCTGATCACAAGAAGAAAGTTTTATAAGAGGGGGCGATTTGAGTGTCTGGCTATATTCACCCCCCCTCTATAGCCATCTCGTCTCCAACACAGTCAACTGCCCCCAGGGCAGTCGACTGGTCCCAAGGCTGAGACCTTTCTATGAGTTCCATCAGTCGATTGCCCCCAGGCCAGTCGACTGGTCTACTCACACACCTAAGGTTACCCTTCCTGAGTACATTTCACTCCGCACTCAAACCCTAGGATTTCCCGAGTACAATCACACAGCACTCCTACCCTCATGACTCGACTGACTCCTCGTCCGCAGCCTCGACTATTGCCTTCGCACCCTCTTCATCTTTGGCTCCCGTCCCTCGGTTGCACGCAAGCCTCCAGCTTGCCTCCATGTCATCCTTCACACATGCCTCGAAGTCCGCACCCATCAGCTCATCGTCCCTGCTCTCCAAGGTCCCTCGGATGCGCACGCAAGCCTCCAGCTTGCCTCTATACTACCCTTCACCGTACTGAGGCCATCTACTCAAGTTCATATGTGTAACCTGTACATCCTGCACACTCAACATACACATTTGAGAACACAAGGGAAAACCTAACATAAACCCTTTACCCAAACATCAAAACACTTGGTCACTCTGGACCACAGATTACCTCAACAATCTCTCCTTTTTTGATGTTTGGTAATACGTTTAAGTTAGGGAAAGCAAAATAGTAGTCAATAGCAAAACTCATGCTAAACAAATGCATATGCAATGCAAGAATGGATCCTATCCCAAGGCATCCTACACCTAACCCTCCAATTTAGGACTTTTCAACAACGAGATCCTATCCCAAGGCATCTCACACCTAACCCTCTAAGTTAGGAATTTTCCACAACGGGATCCTATCCCAAGGCATCCCACACCTAACTCTCCAAGTTAGCAATTTCTACACCTAACCCTCCAAGTTAAGATTTTCCACACCTAACCCTCCAAGTTATGAATTTTCACACACCTAACCCTCCAAGCTAGGACTTTCTCATACCTAGCCCTCCAAACTAGGATTTTTCCCCAAAACGGGCTTTTTAATGTTTCTCCCAAGCTCCCCCTACATTGGACTTACAAAGGCTTTTTAAGAACTTCTCTAAGGTTCCCCTTACGCCAAGAATGGAGTAACCATACTCCCTCTTAATCTTAGCTTCCCCTAAACCTAGGGTTTCATGCAAAGGTATGTTTGGTTTCCCAACTTAAACTCAAACTTCTCCCCCTTTGCCTAACATCAAAAAGACCTCAATAATATCCCAATTATTGGTTCTTTCAATCCTTAATGGTCCTAAACAACGTGTATTAACCTCCCATACACTTGTTTCTTACCAATTGAAAACAAACCAGCTGCTGATACACATATCAGCCCTGGGCAGTCGACTGCCCCCCCAGGGCAGTCGACTGATACTATGAATATCAGACTTTTCTGGTCAAATTTAGAAATACGCCAGAATTTCCACAAATCTCCAAAAATTCTCAAATTTCGTGGAGAATTTTGTGGTACCCATACCTACTTGGGAAAAATACATTCCACAATGTATCCATCACCATTCCCAAGTTTGACACAAAACCCAAAAATTTTCTTATGAAAATCAAGGCAAACAAGGAGGCAACCTCCCCCTTAACCTATGCCTTCTCCCAATTTCCATTCTCCAAGGTTAAGTTCTATCCAACTTGACACCAAAAACCCAAGTTAAGTTCTACCCAACCTAACTTCCATGTTCTTCCCCCTTTAGCCACCATTAAAGGATTGCTCCCAAGCAACCTTATCCCTAGTGCCAAAAGAACTCAATAAAACTTAAACAATCCTAAAGTTTTGCAAGCACATTTGCTAGGATATACCCTATCATAGAAAAATATGATTCCATGAAAAATACAAATGTGCTTGACTTTTGGTACAACTTCCAATTATCTCAAAAGATTGGCATTTTGTATCAAGTTTCAACTTTATTCATGACTCCTTGTGTTTGTCAATTCTAACCATCATCAATTTACACAAGGAATTGTCCTTAACTTTTTCTTTTCAATATTCTCAAATATAAAAAGAAATTTCCTTCTTATTTCTTATCAATCTTCCTTGAATTATCCATAATATCCATATAGTCTCATATTTCATATAATCACCAATAAACCATGAGACCAATCTTTATTCAAGGAATATAACCAAGGATTCAATTTTAAGACCATCTCCTATTATCCAAAGCCTTTTCTTCCTAACCCTACTGGCTCTGGGGCAGTCGACTGCGAAAACTTACAAAAGGTTTCTAGGCTTGAGATCAGTCGACTGCCCTCAAGGCAGTCGACTGATACCTGATTTTCAGGTTTTTCAGTCGAATTTCAGAAATCCTTAAATAATTCTACAAACCTCCAAAAATTATGAAATTTCGTGGGGAGATTTGTGGGGCCAATGTCTACTTGGGAAAAATACGTTTCCAAACAAATGTACTTTGGATCCCAAGATTGACACGAAACTCAACTTATCCTAAAGTGTATCATTGAAACTTATCGCAAAAGTCTCAATTGTGATTTGTCCTTTATGTATCTTCTAATACTTTGTCACAATTCATTTTTATCAGTGAATTACATGATATTTGCCCATTAAAACCTAATTTTACCCAATACAACCGTATTTCCACATTTTCTCCCTAAATTCCCTTTCAATGTGCCAAAACCTAGGATTAAGACATACCCAAGTCTTTCAATCACTTTTTGGCACATTTCACCTAATTTCCTAGGAGAAAAACTCTTGAGATCCATTTACCATGGACCCCAAAGGCTCCTAGAGCTCCCCCTTGAGCTCTGAGCCTTAGCCACCTCCCTAGGTGACTCAGCCCACACTAAGCCACACCGGTGAACCTCCGGTGATTTTTGGACTACAAATCTAACCTTCTTAACCTTGGACACCTTGTCCTTGGTTAAGCCACTTTCTTTCCCTTTGGATGGCACCCCCTTGCCATCCTTGTTCTTACCCTCCTTGCCATGATTATATGCTTTCCCAGCATATTTCTTTCCATTTGCCTTGAAGGTCTTAGACCGGTAGCCCAAACCCGATTTATCATAGTTGGGTTTTAAGCTGCCCAACACCATGTCTAAGCCCTTAAATCCAACCGTGAATCTCTCTAGGGTCTTTTCTAATGTATCAAGTCTTGCCCTCAAGGCTCGATTTTCCCTTTCCAAATTTCTAACCTTTGAGTCCATATGTCCACCTTGGACATTCTTAGACCTACCATCCTTTCTAGGCACATTCCTCCTCTTTTTGGGATTAGCGCCGTGATCCTTAGGTCTAGAGGTCTTGGGCTCATGATGCATGCTTCTCTAAGGATTTTGATCTATCTTGTTAATCCTAGTCCTATCATTATATCTAAAACTAAAATTGTGCACTAGTAAATAATTTTCATTAATTTTAGCATGCATGGATGGGTAATTAACATGATTCTTAAAATGCATGGAAGAACTTGAAATTGAACTCCTTTTTAACCTAGGGTTAGAAAGTACCTCCCTTACCCTTGTAGTCCCTCCTTGTTGTGATCTTTGCTTCCTCATTTCTTCTTTCTCCCATATCCTCAATTGTCTCATTTTCTTGAGCTCCTTCTTCCTCGGACACTTGGTGTGGTAGTGCCCTAGTTCACCACACGTGAAGCATCGAATCCTCCTCTTCTTCTCTTGAAATTCCCCATTCCTACACTTCATGTTAGCATTTAATTGAATTGTGGTGGGTTTAGAGTGTACCTCCTTCTTACCTTTCGGGCACCTGTCCTTGTAGTGCCCCTTTTTGTTGCAACCAAAACATGTGATGTGTTCTTTCGATTTAGCTTTGGTGGAGGTTGAAGACTTTTCTTGCTCTTGTGGAAATGAGGGTCACTCCTCCCCCTCAATCCTTGATGTTAATACCTCTTCTACTTCTTCGGATGAGGTGAATGGCTCCTCACTCGAGTTTTCAACTTCACTTGATGAACTTGACACTTCTCCTTCATTTTGGTCTTCTTGGACCCTTGAGCTTAGTTCTTCATATTCTTCCACTAATTGAGCTTGTGTAGGATTCTTGTGAAGTTCTTCTAGTTTGCTCCATAACTCATAAGCACTTTTATATTCTCCTACACAACTCAACACATTTTTAGGAAAAATATCAATCAAAATATTGATTACCTTTTCATTTACCCTAGATTGCTCTCGTTGTTCATCTGTCCAATATCTAGGCCGAAGCCTCTTGCCGTACTTGTCTCTTGGAATTTCAAAGGGGTCTTTAATGGTCATTCTACACTCCCACTCCATTCCTAGCCAATTTTCTATCCATGCCTTCCAATGGCCGAATTCTTCATGAGTGTAGGATGGGGGTGTGTTGATGTCTTGCCCCAACTTATCTTCCAAGTTCATCTTCCTTTAGCGTGTGCTCCCTCGGCGGTTAGTCCGATCAAGAGCGGTCCTTCGCTCTGATACCAACTGAAGGATCGCTTGGCGTGCTAGAGGGGGGTGAATAGCACATTTTCGGTCGTTTCTCTACAAAGTCGTTAGCGCAGCAGAAACAATAATATGTAAAGGAAAATAAAAGCAATGCTAACAACCTGATTTACTTGGTATCCACCCCGGACGGGTGACTAATCCAAGAATCCGTCAGTAGATCAATCCCCAGATAACCTCCGGCTAGCCCTCGTCGCTCCTTGTGGGTGGAGAAACCTCGCCACAACACCAAGAAAAGCTCTGAGTACAAAGACTACTATCTTGCCTTTAACCAAGACAAGATTCGTCAAGAATCTCAGCCACCACAAAGTCCTCTTTAAATAGGACTCGGGCTGAAACCCTCGCTACTAGTCGACTACCCCCAGGGCAGTCGACTGGTGTCACTGAAATTCGACTGTTGCACCCCAACGTTCGAATTCTCAGCCAACTCACCAGCCACCTACCAGTCGACTGCCCCCAGGGCAATCGACTGGTCCCAGGGCTAAGACCTTTCTGTGAGTTCCATCAGTCGACTGCCCCCAGGCCAGTCGACTGGTCTACTCACACACCTAAGGTCACCCTTCATGAGTACATTCAACTCCACACTCAAACCCTAGGATTTCTAGAGTACAATCACACAGCACTCGTACCCCTCACGACTCGACTGACTCTTCGTCCGTAGCCTCGACTATTGCCTTCGCGCCCTCTTTATCTTTGGCTCCCGTCCATCGGATGCACGCAAGCCTCCAGCTTGCCTCCATGCCATCCTTCACGCATGCCTCGAAGTCTGTGCCCATCAGCTCATCGTCCCTGCTCTCCAAGGTCCCTCGGATGTGCATGCAAGCCTCCAGCTTGCCTCCATGCTACCCTTCACCGTACTGAGGCCGTCTAGTCAAGTCCATATGTGTAACCTGTACATCCTGCACACTCAACATACACATATGAGAACACAAGGGAAAACCTAACTTAAACCATTTGCCCAAACATCAAAACACTTGGTCCGGACCACAGATTGCCTCAACAAGGTCATCCCGGTCGCCCGTAAGGTCACAAGGGCGCCCGTGACAGGCTTTGAGGCACCCGAGTCTGTCTCGGGCGCCTAAGCTCAGGTTGCTCAGAATTGGCAGATTTGACTGCCTCGAATGCTGGGAAAGGCTCGGGGCGCCCGTGATGGTCTCGGGCCCCCGTGTTGACCAAGTTTGACCAAGCAATATTTCAATCAAGTCCTAGGTTCCATTGTAATTATGATTAAAACTTAGTTTGATTAACAACAATGGGTTAGTTTGAAATCTTTTAAGATTATTCAAATTTGACACGGTTGAAAAGAATAATTTAATTTTTGAAAATCTTAAGTTTTTTTTAAAAAAATTGAGATTATGAGAATTTGTATTTGAGTTGATTTTGGAAGGCTGAGTTTTAATTAATTGAGTGCATTTTAATTTTGATGATGCTCAGTGAAACTTTGAATTTGAAAAATCTTAACTGAAATTTTAATTTTGAAAATTATTAAGTAAAATTTGAAAATGTTCAATATATAATTAATTTTGAAAATGTTATGTGTAGAATTAATTTTGAAAAATAGAAAATATAGAATTAATTTTGAAAAATATTGTAGAGTTAATTTTGGTTAGTTGGGTTGCGCTACATTATTGGGTTAATTTTGATTAGGGAAAGGCTTGGGGCGCCCGTGATGGTCTCGAGCGCCCGTGTTGACCAAGTTTGACTAAGCAATATTTCAGTCAAGTCCTAGGTTCCATTGTAATTATGATCAAAGCTTATTTTGATTAACAACAATGGGTTAGTTTGAAATCTTTTAAGATTTTTCAAATTTGGTACGGTTGAAAAGAATAATTTAATTTTTGAAAATCTTAAGTTTTTTTTAAAAATATTGAGATTATGTGAATTTGTGTTTGAGTTGATTTTGGAAGGCCTTGTTTTAATTAATGAAGCGCATTTTAATTTTGAAGATGCTCAGTGAAACTTTGATTTGAAAAATCTTAACTGAAATTTTAATTTTGAAAATTATTAAGTAAAATTTGAAAATGTTAAGTGTAGAACTAATTTTGAAAAGTAGAAAATGTAGAATTAATTTTGAAAAATGTTGTAGAGTTAATTTTGATTAGTTGGGTTGGGCTACATTATTAGGTCCTAGACATTTCACCTGATTATAAGTGACAAAACATGTTTCCTTATCTGTTTTGTGAGATGTATTATTTTTATCTTTGATCTAATGTTAAATCTATGATTTAATTAAAACTTGTGTTAGATTCGAGTTTATCAAAAAGTAATTTGAAAGTGAGTTTTGATAATTGGCTTATAGGTCTTGGCGAGGCACATAGGCCTTCTTTGGTCGTAGCCTTATTGGATCAATAACCCTTTCTTAGTCAAAGCCTTTTACCGAAAGTTCATTTTCAATTTCTTTTTGAGAACTTCTGGTCTAACTAGCCTAGGATTTGGAGAGGTAGCTTCGGCTAGTTCTACTAGACTAAACATACCAAATAGGGTACGCCTTACCCTACTTGACCTTTTAGAAAGACTTCCCTAACGTACTATCATCTCACCTCCACCTAATACTATGTTGTTCAAGTTTCAAGTAAGTCATGTCCTTAACTAACCATTCCTAAGTCTAAGCAGAATAAAAAAAAAATAAAAACTAAACAAGCAACAAGCAAGAAAAGAAATTATCTAAGTATAAAAATGGTTTTTATATTGGCTCCCCTTGGACTGAAGCCTCAATAAGGGTTAGGCAAGATGTGAATCTTGTGTTGGTGCAAGTTGCATCAATGATGTTCTCCTCTAAGTGTTTTAATGTTTGACTATATACTTAAGTCAGCGATACATTGAACAAACAAAGGGGAGCAAAGGAGGAGTAACCTAAGTGGAAGAAAAGTCCTAGTTAACCTAGGCACTAAGACCTGATGAGTGAAGCTGGGCACTAAGACCTGCTCGGAAGGTGGGCACGAAGTCCTGATCGAGGATTGGGCACTAAGTCCTGGAAAAAGGGCTAGGCACCGAAGACCTTCTCGGAAGGTGGGCACTAAGTCCTGGTCGAGGACTGGGCAAGAAGACCTGACCGAGGGTTGGGTACTGAAGTCCTGGTTCGGGGAATTGGGCATGAAAACCTGGCCGAGGGTTGGGCACCTAAGTCCTGACCTAGGGTTTGGGCATGAAGTCTTGGTCCGAGGGACTGAGCAACCTAGCTGAGCGATGACTAAGGACAGAAGTAAAGGCGGTCAGGGTTGGGGCGTCTCGAGGTCCGGAAGTATCGGAAGCTAAGCAAAAGTCCACCCGAAGGACTGGGTGGCAACCGTCTCCTGAAAGGAGTAGGTGAAAGGCGTGTTCTCGGGGGTGGGAACTTGTGTCGGTTCGACCTAGGATTTCGTGAAAATCCGAAGTCAAAACCAAGTCCTTAAGGTTAAGAATGTGTGTATATTTGCTTTGTATATGTGTATCTTGCAGGTACCAAGATAGGAAGACAAAGCAGACAAAACAGGGCTGGAGGCTTTGAAGCTAGGCGCCCCCATCAGTGGGGGCGCCCCCATGCATCCAGGACGCCCCCAATGATGGGGGCGCCCAAGCTAAAGAAGAAAAAAAAAATAGTTTTCGTGTGGTAAGCAGAATAGGCATCAAGCGGGGCGCCCGGGAGGTCCGAGGCGCCCGGGTTCAAAGCTGTTTTCCTACTGTGAGTTCGAAGCAGGAGATTAGCGTTGACTGGGTTCAAGCTAGGCGTCCAGGAGGTCCGGGGCGCCCTGGTCAGTGGTTTTATCAGCCGCGGCGAGGTCAGCGCGGGGATAAAATTTGACCGGGTTTATAGGGGTGCCCCCAACGTCCAGGGCACCCGTATGAAGCCTATATAAGGGGCTTCGACCCCACTGCTTCAAATACAACTGCTAAGTGCTATTCTGATCATTCTTGTTAGTAATATGAGAGAAGTGTCCTAAGGCAATCGCCTTATGATTGTAAACATTTATTCTAATAAATGATAATTCACTATTTGAGTATACATGTTTGTGTATTTGATTAAGATCTTAAACTCATCTACTGAATGCCGCAATACAATTCACAGCATAAGAGAATTTGTGATGGGATCACAACTAGTGATTATCTCTAAATGTGCAATTGTGAAGTATTGAAATTATCCCTAGTCGATGAATTGATAAAAACGGACACTATCAATTCTGTTGAGACTAGCATGGGTTATTCTCTGATCAGCTGATTCTCACTGGCTGGTGACATTGGGATGTCCGGAGATAAACATGGATGCTAGTTAAGGGAACTAGTTCATTGGAGTGACTAGCTGTAAGACTTCATATGGGAATCTACATGTAGATATGTCAATGAAGTTCTTACTACAGCTTAAGTGCGATGTTCCTTTGACTTGCGGTGTTCAAGTCATCTTGGTCATGGAGACTTATACTTTAACATCTTAAGCAAGCATCTCCAAGGAGGTGTGGACCCAGGATGATTGGGTATAAGCCGAAGTGCCCGAAGATGTTTGAACAGCCTACAAAGGATTCACCACTCCTTGCGAGGAGATGTATACCCAGGCCTATCGTCGGATTGTTATTCAAAACCTCTGGCCAAAGCATATCATGTTTAGAGTGCGAGTCTCTTAAATACATGAGAGTAATTAGAAATCCAAAGGACGAGAAAGACACTACTTGGGCTAGGTGTGACGTAGTCAGTCTAGTGGGGACTGACACAAACAGACCATGTCCTGAACCAAGTGGGTATAAGGTGGTGAAGGGAATGGGGCACGATTCATTAGAGCTGCTGAAGGGTTTCAGAATTACTTCTGAGGTCAAACCGTTGATCTTTCGATTAATTGGGGGTCATGATGTACTACTAGGTGTCACTCATGATCGTTCTATAATTAGTTGATTATAGACGGCCAACATAAATCGAAAGCCTATTTAGTCACACGCACTACGAGTAATCCGAGGTATTTAAAACGAGTTGAAAATTAGATTTTCCGATCAAGAGAAATAAGTTGAATCTGAGTTAATCAGAGGCGCAATGGAAGCTAAAATTGGCTAAGTCTTTTGAAGGCTTGTTGGGCGAATTAAATGAGTTTAATTCGCGATTGGTGGGGCTTGAAATGGCCGGCCAAAGAGGGTGCCCACCCTCTTTGGTTTGGCCGGCCACATTAAAGGGAGAAAACCATTTTATTTGGTTTAATTAATAAAATAGATCTAGCACGATTTATTTTATAAATTATGGATAAATAAATTTGTATAAAGAAATTTATATAAATAAATTTATAGAAATTTATTCTTTTATGGAAGTTAAAATAATCCATGAATTGGTTTATTTTAATTTTATAAAATCAATTATGAATTGATTTTTTCATAATAAGAAAGTTTATAAATTTCTTATAAAATTTATTCCATAATAAAAGGAGAGAAGGTATTTGTTTTATTATAAAGTTAGTTATAATAAAACTTGGTTTAAACGGAATAATTAATAAGAGAATTTATAGGATAAATTTCTTATGTAAAATTCCGTTAAAGAGGAGACTTAGCAAGGGAGAAGCAACTATATAAGGAACCAAAGGTAAGCCTTTAATTCCTAATTGATAATTGAGTTATCAAAAGATTAGAAGCTCCCTCTCTCTCTTATTCTCTTCTCTTCTCTTCTCTCTTCCCCATTAGGGTCGGCGCCCCTTAATAGGATTAGGGCCGGCTCCCCTTCATCCCACCTAGGGCCGGCGCCCCTAGCACACCCTAGGGTGGTTGCCGTGAACTATCAAGAAGAAGGAGAAGCCAACCAAGAAGAAGAAGAAGCGGATCATATCTCCTTCCTTCTCGGAATTCGATTCCAATTCTCGGTGGTTAGTTTCCATTCTTTTCTCTTGTTGTTCTAGTTGTTCTTTTAGAGAATCTAGTAGTTCTCGTCGGCACAAAACTCGTGGCTTTGCGAAGTCATCCCGAAGAGAACTCGGCGTGGACGCGAATAGAGGCGAAGCTTCCAAGGGACGCTACGGTTGGATCTCGTTCCTTTCTTCGAGTTACGAGAGGTACTTAGTAAATTAGTTTACTTTTTCCACAAAGTTTTAATTTATGATTATGTCAACACATCATAAGGATGCATGCTAGATACGTGGTTAAAATAATTTAGGAAATTATTTTATGCCAATTCTTCCGCTGCACGTAAAAAATTTAAAATTTTACGAACCCGTATCCTTGTCGACATGCACCCGGTCCCAACAGTGGTATCAGAGCAAGGTTAGTGTTCGACATAATCATATAATTGTTTTGCGGCAAACTTTGTCATAATCTCAATTTTGGAAAAAATTTTCAATTATGGAAACTTTCCAATTATAATAAATTTTAGATTTAGGAATTTCTAAGTTTGGAAATCCTCATGAAATTTCACAAACTTTTGAAATATCCTAGTTTCTAAAAATTTTATAATAATTGTGAAAACTTCCCATCTTTGGAAATTTTCTAATTTTGGAAATTTTCTATTTTAGAAATTTTCTAACTTTGGAAATATGTAAGTTTTCTTTGTACCAGAATCTTGCAATTATTCTGAAAACCAATTTATGAAATCTCGCAATTTTGGACACTTTCTTTTAAGAAAGTCTAGACAAATTCATGGACAGTTAATTGACAATTAAATTTGAATTGGTCTTTAAATTGACAACAAAATTCTTTATTTTGGATTGAGCCTCGGGGAGCCGTCCAATTTAAAGCTAGTTGTTGTAATTTAATTTCCCAATTTTTTAATTGAAATTGTCATGTTTGATTTGGATTGAGCCTCGGGGAGCCGTCCAATTGGATTTACAACAAATTATTTTTCTTTGGGTATCTGAGCCTCGGGGAGCCACCCTTAGAAAATGATTTGTTGTAATTAATTAAATCCATGAATAAAATATGCTTTAAGAGGTGATACTCTTACATATTGTTGTCTCCAAAATTAATTAGGAAAATGGTTTCCTATAGAGTTTCTTAATTGAGATTTTCATGAAAATAATATGTGGTTGAATTAAGGGAATTGTCTCTTAATTTAATAAGTTTTGATTTAGAGAAATCAAAGTCTTGAACATATTATTTCCGAAATTGATTATGACAATTTAGGAAATTGTTTCCCAAAACAATTCCTTTAATAAAGTATGAAATTAGAATTAGGAAATCTGGTTCCTAATTCAATTAATGAGACTTGATAACTTAAGTCACATACATACTTTATTAAGGAAATCGTTAGTCATGACGTAATGTCATGAATGTGCTTAGAAAAGAAAGGATGAGACCCAAAACCCCTTACGAAATATTATGGCCAACACCTTCCATTAATATGGTTAGAATCGGAGTTTTGTTTCTCGTTTGGGTTGATGGACACATCCATGCCCAGCTTGAACCTCAACATGTTCAAACCATGGAATTAGTTTATGAATAATATAGTTGGAGTCAGAGGTCAATCCTTAGTTTTGGTTGTTGGACACATCCAAGACTAACTAAACGGTTGAATGAGCTCCAACCATATTAAAACTATTTCTTGATTAATGGGTCAGCCTTAAGCTTGGAGCATCGATTTGTTGTGCCACAGCCAAGGTCGATGTAAAGAGAGGTGCAGTTGGGTGCTATGTAAAATGTTACATACTTGTTAATGAGTTAACAACCCAATGATTTATGCAAACATTCAATTAGTTGATAGCATAAAGTGATAGTTACATATATGTGATATGTAATCGGTGTAATTACCTACCTTCATAGATAAGAATAACTTGATGGCCACAGCCATGGTGGTTCTTATCTATGGTTGGATATCAACCTATTTGGAGATGTTCCTACGATCTCCCGAATTGATAAAAAGGGTTATTCAATTTGAAAAATAAATAGGATTTTTTTTAATTAATGTATATTGATATATTCTTTAATCATTCTTCTCACATAAACTCAATTTGTATTTCTAGGATAATCACTCGATCATGTCTTCTCTAAACTTACGTTCCATTTTGGACACCAATAAACTGACTGGGCCAAACTACATGGATTGGCTTCGAAACCTAAGGATAGTCCTTAAGGCAGAGAAGCTTGCTTATGTCCTTGAAGATCAACTTCCCACCCATCCTCCAGAGAATGCAACTCGAGACCAATTGTTGGCCTATCAGAAACATGTGACCGATTCTGAACTTGCGAGTTGCATCATGCTAGCCTCTATGGTACCTGAGCTACAAAAGCAGCATGAGCATATGGATGCTTATACCATCATCTTCCATCTTCATGAGTTGTTTGAAGAGCAGGCGAGATCCGAAAGGTTCGAAGTCTCCAGACTCCTCTTCACCACTAAGATGTAGGAAGGCACTTCTGCCTCGCAGTTTGTGTTAAAGATGTTGGGGTACATTGGGCGACCGAGTGCACTCAGTTTTGCAATGGATCATGAACTAAGTATTGACTTAATTCTGAGTTGTTTGCCCAAGAGTTATTCACAATTTGTGATGAACTATCGGATGAACAAACTAGAGACCACCATTCCTGAGCTGCTCAACCTGCTGAAGACTTTAGAGCCTTCTGTAAAGCCGGATCAAAAGGCGGTACTGTTAGTTGGTTCCTCGAAGAAAGGCTCTAAGAGGAAGGCCAAGGAACAGAACAAAGGGAAGAAGAAAAGGGCCAAGAAGACTGAAAAGAAACCAAAAGGAACCTGTCATCATTGTGGCAAGGAGGGTCACTAGCGAAGAAACTGCAAGGTTTATCTTGAGTCCTTGAAGAAGAAGGCATCCGATGCCCCATCCTCTTCAGGTATCTTCGTTATTGAATGTCACTCTATTTCCTCAGATACCTGGGTACTTGATACTGGGTGTAGCTCACATATATGTAATGACATACAGGGGCTAAGGAATAGAAGAAGACTCGTCAAGGGAGAAGCGAATTTGCGGGTTGGGAATGGAGCAAAGATTGCTGCTATTGCCATCGGAACATATTTGCTAAAGCTCCCCACTGGACGTGTCTTAGAATTGGATAATTGTTATTTCGTTCCTTCGTTAATAAAGAACATTATATCTATTTCATGTTTGAATGAAAAAGGTTATCATTTAACTTTTAGTAACAATTGTTGTTACATAACTTTAAATGGCGTTCTTTATGGGAATGGAACTTTGTGCAATGGCATCTGCACGTTAGATTTATCCAGTGACGTTTTCAATATCGAAGTTAGCAACAAACGTGCTCGAATAGATAATCGAATAGACTCCTACACTTGGCATTGCCGTCTTGGCCATGTAAGTAAAAAACGCATGACCGAATTACACCGATGTGGAATTCTGGAATCATTTAAACCCGGTTCATTTGATACATGCGAATCATGCTTAAAAGGCAAGATGACCAAATTACCCTTCTCCGGAAAAGGTAATCCAGTGGAAGAATTGCTTGGTCTGATACATACTGATGTATGTGGACCAATGTCAACTCTTGCACAAGGAGGCTATAGCTACTTCATCACCTTTATCGATGATCACTCACGATTCGGGTATGTGTTCTTGATGAAACACAAATCTGAAGCCTTTGAGAAATTCAAAGAGTTCAGAAATGAAGTAGAGAAACAGCTTGGCAAAAGTATTAAGATACTTCGATCCGATCGGGGTGGTGAATACTTAAGTCAAGAGATTCAAGATTATCTTAGGGACAACGGGATATTGTCCCAATGGACTCCGCCGTATACACCACAGCATAATGGTGTATCTGAGAGGCGCAACCGAACCTTGATCGACATGGTTAGGTCGATGATGAATCATGCAACTCTTCCAAAATCCTTTTGGGGCTATGCACTTAAGACAGCTGTTTACTTGCTAAACAGAGTCCCGACCAAGGTAGTCTCTACTACTCCATATGAGACATGGAATAGTAAGAAACCCCACTTAACTCACCTTAAGATATGGGGTTGTCCTGCTTATGTGAAGCGGACTATATCAGACAAATTGGATGCTAAGTCTGATAAATGTCTATTTATTGGGTACCCTAAGGAAACGAAGGGTTACCAATTCTATCATCCCTTGGAGCAAAAGGTGTTTGTTTCAAGGCATGCTGTATTTCTGGAAAAGGAATTTCTTTTACAAGAAAACAGTGGGAGTGGCATTGAACTTGATGAAGTTCAAGAAACTCCAATAGACATTACAGAGTCACCTAGTCTAGGCCCACAACCGATAATTCATAATGATGAGCTATCAGTTGAACCTAAAACAACACCACCTCTTCGTAGGTCTGATAGGGCACGCAATATTCCAGAGAGATACGGATTTCTCGTAAGTGAATCGAACAACGTGTTACTCATAAGCGATGATGAACCTATCAGTTATGAAGATGTCCTGAAAAGTTCAGAAAGGGACAAATGGCCTGAGGCCATGAAGTCGGAAATGGATTCCATGTACGAAAATCAAGTATGGGACTTGGTTAACCCACCCGAAGGGATTAAGCCCATAGGGTGCAAGTGGGTTTTCAAGAAGAAAACCGACATGGAAGGTAATGTAGTTACCTTTAAAGCTAGATTAGTGGCAAAAGGATATCGTCAAAAACAAGGAATTGATTATGACGAAACCTATTCGCCAGTAGCTATGCTTAAATCCATTCGGATGCTCCTAGCCATAGCAGCTCATTATGATTATGAGATATGGCAAATGGATGTGAAAACAGCTTTCCTTAATGGAAACCTGCTTGAGGATGTATACATGATACAACCTGAAGGTTTCACATCGGTTGATAAAACCAAAGTATGCAAGCTTCGATGATCCATATATGGACTGAAGCAAGCATCAAGGAGCTGGAACATCCGTTTTGATGAGACAATCAAAGAGTTTGATTTCTCACAAAATCCTGACGAACCTTGTGTGTACAAGAAGGTTAGTGGGAGTGCAGTCGTATTCCTAGTATTATATGTCGATGACATCTTACTTATAGGAAACGATATATCAGTTTTACAGACAGTTAAAATTTGGTTGTCCAAAACTTTCTCCATGAAAGTCCTGGGAGAAGCAACCTATATCCTTGGGATTAGAATATATAGAGATAGATCAAAACGGTTGCTTGGTCTTTCGCAGTCTACGTATATAGACCGAGTGCTAAAAAGGTTTAGCATGTCGGAATCCAAGAAAGGTTACCTTCCCATCAGGCATGGGATCAACCTTTCAAAGTCTATGTGTCCGCGCACAGAAGACGAGAGGATTTGCATGAATAAGATACCTTATGCATCCGCGATAGGATCTATCATGTATGTTATGTTATGTACTAGGCCCGATGTATCATATGCTCTGAGTGTCACGAGCAGATACCAATCTGATCCAGGGATGGATCATTGGGCGGCTGTCAAGACAATCCTTAAGTACTTAAGAAGAACTAAGGATGTGTTCCTAATATATGGAGAAGGAGATATGGTAATACGTGGGTATACAGATGCCAGTTTCCAGACAGATAAGGATGACTCCAAATCGCAGTCTGGATACGTATTTACTTTGAATGGAGGCGCAATAAGTTGGAAGAGTTCCAAATAAGACACCGTAGCGGATTCTACCATGGAAGCAGTCTGGATCAAGAAGTTTGTCTCAAAACTTGGTGAAGTTCCAACCATTGATGAAGCAATACCGGTTTATTGCGACAACAATGGAGCTATTGTACAAGCGAAGGAACTAAGGTCTCATCAGCGATCCAAACACGTGCTTCGACGCTATCATCTGATCAGAGAGATTATAAGTAGGAATGACATACAAATTGAGAGAGTTCCCACTGAAAGGAATATAGCGGATCCTTTAACTAAGGCCTTGCCTCAAAGCAAGTTTGAGGGTCATGTTAGAGCCTGTGGTATTGGATACCGTAGCGATTGGCATTAGGCCAAGTGGGAGTTTGTTAGTAATATGAGAGAAGTGTCCTAAGGCAATCCTCTTATGATTGTAAGCATTTATTCTAATAAATGATAATTCACTATTTGAGTATACATGTTTGTGTATTTGATTAAGATCTTAAACTCATCTACTGAATGTCCGCAATACAATTCACAGCATAAGAGAATTTGTGATGGGATCATAACTAGAGATTATCTCTAAATGTGCAATTGTGAAGTATTGAAATTATCCCTAGTCGATGAATTGATAAAAACGGACACTATCAATTCTGTTGAGACTAGCATGGGTTATTCTCTAATCAGCTGATTCTCACTGGCTGGTGACATTGGGATGTCCGGAGATAAACATGGATGCTAGTTAAGGGAACTAGTTCATTGGAGTGACTAGCTGTAAGACTTCATATGGGAATCTACATGTAGATATGTCAATGAAGTTCTTACTGCAGCTTAAGTGCGATGTTCCTTTGACTTGCGGTGTTCAAGTCATCTTGGTCATGGAGACTTATACTTTAACATCTTAAGCAAGCATCTCCAAGGAGGTGTGGACCCAGGATGATTGGGTATAAGCCGAAGTGCCAGAAGATGTTTGAACAGCCTACAAAGGATTCACCACTTCTTGCGAGGAGATGTATACCCAGGCCTATCGTCGGATTGTTACTCAAAACCTCTGGCCAGAGTATATCATGTTTAGAGTGCGAGTCTCTTAAATACATGAGAGTAATTAGAAATCCAAAGGACGAGAAAGACACTACTTGAGCTAGGTGTGACGAAGTCAGCCTAGTGGGGACTGACACACACAGACCATGTCCTGAACCAAGTGGGTATAAGATGGTGAAGGGAATGGGGCACGATTCATTAGAGCTGCTGAAGGGTTTCAGAATTACTTCTGAGGTCAACCGTTGATCTTTCGATTAATTGGGGGTCATGATGTACTACTAGGTGCCACTCATGATCGTTCTATAATTAGTTGATTATAGACGGCCAACATAAATCGAAAGCCTATTTAGTCACACGCACTACGAGTAATCCGAGGGATTTAAAACCAGTTGAAAATTAGATTTTCCGATCAAGAGAAATAAGTCGAATCTGAGTTAATCAGAGGCGCAACGGAAGCTAAAAATGGCTAAGTCTTTTGAAGGCTTATTGGGCGAATTAAATGAGTTTAATTCGCGATGGGCTCGGCTCGATTTGGCCGGCCAAAGAGGGTGCCCACCCTCTTTGGTTTGGCCGGCCACATTAAAGGGAGAAAACCATTTTATTTGGTTTAATTAATAAAATAGATCTAGCACAATTTATTTTATAAATTATGGATAAATAAATTTGTATAAAGAAATTTATATAAATAAATTTATAGAAATTTATTCTTTTATGGAAGTTAAAATAATCCATGAATTGGTTTATTTTAATTTTATAAAATCAATTATGAATTAATTTTTTCATAATAAGAAAGTTTATAAATTTCTTATAAAATTTATTCCATAATAAAAGGAGAGAAGGTATTTGTTTTATTATAAAGTTAGTTATAATAAAACTTGGTTTAAACGGAATAATTAATAAGAGAATTTATAGGATAAATTTCTTATGTAAAATTCCGTTAAAGAGGAGACTTAGCAAGGGAGAAGCAACTATATAAGGAACCAAAGGTAATCCTTTAATTCCTAATTGATAATTGAGTTATCAAAAGATTAGAAGCTCCCTCTCTCTCTTATTCTCTTCTCTTCTCTCTTCCCCATTAGGGCCGGCGCCCCTTAATAGGATTAGGGCCGGCTCCCCTTCATCCCACCTAGGGCTGGCGCCCCTAGCACACCCTAGGGTGGTTGCCGTGAGCTATCAAGAAGAAGGAGAAGCCAACCAAGAAGAAGAAGAAGCGGATCACATCTCCTTCCTTCTCGGAATTCGATTCCGATTCTTGGTGGTTAGTTTCCATTCTTTTCTCTTGTTGTTCTAGTTGTTCTTTTAGAGAATCTAGTAGTTCTCGTCGGCACAAAACTCGTGGCTTTGCGAAGTCATCCCGAAGAGAACTCGGCGTGGACGCGAATAGAGGCGAAGCTTCCAAGGGACGCTACGGTTGGATCCCGTTCCTTTCTTCGAGTTACGAGAGGTACTTAGTAAATTAGTTTACTTTTTCCACAAAGTTTTAATTTATGATTATGTCAACACATCATAAGGTTGCATGCTAGATACGTGGTTAAAATAATTTAGGAAATTATTTTATGCTAATTCTTCCGCTGCACGTAAAAAATTTAAAATTTTACGAACCCGTATCCTTGTCGACATGCACCCGGTCCCAACAATTCTGACCGACGACAACGCGCTAAAGACGAGGCTCTATGACCGGGAGGCTCTAGGAGGAAGTGCGCGACACTTGGGAGGTCCAGATCGATCGAGTTTCAGATTCTTGTTCGGTTTGCTTTTATTTGTTCCGTACTTAACTTTCAATATTGTTGCTTGTAACTATACACTGTAAGACGGGTTTTCTCCGCCTCCGGAAATTCCAGAAAGGAGACCAATAGTGGACTCACACCGAGTACATAGGCCTTGGACGTACTGACCCTGGGGGGTTGGGAACCAAGTAAATAAATCCCGCTGTGTCCTTGTGTATTGTTTTTCTTTTTCTGTTTTACTTTTCCGCTGTGCTACTAACTCTGATCTTAGAACGTTCGAAAGATTTACGAAGTTTACCGAAAGATTTTCACGGTCGATATTCACCCCCCCTCTATCGACGGCACCGGTCCTACAATTGGTATCAGAGCTAGGCCGCTCTTCACCGGACTAACCGCCGACGGAGCAACGACGCCAGGAGTTAAGGGGGAGCCCAGGGGTGAATCAGGTATATTTTAATTAAAATGTCTATTTTTAAATTTTATATTACGTGCTTTAAGTGCAGGGAGAGAGGGCACTATAAAAATCAGTGCCCTACTCATAAGACTCGGTCTACACCACCGGCCGCAAAGGAGACACCAGCGCCAGGAGTCCGGAGAGACAAAAATCACATCAGATGCTTCCAGTGCGAGAAATTTGGACACTACAAAAATAAATGTCCAGCAAAGGTACGTAGGATTTATGTTCCGAAAATTTTCAAATCTCCTACACTTTCTTATGTAAATTGTTTAGATAATGTTACTGAAAAATTAAATTGTGTAAGTAGGCAAATCAATATTTTGAATGATCAATTAGAAAATGTAAATAATGTTAAAATATCAGAAATTAACTGTTTAATTTTTAATGTCAATTCAAAAATTACTAAAATTAATTCTAAAATTAGATCTGGTAATACTACTGGTACTCCTGAAAGTAAATCAGATAATGTTAAAATTCCTGATGATAATTCCAAAATTAATCTTAATTTTAACTCTGATAATTCTGAATTAAAATTTGAAAATACTTTAGATAGTTATGAATTTAAATTTGAAAATTCTGAGGATAATAAGGATAATTCTGAGGAAAATTCTAAGGATAATAAGGATAATTATAAGGATAATTCTGAGGATCATAAGGATAATTCTGAAGATAGTGGAAATGATATCTCTTTAGATATTAATTTAATTATTCCCTTAGATAATCCTGAAAAATTAACTACTGGCCCACTTTACTCCACCTACTTTGAGGCTATTGAAAGATCTAATCTTGAGGAGGAGATAGAATTGTCTAAGATAAAAGTCATAGTTAACAAAAATCACAAAGGTTCAAATAAATCCGAATTATTAGAAAAACTTGAAAAGAAAAATAAAGATGAGTCAGAAATTTTCGAAATAATGAAAATGCTGAACCTAAACCCACAACTATTAATTAATCATTTCAACCTTAATTATTCAAATTAAATCCAATTTAAATTAAATTCAAATTAATTCAAATTAAATTAAATTCAAATTAATTCAAATTAAATTCAATTAAATTAATTAAGTCAATTAAATTAAGTCAATTAAATTCAATTAAATCAATTAAGTCAATTAATTCAATTAAATCAATTAAGTCAATTAATTCAATTAAATCAATTAAGTCAATTAAGTTCAATTAAATCAATTAAGTCAATTAAGTTCAATTAAATCAATTAAGTCAATTAAATTTAATTAAATCTTAATTAACTCAATTAAATTCAATTAAATCTTAATTAACTCAATTAAATTCAATTAAATCTTAATTAATTAAATTAAATCTTAATTAATTTAAACTTAAATTAATTCAAATTAATCCAAATTAATTCAAACTTAAATTAATTCACTTAAATCTCAATTAATTAATTAATTTCTAATTAAGTTAACTTCAATTAATTCTTAATCCAACCAAATATTAAATAAACCCGAAATAAACTAAAATCTTACCCAAACCGCAATAATTAATTAAATTAAATTAAATATATCAAAGTGGGTTGACATATTCGCCGGTTCACAAGAAATGTATCAAATCGGGATTTTGATACATCTTTAGAAACATAATTAAAATGCTTTAGACTGGTTTGACTCATGCATAATTGTCATGCCATGCATTTGCTAATTCTTTTAAATATATGACATGTCATTCATATTTAAGTTTTATGCATAATTTAGAACGGCTATAGGAAAAAGAATAATTGAAACTTGATTAACCTAGTATTGGGTGGAGGTGAGATGATAGTACGTTAGGGAAGCCATCTTGGCGGAACTAGCCGAAGCTACCGATCCAAGACCCAAACTAGTTAGACCAAAATCTTTCAAGGAGTAACTTGAAAATGGATTTTCAATAAAAGGCTTTGTCAAGGAAAGGGTTGATGATCCAATAAGGCTACGACCAAAGAAGGTCTAGTGCCTCGCCAAGATCTGGAAGCCGATTATTGAAAACCAAATTCACTTTACTATTGTCAGATTTGAATCTAACACAAGCTTTAATTAAATCTTAGAGTTAATAATAAATTAAGAAAAATGATTCAAGCATCTCACAATACACCTATAAGGCAACCATGCTTGTTGTATTGATACATCTGAAATGGGTGAGATGTTAAGGACCAATGAATTGAAAAATATTTTACAAAATTATTTTCAAAATTGTTAGAATATTTTTCTAAAAATATATTTTCAAAATAGTGCATCAACATAATAATGTTTTTATGAAATTCATGCTTGTCTGATTGATTTTACATATTATACATTTTTCAAAAGTATATCTTTTCAAAAATTGTTTGACTCTCTCAATTAGACACAAGCTTCTTAGGACAACACTAAAGTTCCTTAAGGCACTTAGATAGAGTCAAACGGTATCAGGTACAGGGGGAGTGCTTTTCATTTTTTTTAAAAAAATGATTTTTGAAAACTGCACTCTAAACATTACTATCATTTGAAAATACTTTTCAAAAACTGTGCTTTAAATCATTATCACTTGTGTTTTCGAAAAAGGTTTATGTTGTAAAAATTATATGTTTTTACCTGTTTCTTTGACTTTGATAAACCCTAAAGACACAGAGGAAATGTCCACTTCATGATCTTCAAGGACTCCTAGGATGTGTCAAATTTAGGAGGAGTCTGAGTCAAAAGAAAAATTTCAGAAAAGTTTTTTTGTAATCATTTATTTATTTTTTTAAATAGTTCTTTTTAATCTGAACCAAATCCTAAAGACTCAGAGGAAGAGTACTTGTGGTCAACAAGCTTCCTAGGACTGGGTCAAGTTTAGGGGATGGTCAAATTAAAAGAATTATTTCCATGAACTATATCTTCAAAATCTTGTTGAAAATATAAATCTTTCAAAATACTATTATTCGATTTTTCAGAATTTTTGTGGCGTATGAAATTGTTTTTGAAATAATATTTACTTGGGTTGGAGAATTTCTAGGACACTTAGGAAAATATCTTTGTAGTCAACAAGGTTTCCTATGATTGTGTCAGATAAACCAAGTCAAGTAAAATATTATGTCTTCAAAAATTCATATTTTTCAAAGTACTTATATTTTTCAAAAATTCTAATATTTTCTTAGATTGTCAAAAATTGCATGATATGTTTCAAAAGTACTTAGATCTTCCAAAAAGGATCAATCTAGTTTTTCAAAAAAAAATACTTGCATGTTTCAAAGATCATTTTTCAAACTATTTATACCTCTCAAAACTCATAATATTCTTTTCAAAATACGGTATTTTCTCAAAAAAATAATATTGGTTAAGTTTTCTGAGTTCAAGTACATAGTTTTATGCTATGTTTTCAAAAACTTATACTAAGTATTTTCAAAAAGAACCAAATGTTCTCATTGTTGGTGCAAGTAACTTTTGGTTTCTTTTTGATGTGTGACAAAGGGGGAGAGATGCCCCTTAAGTTAGAAAATAAATTTTTTTTCTCTCTTACCAAAGGATCAATTAATCAAAATGTTTTTTAACAAAGGGGAGTGAAAGTTAGAATTTCCTATTTTTCCCTAGAGAATCAAAAATGGATTTTCAAAACTTAGATCAGTTGTTTCATTTGATCCCAAGAGTTAAAGTTTAGCCCCTTAAACCAATCTAACTTAAGTTATTGTCAAACATCAAAAAGGGGGAGATTGTTGGTGCAAGTTGCATCAATGATGTTCTCCTCTAAGTGTTTTAATGTTTGATAATACACTTAAGTCAGTGATACATTGAACAGACAAAGGGGAGCAAAGGAGGAGTAACCTAAGTGGAAGAAAAGTCCTAGTTAACCTAGGCACTAAGACCTGGTGAGTGATGCTGGGCACTAAGACCTGCTCGAAAGGTGGGCACGAAGTCGTGATCAAGGATTGGGCACTAAGTCTTGTCAAAGGGCTAGGCACCGAACACTTGCTCTAAAGGTGGGCACTAAGTCCTGGTCGAGGACTGGGCAAGAAGACCTGGCCGAGGGTTGGGCACCAAAGTCCTGGTTCGAGGAATTAGGCACGAAGACCTGGCCGAGGGTTGGGCACCTAAGTCCAGGACCTAGGGTTTGGGCACGAAGTCTTGGTCCGAGGGACTGAGCAACTTAGCTGAGCGATGACTAAGGACAGAAGTAGAGACAGGTCAGGGTTCGGGCGTCTCGAGGTCCGGAAGTATCGGAAGCTAAGCAAAAGTCCACCCGAAGGAATGGGTGGCAACCGTCTCCTGAAGGAGTAGGTGAAAGGTGCGTTCTCGGGAGTGGGAACTTGCGTCGGTTCGACCTAGGATTTCATGGAAATCCGAAGTCAGAACCAAGTCCTTAAGGTTAAGAATGTGTGTATATTTGCTTTGTATATGTGTATCTTGTAGGTACCAAGATTGGAAGACAAAGCAGACAAAACAGGGCTGGAGGCTTTGAAGCTAGGTGCCCCCATCAGTGGGGGTGCCCCCATGCATCCAGGGCGCCCCCAATAATGGGGGCGCCCAAGCCAAAGAAGAAAAAAAAATAGTTTTCGTGTGGTAAGGCGAATAGGCCTCAAGCGGGGCACCCGGGAGGTCCGGGGCGCCCGGGTTTAAAGCTGTTTTGCTGCTGCGAGTTCGAAGCAGAAGATTAGCATTGACTGGGTTCAAGCTAGGCGCCCAGGAGGTTCGGGCACCCTGGTCAGTGGTTTTATCAGCCGCGGCGAGGTCGGCGCGGGGATAAGATTTGACCGGGTTTATAGGGGCGCCCCCAACGTTCAGGGCGCCCGTATGAAGCCTATATAAGGGGCTTCGACCCCTCTGCTTCAAACACAACTGCTAAGTGCTATTCTAATCATTCTGACCAACGACAATGCGCTAAAGATGAGGCTCTACGTGTAACGCCCACTTTTTTTTTTTTAAAGCGGCGTTACGCTGACATACTTAAGGCATGTAACATCATACTACAGCGGAATAACTTAAACCTTAACATGCCCCTACTACCATCCCTAATATAATGACATGGAACTTAACATATGAACGTCATGCTTAACATCATATCATAACATGCTTAACATCATACCATAAGGTTCATATCATATCATACTTGACATCTTATCATAGAGTTCTATAAGTCACTATTCGAGCAGATAGGTAGCAAAAATAAAGTTCTTAGCATAAACGGTTAACACATTCGATTTCATGGGCCAAGTCACCATCACACACATATTTCAGGCCCTCCTGCTACTTCCTCGTTATCCTCTTGCATGATCTGCAGTATAAGGAAAGAAGACTATAAGCACACAGGCTTAGTAAGACTCTTTCCTACTCACTAAAATATTCGTCATTTCATAATAAGCACATAAAACATCATCATATTTACCATACCCTTGACATGGCCTAATCATAAACATAAGTGAACATTCGTAGCATAGCATGAGACATGGCATGAACATAATCATACTAACATTCTAAGCATAGCATGAAACATGGCATAACATAACATAATAATCTTCCCTAGCATGGCATAAGACATGGTATAAGCTTAAACGTAGTAGCATGACATAATACATGGCATAGCATAACGTAACAAAAATCCACCTATATGGCATAAACATAGGCATACATTCTAGCATATCATAAGAGCATCTTCTTACCATAATCATAACATGGATTATTCATTCTCATACATATCTTTTAACATGGAGCATAAGCATAACACATCATTATCATAACATAATGCATAACATGTATGAATGCATGGGTGGAATGCATATACATATGGATGCTTAACTTTTAAAATCATACTCTTAACATGCTTAAACATAATCATCATAACGTTTGGGGTCCCCGGCTTGTACCACATACATACATCATAGCGCGCATCCCTAGTAAATCTGAGGTAGCGAGCCCCGACCTACTAGGGTAAGGACAGCATAGTCGGTAGTCCCCGAACCGAGGCGTTCTCAAGGAGCCCATCCCTGTTGCACAGCTCCGGTAGTGCCAGAACCGTGGACAGCTCCGGTAGTCCAGAACCGGGGCGTTCTTAAGGTGCCCATCCCTTGGACCCATACTTGGGTCCGGTACAAGCCCATTCATAAAGTAAAATACTTTGCATATTTCATCATTCATAAGACATTCATAGCATACTTATCATGGCATCATTCTTATCATGAACATGATCATAACATACTTGTCGTGACATCATTCTCATTCTTAGACATGGCATATGTACACATCATTCATAGAGCATGGCATACATTCATATTATCCTAAAACATGGCATATCATTCCTAATCATGGCCTATCATTCATAACATGGCCTATCATTCATAAACATAAATCACATCTTACCATAGGGCCATCGGGACCCTTACTTGAAATAAATCTTAACTTTTATCCTATTAACCCTTATTGGTCGAAACTTGTGGAGTCCCAAGGTCATGTGAAAATTCACATAATCACCATCTTTCATCCTTATATCATGGCAACACATAAACATATGCTTGAAGTTAAAGACTCAACACTAACCCTTGGGTCCTTGGGGTTGGCCGAACCATATGGGCCTCTAGGGTGCTCCAAAAATTCCCAAAATTTATACTTAACTTATAAACATCATAAGGGAACATCAAATAATATTATCATGATTTTTAACATTTTTATAGACATTTAAATCATGGTGGCCGAAACCCATAAACATAGGGACCTTGGTTTTGCCCCTTTCATGTTGGCCGAAAGCCTAGAGTGTCCTAGGGTACTCCAAAAATTCCCAAAAATTATATCTAACCTCCACACATCATAAGGAAACATCAAATAACATTATGATGATTTTTAACATATTTATATACATTCAAAACATAGTGGCCGAAACCCTTGAACTTAAGGTTCTGGGTTTTGCTTCTTTCATGTTGGCCGAAACTCTAGGGTGTCCTAGGGTACTCCAAAAATTTCCAAAAATTATACCTAACCTCCACACATCATAAGGGAACATCAAATAACATTATGATTATTTTTAACATATTTATATACATTCAAAACATAGTGGCCGAAACCCTTGAACTTAAGGTTCTGGGTTTTGCTTCTTTCATGTTGGCCGAAACTCTAGGGTGTCCTAGGGTACTCCAAAAATTCCCAAAAATTATAATTAACCTCTACACATCATAAGGGAACATCAAATAACATTATCATGATTTTTAACATATTTATAGACATTCAAAACATAGTGGCCGAACCCTTGAACTTAAGGTTCTGGGTTTTGCTTCTTTCATGTTGGCCGAAACTCTAGGGTGTCCTAGGGTACTCCAAAAATTCCCAAAAATTATACTTAACGTCTAAACATCATAAGGGAATATCAAATAACATTATCATGATTTTTAGAATATTTATAGACCTTTAAATCCTAGTGGCCGAAGCCTTTGAACATAGGAACCTTGATTTTGTTTCCTTTCAACATTAAATCCGAAAACTAACCCATATATCATGATAAAAATCATGGAAATCATAGGTAACTATTATACCACAGGTGAGGGAGTCTTACCTTAAATTTCTTGATTTTTCGAACCTTGAAAGAGGAGAAGGAAGAGGACTTGGTATCTCTTGACCACAACTAGACCTTGTCACCTTGTAGGAACTTTAGATCTTGAGAGATGAGACCCCTTGTGAAGTTTTCTCCAAGGAACTCCTCCCTTTGGTGCTCGGCAAGAATGAGGGATGAAGAGGAGAGGTAATGCACTTGATTGAGAGAAGAAGTAACTCCCAAAACTCCTCTCATTATAACCCATCAAGGAGGCAAATGAAGAGCCTCTCCATGACCTTTCACCTCCCTTTTACCTCTTAACCAACCTCCACTTCAATTACTCATAAGAATTCCTTGCTAGGTGAGTTGCTTAAAGCATTCTTGGTTGTACAAGAGGTCCAAGGTTCAATCCTTGGCTCATGCACATTTATTTTTATTTTGATTTTTATTTCATTTATTTTATTACTTTATTTTCTTAAATTCCGAAAATCCCCCCTAAAATCACCCATAATTATGCCAATATTCCTAAATAAAATTCTTTTATATTTATATTAATTTTACCTAATTTATATTAATTTTACCTAATTAATACCCACTTTTGGAGCCCATTTAAAGTTCATTAGTACCTAGTTTTTCTCAATTTAAATGAGAAAACACGGATTTCTAGGCCCAATTTTACATAATTATTTCTGGGCCCCTCGAAAAATTATCTAGACATGCTCAATATTTTAAGAAAATATTAAGAGAATTTTCCGGGTCGTTACACTACGACCGGGAGGCTCCAAGAGAAAGTGCGCAACACTTCGGAGGTCCAGATAGGCCGAGTTTCATATTCTTGTTCGGTTTGCTTTTATTTGTTCCGTACTTAACTTTCAATATTGTTGCTTATAACTATACACTATAAGACGAGTTTTCTCCGCCTCCGGAAATTCTGGAAAGGAGACCAATAGTGAACTCACGCCAAGTACATAGCACTTGGACGTACTGACCCTGGGGGGTTGGGAACCAAGTAAATAAATCCCGCTGTGTCCTTGTGTATTATTTTTCTTTTTCTGTTTTACTTTTCCGCTGTGCTACTAACTCTGATCTTAGAACGTTCAAAAGATTTTTGAAGTTTACCGAAAGATTTTCACGGTCGATATTCACCCCCCCTCTATCCACGGCACTGGTCCTACATCTTGTCCTTGGGGATCCAATATTGGTTTGGTCTAGCCTGGTTGTTCAAACTCGGCTTAGGGACCCATGCTTGGACTTGGGTTCTAGATTAGTTAACAGAATAATAAGATCGTTGTCTCGAGGTGCTTCGATAGCCCAATCCAGATCGATTTAGAACTGACTTCTATTTTCCAAGAATCATGTCAAGATTCTTGGAACCCGAAGTGAATCGTTCTAATGCGACTCTGAGTTCCTTGACTTGAGTTTTCAAGGAGAAATTTTCTTCCTCAAGCTTTTACACTTGAGTCGAGGTTCCTTCTTGAACTGACTCGGTTAAGGAACTCGAGTTGACTTCCTCTTTCAGGAGTTTGACTTCCTGACGGAGGGTTTCAACAAGGATGTTGGCTTTCGCCAACTTACGTGACAAGTAAGAAATATGATCGTAAAGCTCCGATTTAGGATAACCTCTTACCGTAATCTGTCCGTCCTCCGAGATCGAAAGCTTTCTGGTGTTGATGTCCTCCTCAGGTACTGATTCCGTTCCAGAGTCAATGTCTTCCGAGGCGGTCAATGCGAGGAGGTTGGAGTGCGGAGCTTCTTCTTCTTCTTCTGAGGACGATTCATCCCATGTGGCTTGCAGTGCTTTCTTCTTTCGAGTTTTCTTGTTTTCCTTCAAGTTGGCGCACTCCGATTTGAAATGACCCTTCTTGTTGCACTCGTAACACGTTATGTTGCTTTTACTCTTCTGGCTTGTTGACGATTCAGCTAGATCATCCTTCTTCCGTGTCACGCCCCAAGACCTAGGAGTCGCTGATCCAATAGAAAATCGGACAGCACCTCCCCTGTCCAGCGGACAATTTACACATACATACAATATATAAAGCATCGCCACGCAGTTTAAATGGGTCTCAGGCCTCAAATCCAAACAGAATAACAATATATATGACAAAATAATCATAAATCCAAATCACGGACTTACTTGAGCTGCCAGGGGGCAGTAACGAAGCAAAACCACACACATAGTCCAACATAGGACTCAAAAGTACAATCCCATAAAGAAAGACAAGTACTACAAGTCCACGAAAATCCAATGCAACAGAATAAAACATAACATGGTCCAAAAACAGAAAATAACGCATAAAACCAAATCAGGTGTAGTAGCAAGCACGGGACTGGCGACTCGGACCCTCCTGGATGATATCAACCTGAAATCAGGAAAATATGGCAACGGTGTGAGTCCAAATAAACTCAGCGGATACCCATACAGATATGCATAGTGCGTTATACTAACAATAAGAATCTACGCTGATACAGTCTTATATGAATAATAGACAAGGGTATATGCTGAAGACACTGAATAAAGGTACATACCAGAATCCATCTATCCTGCAGAGGATGAAATAAATCCCTATGAAACAAGTATATCATATAATCCAAGATAAACAAGTCTCCAGTATATGCATGTCAATCAAGTGCATAAATCAAATGCAGCAAACAATGCACGATGCAAAATATGCACATGGTGTAATGACATGTGTCACCCCTGACGCCAGTCAGGCACCGTCCACCTATCATAAATGAACGTCCGCGTGGGTAGGGCTATGACAACTGTACGCACCCTGCTATCACTGCTCTGAGTGGCCAAGTGGACAGGATGCTGGCGGAGGTCACCCTCCTACCCCAAGCAATGGGGGAGTCTAGCTCTCATCTTCTTGTGTCTCAGGACGAGAAGGGATCCCTAGCTGCTATCACGCCCAGACCCACCCTCCAAATAGTGGCCGAACGGAGCAATACAGGGCAAATGCACACACTCTATGGTAACCACTACCCCTGAGTGGGTGTATGTGCATATCCTCATGTAACTAACGATGGACTCAGACTAGATAGGAGCCGATGATCGTCAACATGCAATAATGCAAGGATGGTGCATGACCCAAACATATATAACACCCACCAAGTCCTTAGCTAACACCTCAGTGTGCTAGGTATAGGTCTGAATCCTACATCATGGGATACAAGTAACCTACTAAGTATACTAACGGAATAACCAATGATCCATCAATGTCAAATGTGAGGAAACGTATCACTATATTGATGCACATATATATACATAAAACAACTATTGAGACTGTATGAAGCTAAAAGGAAGATAACCTCAAGGATAAGCAACTGATATCAAATACAAGTATACTAAAGCAGATATAGACAACTATTGAGACTGCATGAAGCAAAAAGGGAGATAACCTCAAGAATATGTTGGGACCGGATGCATGTCGACAAGGATACGAGTTCGTAAAATTTTAAATTTTTACGTGCAGCGGAAGAATTTGCATAAAATAATTTCCTAAATTATTTTAACTTCGTATCTAGCATGCAACCTTACATTGTGTTGACATAATCATAAAATAAAACTTTGCGGAAAAGTAAACAAATTTACCAAGACCTCTCGTAACTCGAAGTAATGGACGAGATCCAACCGTAGCGTCCCTTGGAAGCTTCGCCTCTATTCGCGTCCACGCCGAGTTCTCTTCGGGATGACTTCGCAAAGTCACGAGTTTTGTGCCGACGAGAACTACTAGATTCTCGGAAGGCATAACTAGAAGAACAAGAGAAAAATTAGGAAACTAACCAATGAAGTAACGGAATCGAATTCCGGGAAGAGAGGAATCGCTATCTGCTTCTTCTTCTTCGTGTTCGGGTTCTCCTTCTTCTTCTTGAAGCTCACGGCCTCCACCACCTTGGATGTAGGTTGGGCGCCGGCCCTAGGGGAGCTAGGGTGGGCGCCGGCCCTAAGGGAAGAGAGGGAGAAGGAGGAGAGGAGAGATTAAGAGAGAGAGGGAGAGAATAATTAATCTCTTGATTAATTGATTGGAATAAGGGCTAGCCTTTGGTTCCTTTATATAGTAGCAACTCCTTTGCTAAGTCTCCCTCTAAACCGAATTAACGGAATTAACGGAATTAGTTATAAGAAATTTATCTTATAAATTTTCTTATTAATTATTCCATTTAAACCGAGTCTTTATTATAAACCAATTTATAATAAAACTAATTCTTCTTCTCTTTAAATTATGGAATAAATTTTTATAAGAAATTTATAAACTTTCTTATTATGGAAAAATCAATTCATAATTGATTTTATAAAATTAAAATAAACCAATTCATGGATTATTTTAATCTTCCATAAAAGAATAAATTTATATAAATTTTATTTATATAAATTTCTTTATACAAATTTATTTATCCATAATTTATAAAATAAATCGCACTAGATTCATTTTATTAATTAAACCAAAATTAATTGGTTTTCTCCTCTTTATTGGCCGGCCACCAAAAGGGGGGTTAACACCCTCTTTGGTCGGCCAAAACCAACCCGAACCGCCGCGAATTAAACTCATTTAATTCGCCCAAAAAGCCTTCAAAAGACTTAGCCATTTTAGCTTCCATTGCGCCTCTGATTAACTCAGATTCGACTTATTTCTCTTGATCGAAAAATCCAATTTTCAACTCGTTTTAAATCCCTCGGATTACTCGTAGTGCGTGTGACTAAATAGGCTTTCGATTTATGTTGGCCGTCTATAATCAACTAATTATAGAACGATCATGAGTGGCACCTAGTAGTACATCATGATCCCCAATTAATCGAAAGATCAACGGTTTGACCTCAGAAGAAATTATTCTGAAACCCTTCAGCAGCTCTAATGAATCGTGCCTCATTCCCTTCACCACCTTATACCCACTTGGTTCAGGACACGGTCAATGGTGTCAGTCCCCACTAGGCTGACTACGTCACACCTAGCCCAAGTAGTGTCTTTCTCGTTCTTTGGATTTCTAATTACTCTCATGTATTTAAGAGACTCGCACTCTTAACATGATATGCTCTGGCCAGAGGCTTTGAGTAACAATCCGACGATAGGCCTGGGTATACATCTCCTCGCAAGGAGTGGTGAATCCTTTGTAGGCTGTTCAAACATCTTCGGGCACTTCGGCTTATACCCAATCATCCTGGGTCCACACCTCCTTGGAGATGCTTGCTTAAGATGTTAAAGTATAAGTCTCCATGACCAAGATGACTTGAACACCGCAAGTCAAAGGAACATCGCACTTAAGCTGCAGTAAGAACTTCATTGACATATCTATATGTAGATTCCCATATGAAGTCTTATAGCTAGTCACTCCAATGAACTAGTTCCCTTAACTAGCATCCATGTTTATCTCCGGACATCCCAATGTCACCAGCCAGTGAGAATCAGCTGATTAGAGAATAACCCATGCTAGTCTCAACAGAATTGATAGTGTCCGTTTTTATCAATTCATCGACTAGGGATGTTTTCAATACTTCACATTTGCACATTTAGAGATAATCACAAGTTGTGATCCCATCACAAATTCTCTTATGCTGTGAGTTGTATTGCGGACATTCAGTAGATGAGTTTAAGATCCCAATCAAATACACAAACATGTACACTCAAATAGTGAATTATCATTTATTAAAATAAATGTTTACAATCATAAGGCGATTGCCTTAGGACACTTCTCTCATATCACTAACAAACTCCCACTTGGCCTAATGCCAATCGCTACGGTATCCAATACCACAAGCTCTAACATGACCCTCAAACTTGCTTTGAGGCAAGGCCTTAGTTAAAGGATCCGCTAAATTCCTTTCAGTGGAATTTTCTCAATTTGTATGTCTTTCCTACTTTATAATCTCTCTGATCAGATGATAGCGGCGAAGCACGTATTTGGATCGTTGATGAGACCATGGTTCCTTTGCTTGTGCAATAGCTCCATTGTTGTCGCAGTAAACCGGCACTGCACCGTCAATGGTTAGAACCTCATCAAGTTTCGAGACAAACTTCTTGATCCAAACTACTTCCGTGGTATAATCCGCTACGGTGTCTTGTTTGGAACCTTTCCAACTTACTGCGCTTCCATTCAAAGTAAATACGTATCCAGACTTCGATTTGGAGTCATCCTTATCTGTCTGGAAACTGGTATCTGTATACCCACGTATTACCATACCTCCTTCTCCATATATTTGGAACATATCCTTAGTTCTTCTTAAGTACTTAAGGATTGTCTTGACAGCCGCCCAATGATCCATTCCTGGATCCGACTGGTATCTGCTTGTGACACTCAAAGCATATGATACATCGGGCCTTGTACATAACATAGCATACATGATAGATCCTATTGCGGATGCATAGGGAATCTTATTCATGCAAATCCTCTCGTCTTCTGTGTGCGGACACATAGACTTCGAAAGGTTGATCCCATGCCTGATGGGAAGGTAACCTTTCTTGGATTCCGACATGCTAAACCTTTTTAGCACTCGGTCTATATATGTAGACTGCGAAAGACCAAGCAACCGTTTTGATCTATCTCTATAGATTCTAATCCCAAGGATATAGGTTGCTTCTCCCAGGTCTTTCATGGAGAAAGTTTTGGACAACCAAATTTTAACTGTCTGTAAGACTGATATATCGTTTCCTATAAGTAAGATGTCATCGACATATAATACTAGGAAAACGACTGCACTCCCACTAACCTTCTTGTACACACAAGGTTCGTCAGGATTTTGTGAGAAATCAAACTCTTTGATTGTCTCATCAAAACGGATGTTCCAGCTCCTAGATGCTTGCTTCAGTCCATATATGAATCGTCGAAGCTTGCATACTTTGGTTTTATCAACCGATGTCAAACCTTCAGGTTGTATCATATATACATCCTCAAGCAGGTTTCCATTAAGGAAAGCTGTTTTCACATCCATTTGCCATATCTCATAATCATAATGAGCTGCTATGGCTAGGAGCATCCGAATGGATTTAAGCATAGCTACTGGCGAGTAGGTTTCATCATAATCAAGTCCTTGTTTTTGACAATATCCTTTTGCCACTAATCTAGCCTTAAAGGTAACTACATTACCTTCCATGTCAGTTTTCTTCTTGAAAACCCACTTGCACCCTATGGACTTAATCCCTTCAGGTGGGTTAACCAAGTCCCATACTTGATTTTCGTACATGGAATCCATTTCCGACTTCATGGCTTCAAGCTATTTGTCCCTTTCTGAACTTTTCAGAACATCTTCATAACTGATAGGTTCATCATCACCAATGAGCAACACGTCGTTCGATTCACTTACGAGAAATCCGTATCTCTCTGGAATGTTGCGTGTCCTATCAGACCTACGAAGAGGTGGTGTAGTTTTAGGTTCAACTGATAGCTCATCATTATGAATTATCGGTTGTGGGCCTAGACTCGGTGTCTCTGTAATGTCTATTGGAGTTTCTTGAACTTCATCAAGCTCAATGCCACTCCCACTGTTTTCTTGTAAAAGAAATTCTTTTCCAGAAATACAGCATGCCTTGAAACAAACACCTTTTGTTCCAAGGGATGATAGAATTGGTAACCCTTCGTTTCCTTAGGGTATCCAATAAATAGACATTTATCAGACTTAGCATCCAATTTGTCTGATACATTCCGCTTCACATAAGCAGGACAACCCCATATCTTAAGGTGAGTTAAGTGGGGTTTCTTACTATTCCATGTCTCATATGGAGTAGTAGAGACTACCTTGGTCGGGACTCTGTTTAGCAAGTAAACAGCTGTCTTTAGTGCATAGCCCCAAAAGGATTTTGGAAGAGTTGCATGATTCATCATCGACCTAACCATGTCCATCAAGGTTCGGTTGCGCCTCTCAGATACACCATTATGCTGTGGTGTATATGGCGGAGTCCATTGGGACAGTATCCCATTGTCCCTAAGATAATCTTGAAACTCTTGACTTAAGTATTCTCCACCCCGATCGGATCGAAGTATTTTAATACTTTTGCCAAGTTGTTTCTCTACTTCATTTCTGAATTCTTTGAATTTATCAAAAGCTTCAGATTTGTGTTTCATCAAGAACACATAACCGAATCGTGAGTGATCATCGATAAAGGTGATGAAGTAGTTATAGCCTCCTTGTGCTTGAGTTGACATTGGTCCGCATACATCGGTATGTATTAGACCAAGCAACTCTCCCACTGGATTACCTTTTCCGGAAAAGGGTAATTTGGTCATCTTGCCTTTTAAGCACGATTCGCATGTATCAAATGAACCGGGTTCAAATGATTCCAAAATTCCACATCGGTGTAATTCGGTCATGCGTTTCTTACTTATATGGCCAAGACGACAGTGCCACGTGTAGGAGTCTATTCGATTATCTATTCGAGCACGTTTGTTGCTAACTTCGATATTGAAAACGTCACTGGATAAATCTAACGTGTAGATGTCATTGCACAAAGTTCCATTTCCATAAAGAACGCCATTTAAAGTTATGTAACAACAATTGTTACTAAAAGTTAAATGATAACCTTTTTCATTCAAACATGAAATAGATACAATGTTCTTTATTAACGAAGGAACAAAAATAGCAATTATCCAATTCTAAGATACGTCCAGTCGGGAGCTTTAGCAAATATGTTCCAATGGCAACAGCAGCAATCTTTGCTCCATTCCCAACTCTCAAATTCGCTTCTCCCTTGACGAGTCTTCTTCTATTCCTTAGCCCCTGTATGTCATTACATATATGTGAGCCACACCCAGTATCAAGTACCCAGGTATCCGAGGAAATAGAGTGACATTCAATAACGAAGATGCCTGAAGAAGATGGGGCATCGGATGCCTTCTTCTTCAAGGACTCAAGATAAATCTTGCAGTTTCTTCGCCAGTGACCCTCCTTGCCACAATGATGGCAAGTGTCATTTGGGGTTTTTTCAGTCTTTTCGGCCTTTTTCTTCTTTCCCTTATTCTGTTCTTTAGGCTTCCTCTTAGAACCTTTCTTTGAGGAACCAACTAATAGTGTTGTCTTCTGATCCTGCTTTACAGAAGGCTCTGCAGTCTTCAGCAGGTTGAGCAACTCAGGAAACTGGTCTAGAGTTGCATTTTCAGAAGGACGTTTGGGAAGTTGATCTTCAAGGACATAAGCAGGCTTTTCTGCCTTAAGGACTATCCTCAAGTTTCTAAGCCAGTCCATGAAGTTCGGCCCGGTCAGTTTATTGGTGTCCAAAATGGAACGCAAGTTTAGGGAAGACATGATCGAGTGATTATCCTAGAAATACAAATTGAGATTATGTGAGAAGATTGGTTAAGAATGTATCAATATACATAAATTAAATCCTATTTATTTTACGAATTGAATCACCCTTATTATCAATTCGGGAGATCGTAGGAACATCTCCAAATAGGTTGATATCCAACCATAGATAAGAATCACCATGGCTGTGGCCATCAAGTTTTTCTTAGCTATGAAGGTAGGTAATTTTACCGATTACACATCACATATATGTAACTATCACTTTATGCTATCAACTAATTGAATGTTTGCATAAATCATTGGGTTGTTAACTCATTAACAAGTATGTATCATTATACATAGCACCCAACTGCACCTCTCTTTACATCGACCTTGGCTGTGGCACAACAAATCGATGCTCCAAGCTTAAGGCTGACCCATTAATCAAGAAATAGTTTTAACATGGTTGGAGCTCATTCAACCGCTTAGTCAAGCTTGGATGTGTCCAACAACCAAAACTAATGATTGACCTCTGACTCGAACTATATTATTCATAAACTAATTCCATGGTTTGAACATGTTGAGGTTCAAGTCGGGCATGGATGTGTCCATCAACCCAAGCGAGAAACAAAACTCCGGTTCTAACCATATTAATGGAAGGTGTTAGCCTTAATATTTTTGTAAGGGGTGTTTGGGTCTCATTCTTTGTTAAGCACATTCATGACAAAAATTATGTCATGACAAACGATTTCCTTAATAAAGTATGTATGTGACTTAATTTATCAAGTCTCATGAATTAAATTAGGAACCGGATTTCCTAATTACAATTTCATACTTTAGTAAAGGAATTGTTTTGGGAAACAATTTCCTAAATTGTCATAATTAATTTCGGAAATAATATGTTCAAGACTTTGATTTCTCTAAATCAAATCTTATTAAATTAAGAGACAAATCCCTTAATTCAACTACATATTATTTTCATGAAAATCTTATTTAAGAAACTCTATAGGAAACCATTTTCCTAATTAATTTTGGAGACAACAATATGTAAGAGCATCACCTCTTAAAACATATTTTATTCATGGATTTAATTAATTACAACAAATCATTTTCTAAGGGTGGCTCCCCGAGGCTCAGATACCCAAAGAAAAGTAATATGTTGTAAATCTAATTGGACGGCTCCCCGAGGCTCAATCCAAATCAAACATGACAATTTCAATTAAAAATTGGGAAATTAAATTACAACAACTAACTTTAAATTGGACGGCTCCCCGAGGCTCAATCCAAAATAAAGAATTTTGTTGTCAATTTAAAAAAAACCAATTCAAATTTAATTGTCAATTAACTGTCCATGAATTTGTCTAGACTTTCTCAAAAGAAAGTGCCCAAAATTGCGAGATTTCAAAAATAATTTTTCAGAATAATTGTAAGTTTCTGGTAAAAAGAAAACTTACATATTTCCAAAAATTGGAAAATTTCTAAAATAGCAAAATTTCCAAAATTTGGAAAGTTTCCAAAGATGGGAAGTTTTCACAATTATCATAAAATTTTAGAAACTAGAAAATTCCAAACGTTTGCGAAATTTCATGAAGATTTCCAAACTTTGAAATTTCTAAATCTAAAATCTATTATAATTTGAAAGTTTCCATAATTAAAAATTTTTCCAAAATTGGATCATGACAAAGTGTTCCGCAAAACAATTATATGATAATGTCGAACACTAACCGGCTCTGATACCACTGTTGGGACCGGGTGCATGTCGACAAGGATACGAGTTCGTAAAATTCTAAATTTTTACGTGCAGCGGAAGAATTTGCATAAAATAATTTCCTAAATTATTTTAACTTCGTATCTAGCATGCAACCTTACATTGTGTTGACATAATCATAAAATAAAACTTTGCGGAAAAGTAAACAAATTTACCAAGACCTCTCGTAACTCGAAGTAAGGGACGAGATCCAACCGTAGCGTCCCTTGGAAGCTTCGCCTCTATTCGTGTCCACGCCGAGTTCTCTTCGGGATGACTTCGCAAAGTCACGAGTTTTGTGCCGACGAGAACTACTAGATTCTCGGAAGGCACAACTAGAAGAACAAGAGAAAAATTAGGAAACTAACCAATGAAGTAACGGAATCGAATTCCGGGAAGAGAGGAATCGCTATCCGCTTCTTCTTCTTCGTGTTCGGGTTCTCCTTCTTCTTCTTGAAGCTCACGGCCTCCACCACCTTGGATGTAGGTTGGGTGCCGGCCCTAGGGGAGCTAGGGTGGGCGCCGGCCCTAAGGGAAGAGAGGGAGAAGGAGGAGAGGAGAGATTAAGAGAGAGAGGGAGAGAATAATTAATCTCTTGATTAATTAATTGGAATAAGGGCTAGCCTTTGGTTCCTTTATATAGTAGCAACTCCTTTGCTAAGTCTCCCTCTAAACCGAATTAACGGAATTAACAGAATTAGTTATAAGAAATTTATCTTATAAATTTTCTTATTAATTATTCCATTTAAACCGAGTCTTTATTATAAACCAATTTATAATAAAACTAATTCTTCTTCTCTTTAAATTATGGAATAAATTTTTTATAAGAAATTTATAAACTTTCTTATTATGGAAAAATCAATTCATAATTGATTTTATAAAATTAAAATAAACCAATTCATGGATTATTTTAATCTTCCATAAAAGAATAAATTTATATAAATTTTATTTATATAAATTTCTTTATACAAATTTATTTATCCATAATTTATAAAATAAATCGCACTAGATTCATTTTATTAATTAAACCAAAATTAATTGGTTTTCTCCTCTTTATTGGCCGGCCACCAAAAGGGGGGTTAACACCCTCTTTGGTCGGCCAAAACCAACCCGAACCGCCGCGAATTAAACTCATTTAATTCGCCCAAAAAGCCTTCAAAAGACTTAGCCATTTTAGCTTCCATTGCGCCTCTGATTAACTCAGATTCGACTTATTTCTCTTGATCGAAAAATCCAATTTTCAACTCGTTTTAAATCCCTCGGATTACTCGTAGTGCGTGTGACTAAATAGGCTTTCCATTTTTGTTGGCCGTCTATAATCAACTAATTATAGAACGATCATGAGTGGCACCTAGTAGTACATCATGATCCCCAATTAATCGAAAGATCAACGGTTTGACCTCAGAAGAAATTATTCTGAAACCCTTCAGCAGCTCTAATGAATCGTGCCTCATTCCCTTCACCACCTTATACCCACTTGGTTCAGGACACGGTCAATGGTGTCAGTCCCCACTAGGCTGACTACGTCACACCTAGCCCAAGTAGTGTCTTTCTCGTTCTTTGGATTTCTAATTACTCTCATGTATTTAAGAGACTCGCACTCTTAACATGATATGCTCTGGCCAGAGGCTTTGAGTAACAATCTGACGATAGGCCTGGGTATACATCTCCTCGCAAGGAGTGGTAAATCCTTTGTAGGCTGTTCAAACATCTTCGGGCACTTCGGCTTATACCCAATCATCCTGGGTCCACACCTCCTTGGAGATGCTTGCTTAAGATATTAAAGTATAAGTCTCCATGACCAAGATGACTTGAACACCGCAAGTCAAAGGAACATCGCACTTAAGCTGCAGTAAGAACTTCATTGACATATCTACATGTAGATTCCCATATGAAGTCTTACAGCTAGTCACTCCAATGAACTAGTTCCCTTAACTAGCATCCATGTTTATCTCCGGACATCCCAATGTCACCAGCCAGTGAGAATCAGCTGATTAGAGAATAACCCATGCTAGTCTCAACAGAATTGATAGTGTCCGTTTTTATCAATTCATCGACTAGGGATGTTTTCAATACTTCACATTTGCACATTTAGAGATAATCACAAGTTGTGATCCCATCACAAATTCTCTTATGCTGTGAGTTGTATTGCGGACATTCAGTAGATGAGTTTAAGATCCCAATCAAATATACAAACATGTACACTCAAATAGTGAATTATCATTTATTAAAATAAATGTTTACAATCATAAGGCGATTGCCTTAGACACTTCTCTCATATCACTAACAGAATAAGCCACAGATATCAAATACAGGTATACTAATGCAAATATAGCATATAAACTTACTGTTATCTATAACAAACCATGCATAGCAATATGACAATATCTAAAAGATAAGTCAAGGGTACCCGCCTCCAATGTAGAAGTCCGTGAACGAAGAGAACCTCCCATCCTAATAATCTGCAACCAATCTATCAATGTCCTGTACCAAGGACACAACTTAGCCAGTAATACAATTTAACAACTAGTTAAACTAATGAATTAACCACATTAGGGTTATGTTTATTCTAAACTTAACCCAAATCCAACAAACTGACACTAGATTCGAGACTATAACCCATCTCACCCAAATAATCCAATACCTGAGTATCCCCATGACACAAAGGGTCACCAATGAACTTACACCCAAAAGAAACTCTCGATAGCCACCAATAGAACTTGAATAAGGCAAGACAAAGGGACTCTCATAATAGTATGGATGACCAAACCAACTCTTCCAGCACCTCATGGCTGTGTGCCAAATGTAAACCACTCTAAATTCACTTCCTTCTTACAACAACAATCCAAGCCCCAATCAACAGAATCAAGAAAGCTGACAATCAACAAGGGAAACCCATATGAATCAAGCTAAACTTAAACCCCAACTCTAAGAAATCTCATGGCAGGACCAGAGCAGATCCAAAACGAAACAACCAACTCCCTTTACCAACCTTCCCACTCTAAACAGAGCACTCACTGATCTACACAAGATTAACCCTAATCTCATTCTAGATCAAATTTCACAATAAAAAACTCATGATAAAGGGAGTCAAAGAACAAACAAAGATAACTAACATCAGCCCTAACCCAATTTAAATCTGACCAAAAAGAAAACAAGAAAGGTAGAGGAAACAATTCAACCACAAAACAATCGAAACTCATCTATCCAAAGGAACCCAACTCCACACATCATCACAAGCCCAATCAAAATGGAAACAAAGGTTGAAATCATAGTAGAGATCCAAAATAGTATTCCCAAACCCTAACTGCACAGATCAATAAAATGGTTCCAAGAATTGTGTATCAACTATGTTACACAATAGGGAGAACTAAATCCGAACAATCAAGGATTAATCAAGACTACGATCTAATCAAAAATCAACATAAATTCAAAACCTATTAAACTAACCTGAATGGATCCAATTAATCCTTCCGTTCTTCTAAACTCATCACCAATTCAACCAAACCACAAATCTAAGCAACGATAGAAGAACAAAAACCAAATCAAAACTCGACTCTCAGTTCATCAATCAACAAGAAAACCAAACGGCAAAGCCCAGCTCGGAATCCCTTACCTCAGACAATCGCCGGGTTTCCTCTTGGTGGCGGCCGATTGAAGCGGAGTCGTCGCTTGGCTGCGGCTAGGGCACGTGATGAGAGGAGGAAGGAAAGATCGGCATCGACCGTGGGCTAGGGCACGCGGAGGAAGAAGAAAAGGAGCGGCGCTGCGGCTAGGGCTCGCGCGAAGGGGAGGAGAAGAAATCGGGTTGGCGCTTGGCTGCGATTTCGCGAGGGGAGGAAGAAGACAACAAAAAGGGCGGCTACGGCTTAGGGCATGGGAGAAGCAAAGGGAGAAGCCAGGATATAAAAGGGTGGATCTTTTGCAAAAAGGTCCCTCAACTTTCTGAAATTCAACTCTACCTTTAGGGTAAAGGTTTTAACTATTTAACCCTCCACTATATTTTAATCCACCTCCATAAATCTCTAGGGTTAGATTACTTACCCTTTCGTAACTTAAGAGTTTACCTATAAACCCTTGATAAGTTTTAAATTTTTACAATAAAGCCCCTTGGGTTCCTCCCGTAGGGCCGAAAACCCTAGACTCTATCCGAAAAAATCTCGAAAAATTTTCTGTTCCGGATTTTCGAATTGCCGTATTTTACATTCCGAGTCATCTTCTTTTTGCTCGTTTGATTCTTAAGCTCCTTGTAGTAGTCACGAGCCAACTGGACCAATTTTGGACGATCTACTTAATCGTCGTCAGACTCCGAATCTGAGTCAGACTTGGGTATTGGTTGTTGCTTCTTTTTCTGAGATCTTCCTGGAGTTTTTCCTGCAACAAAAGCTATACTTTTCTCGACCATTGCAATATTAGTTTGCTCATGTAATTCTAATTCTGAAAATAACTCATCAATTTTAATTTCAAAAAGGTTCCTAGAAACCTTGTAGGCATCCACCATAGATGCCCACAGTGTGTTTCTTGGGAACGAGTTCAAAGTATACCTTATTAGGTCACAGTTTTCCACCTTATGACCTATTGTTTGTAGCTCGCTCATTAACTCCTGGATTCTTGCATGAAGTTGTGTTGTTGTTTCGCCATCATGCATCTTGATGGTGTAGAGTCTGTTGAGTAGCAGATCTCTTTTACTGATCCGCGTATCTGACATACCTTCATGCAGTTCGATTAATTTATTCCACAGCTCCTTTGCGCTATTGAAGAGTCCGACGCGGTTCAGCTCTTCCTTGGTTAAGCCACATTGCAATGTTTGTGTGGCCTTTGTGTCTACCTCAATTTTCTTCTTGAGTGGTCCGTCCCACTCTGTGTAGCCTTACACCTCGCCTTGTGCATTCTTGGGAATCTCCAGTCCGGACTGGATGATTATCCACATGTCCACCTGAGTTTTCAAGTGGACCTCCATCATACTATTCCAATAGGAGAAGTCTTCTCCTGAGAAGAGTGGTGGTCTGGCGGTGTTGTAGTCTTCTTGCATGGCCATCGAACTTTATCTGAAAAATTAAAAAAAAAACTTTGTCCCAAGACTACATCTTGGATTAGTAGTGCGGTAGCAAGAATAAAAAATATCGAGTGGTGTTGCACCAACCTCGATTAACGAATAAAATTACGAACAAAAAAATTTTAAAAGCGAAATCCGAAAAAAATTGCTCAATCGGTGGTTGCACCAGATTTGAGCCACCCGCTCTGATATCACTTGTGGGATCGTTTAGAATCGATAGAGGGGGGTGAATATCGATAAAACTTTTTCAAATAAAAATAAGAATAATACGCAGCGAAAATAAAACACAATGCTAACACCCTTAGTTTTACTTGGTTCGGAGTCTAGATCGGCTCCGACTCAAAGGCTCACGGTCCTTGACCATTTACGTTGGGCAATTTTATATTTCGGAAACTGGTTACAGATTTGAAGCACAAATATAGAATTTAATTTAAGCAATTAAATTAAACTAAACAAATACCGACGACCGGGGAAGGATTCGAAGATCGGAGCAGCGGGTCGTCGTTGGCGCTTTAAACTTGAGCACTGAGCGTTTGGAGCAGAGTGCTTGAATGTTTTCGTTGGAAGTAGTGTTGTTTGGAAGCAAGGGGTTGAACCCCTTTATATATAGACGTCTGGGCGTCTGTGTTGAATGTTGGAACTTGGATGGCTAGAGAGGGGGGTGAATATAGCCAGACACAAACTCTTTCACTTTTGAGATTTCTCTGCAGTTAGGGTTAGTAGCAGCGGAAGACGAATACAAAACAAAGTATTGCAGAAATTAAACCCTAAGCTAAGCACAAACAAGAACGCTAACAAAGAGGAGTTACAAGGTTCGGGGATAACTTGCCCCTACTCCTTGGCGTGCCCGTGAGGTGGGCGATCCCTTGATCGTCGGCAGATCAAGCCTCGAAAATCCGGATAGAATGCAACCTCCTTCTCGGTGGAGTGACCTCTCCACAGCATTTCAATCAAGATGAAGATATTAAGTACAATGAAACACAAAGGAAGCTTACAGAGCACTTAGGACAGAAAGTACACAAGCGAACTCCTCACCGAGCTCCACTCAGCACAGATCTCACGCAAGAACTCCCTCTTCATGTCTACTTGCTGATGGACTCGCCAAGCTCCTTGTTTCTTCTTCCAAGCGCTAAAGTATGCAATATCTCAACAGGTTGCTTCAAGGATCAGAATATGTGTAGTGGCAACCTCACTTCTCAGTTGTAGCTCAAGCAAGAAGATATCGCACGCAGAGCCTTCTTCTCTTCTCTTCATCGCCAGCCACTTAACCTGCTGCTGCTGTCGCAAGACGCTCCTCTATATCTCCCAGCTGCTCATCTGCACAGCCCAGCTACCTGATCTCTCCTGGACTCCCTGACCTCTCCTCAGCTGAGCCCCAGTCGAGCCCCAGGATAGCTTCCAGCAGCGCCAGCGTCCGTTGAGACCTGAGAAACGAAAGTATCCAAACCTGCTCGATGGAAAGTCTCCCTTTGACCCTCCTTGAGTGTTTGAATCCATCCCTGTAAAGCCTACACACTTCAATAGAAGCTTAGCAAATCATATCAAACATAATCAGCAATGTATCAGAGAATCGGCAGAGAAAACAAACGCGATCAGAGCATCTGACTGTGAATTTGAATTAAAGTTCAGCTCCTGATCGGTCCCCAGACCGATCAGGATGTGGCATGATCGGTCACCAGACCTATCCAGCAGTCTGCTGCACACTCCTGATAGGTCCCCAGACCTATCCAGCAGTCTCCTGCAAACTCCTGATCGGTCCCCAGACCGATCAGGATGTGGCCTGATCGGTCACTAGACCGATCAGGGTGTGGCCTGATCGGTCTGATCGGTCTGGGGACCGATCAGGGCACTTCCTGACCAATCAGGATCCAACCTGATCGAACATAGAGAAGAGCTCGCGATATTTGATCGTTCACCAGAACGATCTGAATAGTATCCCTGATCGGTCACCAGACCGATCAAGAGTCGATCAGTAAGGTTCCCAATCTCACTGTATGCTCCCTGATCGGTCACTAGACCGATCAGACATAGCTAGATCGGTCACCAGACCGATCCACGAGGGAACTTCGTGCCAACTTCCCTGATCGGTCACCAGACCGATCCAAGCAAGGTCAAATCTGTTGGTGCCCCGGTTAGTTTTGATGTGATCCACCAAGTTAGTTAGGTCCTGGTTGGTTTTAATCCCTCTGCTAAGTGTGCAGGAACTTAAGTACGGAGGAAGTCAAGCGTAAGACGCAGTGGACGAGAAGGATTGCGCGGGGAAGTGAACCGACGGGCTCAGTGCAATCCGAGGGACGCAGAAGCTGCGGAAGAGTACACCGGTGGAGCGAGAAGGACGTGCGCGGTGTCCGAGGGACGAGAAGCCGGGAGGAAGGATGCTCGAGGGGCGAAAGGCTGGAGTCGGGTTCGGGTGAGCCTAATTCCAGTTGGTCAGAAATCACCTAGAAGATCTACTTACGAAAAGCTTTTATTAAAGCTTTTAATTAAAAAGCCGATTATAACTTTTATTAAAGCTTTTAATTAAAAGCTATAATGGCCGATTAAAAGCTATTATTAAAGCTTTTAATTAAAAGTCGATAACAGCTTTTAATTAAAGCTTTTAATTAAAGCTTTTAATAAAAGCTTCAACGTTCAAAAGCTTTTAATTAAAAGTCAAAGCCAGCTTTTAATAAAAGCTTTAATTCAAAAGCTTCAACGTTCAAAAGCTTTAATCAAAAGCTTTTGATAAAAGCTTTTAATTAAAAGCTTCAACGTTCAAAAGTCTCAACATTCAAAAGTCCTCATCTTCAAAACGTTGGAGCCGATTAAAAGAAAAAAAAATTAAATTTTTATTCTTTTAATTAGAGTTCAAAATTTCGTTGAGATAATCTTAGATCTACGATCAAGATCCAACTCAATCTTGTATCAACGATCAAGATCATATCACTCAACCTATAAATAGGCTTAGAGATTTTAATTCAAGTCAATTCATTGAGTTGTAAACTCTCTTTCTCTCTAAGCTTTCTCTGTGCTACAACTGTAAAGGCTTCTCCACCTTAAGGAGTTTCTGTTTGAGCATCAACTGCCTTGGAAGCAACGACTCTGTTGCAACCAAGTTTATTTCTTTTTAAAGACGAGTGTTAGTGCTTATTTTTCATAAACCGTCTATTCACCCCCCTCTAGCCGGTCGACCCGATCCTACAAGTGGTATCAGAGCCAAGTTCGCTTTTGAAGGACTAATCGCCTGAGAAAGCAACAAGACGATGGCCGGTGCGCACATTCATCCACCTAAATTCGAAGGGGATTTCACCGTCTGGAAGAAAAAAATGGAGGTATTTTTTCGTACAGATTTTGATATTCTTTTATCAATAAAATATGGTTTTGCAGTTCCTAAAGATGCGAACGGGGATGAAAAAGAAGAAAGCTTGTGGAATAAGAAGGAGCAGTCGGAATCTGTTGCCAATGGTAAGGCCGAGTTCCACCTCCTAACAGTCTTGCCTACTCAAGAGGTAAACCGAATCGGCAACTACCACTCCGCAAAAGAATTATAGGAGAAGTTCCTAGAACTTCATGAGGGTACCTCTGAAGCCAAATCAGCAAGAAAGGATCTCCTCCGGAACCAGCTGATAAACCTGCAAATGAAGGAAGGAGAAACGGTGGCTGAACTTCATGCCAAAATAAAGGAGCTAATCTCCGGACTCACCCAACTCGGCGAATCGGTAAGTAATCGCGACTCCATTCGATACGCCCTCAACGCCTTCCCAAGGACCCAGGAGTGGAGCTCAATCGTCGACGCTTATTACATCTCCAAAGATTTAGAGGTAAGTACATTAGATGAAATGTTTTCCATTTTCGAATTACACGAATCTCGGTGGGCAGGATCTAGAAAGACGAAGAATCTGGCCCTAAACACAAGGAGAACGGAGAAGGAGTCAGAATCCTCGACGGACGATGAGACAACGCAAATAGTAAGTTTGTTTAAAAGTTTTTTTAAAGCTAATAACTTTTCGAGAATGCAGAAGAAAAGGCGGTCTCTGAAGAAACGAACTGTCCGATGCTACAACTGCAACGAGGAGGGACACCTAAAAGATCAGTGTCCCAAAATCAAAAACCAGCCAAAGAAAAAGAAGGCATTGAAGGCCACCTGGGACGAGACCTCGTCGGACGAATCAGAAGTTCAAGAGTACGCGGGACTTGCGCTGATGGCAAGTCATCAAGAGGAGAGCAGTGTTGAAGGGGGAGCGACATCAGAAAGCGACAACGAAGAAGGAACCTCGCTTTTCGAAAGCGATCCGGTAAGTGAGGTTTGTTTTCTTCCTCATGATCAATTGTATGCTGGTGTTAAAGCCTTGCTCAAATCTAATTGCAGATTAGAAAAAGAAAATTCTAAATTAAAAAATGAAAATATTGATCTGAAAAATTTAGTTGAGAAATTAGAATGTGATATTGTCTGTTTGCGACACAAGAAAAATAGTTATCCTGAAAAGTTGAATTGGTATTTTAAAAACCATAAAGGCCAATTTAAAAAGGTGCCAAAGAATTACATTCCATCCAAATTTTTAGTTAATCCTGTCGATAGAAATCTATTTTGGATACCAAAATCAATTTTGAATTAGTTTTCTACTACTGCATAATTTATCTTTAAAAATAGAAAATTAATTTATTCTGCAAGAATCGATTTTTTTGAGATCTACACATAGTCAATTAAACTTGGTAATTTTTTTAAATTTTTTATGAGATTTTTGAATTTTAAAAATATATCTTTGAATTTTTTATTCTGCCACTATATGATTTATTTTTGAATATACAAAATAGATTTTAATTTGGAAATTTTTGTAAAAAGCAATAATTTTATCTTCCACGTGTACAAAAATTTTTAAAATTTTCCAATGGACGAATTAATTTCTATAAATTTTTAATTGAAATTCGTTTGAAAATTTTTTATTCAAAAATTAAATTTCGGTGATATGCACTTAATCTATTCACGGCTCAAAAAAAAATGTTTCACATTTTTCTAAGTTCTAATCATATTTTTTTTCCTTTTCCTATTTTTTTTGCCCCATTTTTGATGTGATCAAAGGGGGAGAGTAGCTTAAGTTTAGGGGGAGGTTGTGGTTATTGATTGCAATATTTTTTCCCATGCTTAACTGCTTAATTTAGTTTTACTAAATTCCTTATTTTTTGGTTTAACCCTAATTGAACTTGGATTGATACACATCAAAAAGGGGGAGATTGTTGGTGCCCCGGTTAGTTTTGATGTGATCCACCAAGTTAGTTAGGTCCTGGTTGGTTTTAATCCCTCTGCTAACTGTGCAGGAACTTAGGTATGGAGGAAGTCAAGCGTAAGATGCAGTGGACGAGAAGGATTGCGCGGGGAAGTGAGCCGACGGGCTCAGTGCAATCCGAGGGACGCGGAAGCTGCGGAAGAGTACACCGGTGGAGCGAGAAGGACGTGCGCGGTGTCCGAGGGACGAGAAGCCGGGAGGAAGGACGCTCGAGAGGCGAAAGGCTGGAGTCGGGTTCGGGTGAGCCTAATTCCAGTTGGTCAGAAATCACCTAGAAGATCTACTTACGAAAAGCTTTTATTAAAGCTTTTAATTAAAAAGCCGATTATAACTTTTATTAAAGCTTTTAATTAAAAGCTATAATGGCCGATTAAAAGCTTTTATTAAAGCTTTTAATTAAAAGCCGATAACAGCTTTTAATTAAAGCTTTTTAAAGCTTTTAATAAAAGCTTCAACGTTCAAAAGCTTTTAATTAAAAGTCAAAGCCAGCTTTTAATAAAAGCTTTAATTCAAAAGCTTCAACGTTCAAAAGCTTTAATCAAAAGCTTTTGATAAAAGCTTTTAATTAAAAGCTTCAACGTTCAAAAGTCTCAACGTTCAAAAGTCCTCATCTTCAAAACGTTGGAGCCGATTAAAAGAAAAAAAAATTAAATTTTTTTTCTTTTAATTAGAGTTCAAAATTTGGTTGAGATAATCTTAGATCTACGATCAAGATCCAACTAAATCTTGTATCAACGATCAAGATCATATCACTCAACCTATAAATAGGCTTAGAGATTTTAATTCAAGTCAATTCATTGAGTTGTAAACTCTCTTTCTCTCTAAGCTTTCTCTGTGCTACAACTGTAAAGGCTTCTCCGCCTTAAGGAGTTTCTGTTTGAGCATCAACTGCCTTGGAAGCAATGACTCTGTTGCAACCAAGTTTATTTCTTTTTAAAGACGAGTGTTAGTGCTTATTTTTCATAAACCGTCTATTCACCCCCCTCTAGCCGGTCGACCCGATCCTACAAAATCTTCTCTAAGTCACAAGAACAAGCTTCCATCCCTTCTCTGACTCGTTCTTAGTCCCCCTGACCAAGACTCCGTGCCCAGTTTCACTCACCGGGACTTCAACCTAGCCCTCCAAACCAGCGTTTCATCCAACCTAGCCCTCCAAGCTAGGACCTGGCCCTCCAAGCCAGGACTTTTCACACCTAGCCCTCCAAGCTAGGACTTTTTCCCACCTAACCCTCCAAGTTAGGACTTTTCACACCTAGCCCTCCAAGCTAGGACTTTTCCACTGCCAGCATGCTATCTCCCGATCCACCTGGACTTAATCCGAATTCAACCAGACTTAAATCAAACTTAAATCGGTGTCAACACCAAAACAACAATCAGGGTCAGACTGCATCAATAATCTCTCCCTTTTTGTTGTTTGACAAACTGATTTAAGTTTAGGCATTAATGATCAATTGAAGGCAGTTCAATTATCGTAAGGGAATCAAGATCCTCCCCCTACAATAACCCTAAAATTAATCAATCATTCTCTCCCCCTTTGTCAAACATCGAAAAGGGTATGGTTATTAAGTTGGAACATACCTCCCCCTCAAACCAAGGGTCTCTTCCCACACCCAAAATAATCAAAGGTAAATTTTGAATTTCATATGAAAACATATACGGAATTATATCATGGTCAAACATGTATATGTTTCATATATCAAGTAAGGAATGCATCTGTATCTGACATACAATCCTGATTAGTCTCCAGACCGATCAGGTTTGTTGATTATTTGATATAAACATATTTCTTATTAGTCGGGGGAGCGATCAGATTTCAGAAAAATTTCTAAAACCCTGATACGTTCCTGATCAGACTGCATTAACAATTTACATTCCAAAACAAGGGTGTAGACTCCATTGATATTCGACATTCCAGAAACATTTCTGAAACACGACATTAAGAACAAGAGTCATGACTCAACAAACCCTTTCTTATGAATTTGAACATTCCAACATAGGTTTGTATCAAATCAGTATTTTAATACTTGATGTTTCAGAAAAATTTCTGAGAATCAATGGTCTTAAAAATTCCTACCCTTCTTTGAACACTTGAACAAACTTGTACTCACTTAGTACCAGGTTTGTACCAATGGAGGATCAAGTATGTTTCAATTGTACTTGGTTTGTATCATATTTGTGTGTATCAGTATGATCAGGTAATCTGATACAACTTGATGGAATGGGATCGGACTGAGGAGTAGTCTGATACCTCTGATCAGTGTTGATCTAATCGGTCACCGAACCGATTAGGGTGAGTCCTGATCGGTCGGTGGATCGATCATGTATGATACAGAATGTTTTCTGAAACTGATCAGTTTCAGAAACAAGTTCGTTTCAACTCTTAATCATTCTAATCCCTAATACAATCAAATTTACTCCCTAAATGAGTTCCATTAACCATAATTCATTTAATCAAAACAAGCAATCTGATTTGGGTCCCTTAACTAGGCTTCATTTCATATCAATAATCAAGAATTTCTATGGATTAAAGTACCAACACTAGGTTTGAATGATCAGTTATGTTCTAAGTATGTTCTTATTTATTCCTAACAATCTTGATAATCCAATCTACACTTAAGTACTGATACCTTAGTGATCCAATTAATATTAGGCATATGGATGACATTAGGTTTGATATCAGTCAAGTGGGAAAACAAAACAAGTCATGGAACTTGAAACATCGTGAACTATGCGAGCATGCTGTTCTTAAACAAAATTGGTATCATACATTATGGTTAATCACACAAATAGTAAGATCATGGCGTATTCAACTAAGTTCATCTCCAAAATATTAAGAAAAACTTAAGCCTAAACCTTAAGCTCATGTTCTTTGTTTGATGATGTCTTATTAGTACAAATTATGTGTTAATCCTTGTTCTTTAGCATGCATTCATGCTGTATAACATATACAAGAAAATGGACTCCTTAGGCTTGACATAAGGCATATCATAAACCATGAATTGCAGGAAAACATAAATTGCAACAATAAACCTAATTATCCTAAACAATCCATGGCAAGAGTAAGTTATGTGTCAACCTAAACCATTCATGTGAATATTTTTTTTTCAAAACTTGTTTATTTATTTTGAAGCATGGATATACTATCATTCGTTGCATTATAAGTTTCCTTATTGCCCGAATGAGATTTCATAGATCACTAGCCAAGGGATCATCTTGTTATAAGAACTAAGACAATGAAGCTCAAAGCATTCAATTCGAATTTTCCATAACCAACCATGTGAATGACAATTTTTTCCTTGGTCATGGTTTGAAGCACCAAATATCAACCTCCCATGTTGATAGATACTCCCCCTCAAATAATGCTTATACAATTCAAAATATGAAAGTTTTAGGTACCCAAATTTTGGGACCTAAGGCATCTACAATGAAAGACTTTGGCACCCATGCCTTAGTCATTTTCTTTCTAGCCTTTTAAACCATAGACTTATTTTGTGATCCAAAATGTGTTCTAGATATTAGTGATATGACACTAGGTTCTTTAGGTTGGTAACTCAAACCGGCCTTGTTGTAAACCGCCCTTTAGGAATTTAGTACAATGTCTAATGTTTTAGAGCTAGTTGAAAACTTCTCAAGAATATTCTTGAGATTTTCAATTTCGCTCTTTAAGTCCTTATTTTCATTCTCAAGGGACTTATCATGTGAGTCATCAATTACCTCATCCTTAGAGGTTTTCAATTCCTCTACTTCTAATCTTAATGATTTAACTTTTGCCTTAGATTTCTTAAGCAACTTAGTTAGGCATGCTATTATTCTATAGCACTTATCCAACTCGGGAGAGATTACCTCTTCATCATCCGAAGATGATGAAGACGCAATTGAGGAGCTTGATTCGTTGTCACTCTCCTTGGATGACTCTTCCAAGGCCACGAGAGCCACGTGACAGTGGCTTTCCTCCTCCTCATCATTCTTCTTTTTCTTTTTGTCACCTGCCACTAAAGCAAACCCTTTCTCTTTCGGGCTTTGGATAGAGATCTCATGTAGTTCCATTTCACAAAATAAGTCCTCTAACTTAACAAAAGATAAGTCTTTAGAAACCTTGTAAGCATCCACCATGGATGACCACAAGGTGTTCCTAGGAAAAACTTTGAGAACATACCGTATAAGATCTCGGTTCTCAACCTTCTCATTGATGGAGTGTAGACCATTGAGGATCCCTTTGAATCTTCCATGGAGCTCACTTACCTTTTCATTTTCTCCCATGGTCAGAGTTTGAAGTTGGCTGAGAAGGAGGTCCTTCTTGGCTATCTGGGTTTCATGAGTGCCTTCATGGAGCTCAATGAGCATGCTCCATAGGTCTTTAGTACTTGTGAAGGGACCAACCTTGATTAATTGGTCCTTGGTCAACCCGTATTGCAAAGTTACCACTGCTTTCGCATCGGCTTCACCTTTCCGGATTTGATCTGCCGACCAACTTGAGAAGTCCATCTCTTTTCCCTCAGCATCTTTATGAGTGGAAAAACCTTCCTTGATAGCAAACCACATGCTGAGGTTGGTTTTGAGGTAAAACTCCATCTTCAACCTCCAATATGGAAAATCAGTGTCGTCGAAGAGTGGAGGTCGGCTGGTGCTAAACCCTTCTCTTAAAGCCAGTGTTGATGATAGCTCTCAGATGTTAAGCCGCTTGAACAGAGCCCTAAGCTCTGATACCACTTGTTGGAACTTGGATGGCTAGAGAGGGGGGGTGAATATAGCCAGACACAAACTCTTTCACTTTTGAGATTTCTCTGCAGTTAGGGTTAGTAGCAGCGGAAGACGAATACAAAATAGAGTATTGCAGAAATTAAACCCTAAGCTAAGCACAAACAAGAACGCTAACAAAGAGGAGTTACAAGGTTCGGGGATAACTTGCCCCTACTCCTTGGTGTGCCCGTGAGGTGGGCGATCCCTTGATCGTCGACAGATCAAGCCCCAGAAATCCGGATAGAATGCAACCTCCTTCTCGGTGGAGTGACCTCTCCATAGCATTTCAATCAAGATGAAGATATTAAGTACAATGAAACACAAAGGAAGCTTACAAAGCACTTAGGACAGAAAGAACACAAGCAAACTCCTCATCGAGCTCCACTCAGCACAGATCTCACGCAAGAACTCCCTCTTTGTGTCTTCTTGCTGATGGACTCGCCAAGCTCCCTGTTTCTTCTTCCAAGTGCTCAAGTATGCAATATCTCAACAGGTTGCTTCAAGGATCAGAATATGTGTAGTGGCAACCTCACTTCTCAGTTGTAGCTCAAGCAAGAAGATATCGCACGCAGAGCCTTCTTCTCTTCTCTTCATCGCCAGCCACTTAACCTGCTGCTGCTGTCGCAAGACGCTCCTCTATATCTCCCAGCTGCTCATCTGCACAACCCAGCTACCTGATCTCTCCTGGACTCCCTGACCTCTCCTCAGCTGAGCCCCAGTCGAGCCCCAGGTTAGCTTCCAGCAGCGCCAGCATCCGTTGAGACCTGAGAAACGAAAGCATCTAAACCTGCTCGATGGAATGTCTCCCTTTGACCCTCCTTGAGTGTTTGAATCCATCCCTGTAAAGCCTGCACACTTCAAAAGAAGCTTAGCAAATCATATCAAACATAATCAGCAATGTATCAAAGAATCGGCAGAGAAAATAGACGCGATCAGAGCGTCTGACAGTGAATTTGAATTAAAGTTCAGCTCCTGATCGGTCCCCAGACCGATCAGGATGTGGCCTGATCGGTCACCAGACCTATCCAGCAGTCTGCTGCACACTCCTGATAGGTCCCCAGATCTATCCAACAGTCTGCTGCACACTCCTGATCGGTCCCCAGACCGATCAGGATATGGCCTGATCGGTCACCAGACTGATCAGGATGTGGCATGATCGGTCACCAGACCGATCAGGCAGACCGATCAGGGTGTGGCCTGATCAGTCTGGGGACCGATCAGGGTGTGGCCTGATCAGTCTGGGGACCGATCAAGGCACTTCCTGGCCAATCAGGATCCAACCTGATCGAACATAGAGAGGAGCTCGCGATATTTGATCGTTCACCAGAACGATCTGAATAGTATCCCTGATCGGTCACCAGACCGATCAGGAGTCGATTAGTAAGGTTCTCAATCTCACTGTATGCTCCCTGATCGGTCACCAGACCGATCATGGTGACCGATCAGACATAGCTGGATCGGTCACCAGACTGATCCACGAGGGAACTTCGTGCCAACTTCCCTGATCAGTCACCAGACCGATCCAGGCAAGGTCAAATCTCCTCTAAGTCACAAGAACAAGCTTCCACCCCTTCTCTGACTCGTTCTTAGTCCCCCGGACCAAGACTCCGTGCCCAGTTTCACTCACCGGGACTTCAACCTAGCCCTCCAAGCTAGGACCTGGCCTTCCAAGCCAGGGTTTCATCCAACCTAGCCCTCCAAGCTAGGACCTGGCCCTCCAAGCCAGGACTTTTCACACCTAGCCCTCCAAGCTAGGACTTTTCACACCTAGCCCTCCAAGCTAGGACTTTTCACACCTAGCCCTCTAAGCTAGGACTTTTTCACACCTAACCCTCCATGTTAAAACTTTTCACACCTAGCCCTCCAAGCTAGGACTTTTCACACCTAGCCCTCCAAGCTAGGATTTTTTCACACCTAACCCTCCAAGTTAGGACTTTTCACACCTAGCCCTCCAAGCTGAGACTTTTCACACCTAGCCCTCCAAGCTAGGACTTTTCCATTGCCAGCATGCGATCTCCCGATCCACCTGGACTTAATCCGAATTCAACCAGACTTAAATCAAACTTAAATCGGTGTCAACTCCAAAACAACAATCAGGGTCAGACTGTATCAACATTGAATGGGGTGCCTGACAGGTGTGCCCTTATGCACGAATCTTCATCCGCAGACTTGGCCAGCGCTTATCCCTTCAACTAGGGCACTTGGGACGACTGGGGTGCCTGTATGTTCACGGGTGCCTCTTTTGCTGGCGTGGAGGCTTACTTCACAGACTGCTTGGAAAGTACCCTTCTAGGGTGCCTGTATCCATACAAGCACCTGTATTCTTGGGCGCCTAACACCATTCAGGTGCCTGGGATGCAGAGAACTTCAACCTTCATTCCTGCAACCAGGGTTAGTTCCAAAGCACATGTAATAGATAAGTTATGTTTAATTAACAGCCTGCGCTGTCTTGGTTCTAACTTTGGGCTTCCCAAATGGAACCCTAGGTCGAACCGACGCCTAGTGTTCCCTCTTATGGGGAACGCGTCCTCGCCTACTCCTCTCAGGAGAATTTACCTATTGCCAACCAGCTCCTCCAGTTGGACTTTTGCCCGATCTTCTGGATTAGGACTTCGTGCCTAGTTCATGACCAGGACTTATTGCCCAACCCTCAGTCAAGTCTTCAGTGCCCAGCCCTTGACCAGGACTTATTGCCCAATTCCTCGAATCAGGACTTCGTGTGCAGTCCATGACCAGGACTTATTGCCCAACTCTCGGTCAGGTCTTAGGTGCCCAACCCTCGGCCAGGACTTATTGCCCAATTCTACGAACTAGGACTTCGTGCCTAGCTTACTTAGGACTTTTCCTGCACACTTCAACAGATACATTAGATCACCATATAACCTTAACTTGTGAACCCTTTTCCATTATCAAAACCTAGGTTCGATCTTGGTGCTTCCAGCACCAACAAAAAAGAGATTAAGGGAGTATTTGGTTTGCTCCATTTTCTATTTTTATTTTCTAGAAAATCACATTTTCTTATTTTCTAAAAAATGACTTTATTTTATTCTCTAGTTTTCTAGAAAATACTATATCTTTTTCTGAAAAATAAGTCTGAAAAATACAAACCAAATATGTTTTTTGGAAAACTTCATTTTCTGTAGAAAATAAAAATGAAAAATAAGCGTACCAAACGCAACCTATAAGGAAAGTACCTATAAGTCATCTAAGGTATTTAACACATCTTATTCTCTAACTTGCCTCATCACCAAATGAACCAAACATAGCATATTGTGTCTAACAGTTTGGTTGAATCACATGAAGGACAAATATAGAAAGTATTTGTCGCGACAGAAGTGTTATTGGGTTATGCCTCTTGTAGGCAAATTAGGCTTTCTCATAAGATATGGGTTTGGTTGTAGTTCACACTTCTTATAGGTGGGTTAAGCCAACAAATATAATGTGGCTTAGGCTTGAGCTTGGGGTTAGGTTATGACTTGTTCCCCAAGTCTTAATGAAGAGATGTATAAATACCTCTCCATGGAACAAGAGGCTTAAGAATTCTTTTAAGGGTTTTCTTCCTTTGTTCTTGGTGGTGCCAACCCTCATAAACAAAGCCCGCCCACCTCCTCTTGAGGTTGATGTTGTCGCTCACTAAGGAAGACCGCTGGCTATCTCCCTCGATTGTGTCGTCGCCCCTTGGATTGTTGGAGCCTCTTGTGTGCCACCAACCCCTACCCTTGAGGTTGGCCAAATTGTTGGCCGGATTCACTTTGTGTGTCGTCGGCTCCTCCACTTGAACCATCATCCTTCCACTCTTCTTTTCTCTCATGTCATCTCCTTGTTTTGGCTAGTACCAAATGGAGAGACAACTTGTGGCTTCTGAAGTCATCTTGAAGACTACTCGACGTGGATGTTAATAGAGGCAAGTCTTATAAGGCTTGCTAGTTGATGAATTTTCCTCTAAGATGTTAGGACCGAAGAAATTTAGATATCTCCATAATGATATAATATTGTTTACTTTGGGCCTAAGCTTTAATGGTTTTGTTTTTTAGCTTTACACAAAAGGTCTCATACCATTGAAGATATCTTTCTCTTATAAGCCTATGATTTTTCCCATGTGTTTTTAATGTGGAACTTTATTTATAACCTTGCAACTCTAATAATCCCTTCTCAAATGAAGGACCACAAGGCTCCCTCAAGCGGAAAGTATATCCGTTTGATGTTCGATCCTCGACCTACCCCCAACCGACCAATTAGACCCTCCTGTCCCTCAGTCCACCCAACCTACTAAGACTTCCTTGGCTAGCCACAATTAGAGCTTCTCTGTCTGGCTGTCCACCAGGACTTCATGCCTAGTGTCTGGTCCTCTTAATCTGGACACGGGAGCCCTCACTTCTTTTGTTCGAGGTCAATATTCTACTCCCATGACTCGATTAAACCATAGTTCTTGTGCATAGTCGATGGTTAGATCATCTGGAAGTCTAGGTTCTGATACTGATTGTTAGGACCGAAAGAATTTAGATATCTCTACAATTGTATGATATTGTCCACTTTGGGCTTAAATCCTTATAGTTTAATTTTTGGATTTTACTCAAAAAGTCTTATACTAATGGAGATATGTTTCTCTTATAAGCACATGATTTTTCCCATGTGTTTTTAATGTGAGACTTAGTTTACAACCTTGTAACCCCAACATAAGCGTTATAAGAAAGGTATTCCTCGAAACTACTTTATTTTATCTATGATTATGCCTTTCACATATTAGATCTTATTGTTTTGAGGTGTACAAAAATTTTTAAGAAAAATCATTTTCGCTTCTGTTGCTTGTTTTATGGTAAAACATATGTATTTTTGCGCAAAATTCCCAATAATGAGAAGGCAAGTGAACAAATCAAATACAACCAAATGTTTGTAGCATGTGATAATTAGGATGCATATTAAAAAGATGATAGTAAGGAGAATTAAAATTCAATCGTTGAGAAGGCATACGATTAATCAAATAAACAACAGTAGAAAAAGCTTCCACCCAAAATTTAGGTGGAACTGAAAACCCCAAGAGTAATGTATGAACCATATCCATCAAGTGACGGTGTTTACATTCAACCACCTCATTTTGCTAGGAAGTATAAGAACATGACAATTGCAAGAGGACTTGAAAGTATAGTGACCATTGCGTCTCACTATAAGCCAAAAAAATTAAAAATAGTGTCCACCTCGGCTTTACTGCATAGAAAATATTTCATGTGAAACAACTATAGTCATCAATAAACATCATAAAATATTTATATTATGCATGGGAAATGACACAAGTAATGCTCCAAATATCACTATGTATTATCTCAAAGCATGTATTAGATTGAGCAACATAAGTAGTAAAATGTAAAACTTTACTTTTCCCAAGATTAAAAGCAAAGTAAGCAAGAGGCAAACAATGTTTAGAAGATTGATTGTGTTGGTTTCGGTTGCATTGGGATTCCTCTCCATGTCCCCGGATTAAAATTTTAATAATTAAAACAAATCCGAATGGAAAGAATTTACCCAAGCAACCGTTTTCATCATCGTACTAATCGATTAAGTGATCGCTTGAACAAACTTGTTGTTCAAGCAATTCAAACTCGTTCATCGATTAGCCATGGAAAAGATGACGAATTAGATTATCGGTTTTTGTGTTTATCTTCAAGGTCCATGATAAATAAGAAACATACAATAAACTAGAACAAGAATGAAACATAAACAAGATTTATACCTCTTGTTTACCTCTTGGTCTTCTACTGTATTCCTATCCCCTTCTTGGACGTCGTGTGGGCGACGGTCTTCCAATAAACGAAGTCACCAAAGCCTTTCCTCCTCCTTCTTTCTTGCACTGGCAACCCTAGCACCAAGATGGATATGCGCTGGCCACCAAACTCCATTCTTCCTCCTTGCACCGCTGGCTGTAGCCTTCCTTCTTGGATGCACTGGTCAAAGGAGAGAAGAAAGAAGGAAGAAGATGAAGAAGAAGAAAAGAAAACCCAAGCTCTAGCCACCCTCTTCCCTTCCTCTTGCTTGCGGCATCCTGATAAGCACCATTTTATTGATTATTTTAATTGCAATAATCCATGTTTGACCCATGTTTTACTTGCTTAACTATGATTTTATCCTAGGTTTTAGGATTTTCTCTTATTTTGGACTTAATTGCAAATTTGTACATTTTTGGATTATATGGCCACTAAATTCTTGATTTATTTTTATAGGCAGGAAAGGATCCTGGACCTAGGGCATACTGGGTCAAACTTGAGTCGGAAGTGGAACCGGATCGAATTATCAAGCTTACGATTAATTCGGGTCGTCCGATTCAAAAGCGGCTAGATCTGAGCCATCCGGGACCATCTGAAGCAATCCGAGCTAGGGTTAGGGTTGATCAAGCACTCTGATCAAGATCTGAAGGTTTCATCCCAATCAGAGCTCATTCAACCGTTGGATCAAGCTCGGAGGGCTTTAGATCGTTCATTCAAAGATTAGGTTGATCTGGACCATCCGTTGCATATCTGGAGGATCCGAGCTACCACGAGGCAGATCCTGACCCCAGATCATCATCATCAAAGTTTGGCTCAAATCAGAGCAAGATCAGCCATTGGATCTCCTCAATTCAATCTGAGCCGTCCAATGCTAATTACTTATGGAAATTTTTGGCGCAGCTTGTTCTTCGTCACGTCTCCGCCGTTTCTTCATCTTCTTCGTTGTGTTCTTCACTTCTTCAATAGTGTTCTTCATCATCTAAGGGGCGCGACCCCTTAATTCTTCATCTGGATCAAGATTTGGATCACTGGAGAATAGTTTTGTTGGAGATTTCAGCTCGAATTCGCGCCGGACAGAGCTGTTTGAGGGTTTCGGCAGCTCTGTGGTCCGATCACTTGGATCGCTTCCACAAGCCATTTCCGACCATCTGAGCTGCTTGTAGGGGTTCTCAGGTGAGCTCAGAGGATCGTCAAATCTTCATCGCCATCCCATCCTTTGAGATCGAAGGGGTTCGGATTGGATTTCCCCAACTGTGCAGTTTGAGCAGAGTTCATTCAAGCGGAGCTATTTTCCAGCGATTTGTGGAGCTGAAGGGGTTCTTGGCTTGCCCTTGCGTGACGAACAAGGAAATCTTGAGCTAGGAAGGATTGAGGATTAGTTCCATAGCTAATTTTCTTTGTTTCAGTCTGTAATTTCGAATTCTGCTCTGTTCTTTACTGTTTCTGAATTTTAGATTTGTTAAGCTTCGTTTATTGAATTGGTACTGCTTTGATTAGTTTCATTTATGCAGGTTAATGAGATAGATTGTTTGTTGGTGGAAAACTAGATTTAATTTCAGTTATTCTACACTTTAATTGCTGCGTATCAGTTTCTTTTTCCTTGTTACAGCTTGCGTATCAACTTTCCAAGCTGCGTACCAGTTTCTTTTCTGCAAATCATTTCTGCGGTTCTGAAGTCTTTAGTTTATTTCACATTTAGCGTGTGAACTTAGTTAATCTAAGTTTGTTTCATATGTAGTTTCCTTTCCGAAAGTTGTTCATTTCTGAAATCTGTCCATTTCTGCAGTTTCAGCTTGCGTGTCAAGAGGGATCTGTAATTTCAGCTTTGTGTTCTGAATTTGAGTCAGTTACATTAGTTCTTTTCGGTTTGCGCATTCAATTTCAGTTGCTAGGTTCATTCTGCTTTTGGTTTGAAGTTTTATTTCTGCAGTAATCTTTTCTGCATTTCTGAATTTTGATTGCTGCAATTCAGCTTCTAATTCTGCCATCCAATTTTAATTTCGGCAATCCATCAGTTATCTCTCAAGTGCAGTTTGTTTCAAATATCCATAGCAATGGATATCAGATTCTGAATCTGGTTTCCAACTCATGTATCAGCTCTTCCTTGCGTTTCAGCCTCCATTTCTGCACAGTCCCAATTATTTCTGCAATACAATTATTTTGCATGCCTTAGTGCGGATCTATTAAAGTGTGTGTATCAGTGAGATTTGAGATGGAATTCCATTGCATTCGAAATAGTTGTTTAGTTTGATTTCTGCATCCAATTTAGACTCCGAAATGCTGCATTTGTTTTTGTTTCCCTGCACATCATTTTTTCTACAAACAGCTTTAGGAATCCTGCATTTGTCTTATTTGTTCAATCATTTCTGAATTGGTCATTCTCATTTCTGCAAACCTCAGTTGAGCATTCTTGAAGATAGTTTCAAGTATTAGATTCCAATTGCTTTGCGTGATTTTTTTTTATCAAGTGTGTTGCAGCATTCTATCTCTGAAAAGTTTGAACTTCATTTCTGAAATTCTGCAATTCCACCCTGCATGAAGATGTTTCTGAATTGAGCAGTACTTGTGTGATTGCTGCCTTGTTTCCTTTATTTCAGTAAATCATGTCTCTGATAGCTTGTTTCCCAACTGAATCGATCAGTCCATCTCTGAATTATCAGTTCATTGTTGCTGCAAGTTGATAATTTTTCGGCACAGCAGTTTCTATAGCTTGTGAGTTTATATCAAGTAAGACATGTTAAGATAGTTGGTGTACAGCTTGCTTGCAACTTAGTTTGTTTCGAATTCCATTCAGTTGTTTCTGAAATTCAGATTTCACTACTGCCTTAGGCTTATAAGTCTTGAACTTAGTATCAGATTTTATTATTGGCACATAAGTTTGAATGATTGAGTATCAAGTTTGTTTCAAAGCCTTACTTTGTATCAAGTCTTATTCTTGAAATTAGGCTCATAATCTTGCATTAGTTCCAACTAAAGATTGCAGCCCTGTTTAGATGCATTTGTTTAACAATTGTTTTACACTTGAAATTAGATTTTGTTTTCCGGAATTGGATAAGTGTGTTGGTCGATTAAGCTTTTCATTGGTTAAGTGCACAAATTGCATTGCCTTTGCTTGATTCATTGATGTAAGTTTTCTTTCTTTTTATTGTGTTTCCATTTCTAATTGAAACAAAACCCAATTTTAATTGAAACCCGAAATTCACAAACGACACATAAACACGAGCTGGAATCACACAACGTCAACTAGTCCCGAGGAAAAATACGACCTGTGGCCCCCTTTACTACGTTTTCATATTTTTGATTGCAAAAAGGGTTTCCAGCATTTCATATACATCTAAATTTGAGACCCACATTCGTGACACATATTTTGGGCTTATCACATCCACTTCCAAGGAAGGAGATGTTTCTCCTTCCTTCTTCCTTGCGCCGCCGACCACTATCCCTTCCAAGTGAATGCGCCAGCCAAAGAAGAGTAGGGAGGAAGAAGAAGAGGATGAGAAGAAAGCTCCTTCCCTTGCTCAAAAACCCGCCAGGCACTCCCCTTGATGCCTTGCGGCGCCACAGCCCTAGGAATGAGAAGGGAGAGAGGGAGGGAGGAAAGAAGCCCTACTGTTGGTTCTTGTGGCCTTGGTCTCATGACTCATGAGGTATATATATGCTACAATAGGGACCATGAGGAGGAGTTGGTTTTGGTCTCCTAATAGATCCTAAGCCCGATCTATTAATGATAACTCGCTCCACTAATGGGTTACCATTGAACTACCGCACCAACCCCATAAATAAATATGGGATCCACCATATTATATGTACATAATCTCCTCGTGTTTAAGATCTCACATGTCCATTAATTAATTAAATTACTGACAATTTAATTAATTAATATCTAACTCCATGAGTAGTACCACTCAACCTTATTATCATGTCGGACCAAGTTCACCTGCAGGATTTACATGATAAACTTTATGAGCTCCTCAAGAGGACATCATCATCCTAACGCATTAGGACACGGTTTCCTTCTATAATCAACGACACACCATGTAAATAATATTATTTCCCAATTTACCGAGTCTATTGATTTAACGAATAAATCTCACCCATTAGTAAATTAAAGAAATACATATTAAGTATATATGCCCGTTATTATATCGGGATTAAGAGCATGTACATCATAATATCTGAGGTCTGATTTGATTATATGGTCAGTATAAATCGAATCACCTTTAATCGGTCCTTCTCAATATACATAAAGTGTACTAGTGTAATTCTATAGTCAAGATAGACTAATATCAAATTACACTACAACCATTTCAATGGTTTATCCAAATCCATCTCGGTTGTGAGCCACTACTTATACTTCACAAGGGACTGATAACATGATCTTCTATATGGCACCACACACCATATTATCTGCAATGTAAAGTAAAGGACAATAGCATATATATCAAATATAAAATGCAAATAACGACCATGTGATTCTTATTCCAAAATATAGATGTTCATACAAAAGCTTGACTTTTAGTATACATCTTAATAATTGTTACCAAGGAAATCACACTTCATTAAATTAGACAAAATCACATTATTTGGTTGGCCCAAAAGTTTATCCCAAACATTAACTTTATTTGCAACAACAATAGAAGAGAAGAATAAATTTCTAGGAATAGTAAATTGTAATGGAAATAATCTTCCCACTTTAGGCCCTCTCGTGATCACCTTCCCTAACACCTGATCCTATACAATACAACCACCATGAGAGAAATGTACATCACAATTGTTATCCACTATCTGACCAATAGAAATTAAACTTGTAGATAACCTAGGAGAAACAAATACATAATGAAAAGAAGATCACATATCACCAATGGTTGTAATTGAAAGATTACTATCATTCGTAATCTAAATATTTTGTGTACTAGTATACTATTGTAGATTATGCAACAAAATAGGTAACCCAGTCATATAATTCGATGCTCTAGAGTCAAGAAATCATCGAGAAGTAGTCTTACCTTGGTCGTGAAGTGTAAGAGTGGAAAAGGCTATGAGAATCATTTGTTGAACCATTTCTAGAGTAAGAACAGATTGATTGGTGCTAGTGTATTGATGTGGGATCCGCAAGTGCACTGAAACATCGTCAAATAATAAAAATATCGATCCACAGGGACTCTTTATTAAATACTAATCAAGTCTAAAAATGTAAGCCATTTAGATGATCACAAGATTGTGTTGGTGCAAATTGCACCCAAGTCAAACCTGTGTTTTGATATTGGCAAAAGGGTTCAAAAGTTAAGGGTTAGTTGTTGTCTAACAAGTTTCTTGAGTGTACAGGAAAAGCCCTAGCGAAGGAATGCTAGGCACTGGCGAAGGACTGCCAGACAGAAGAAAAGCCCTAGCAAAGGACTGCTAGGCTCTGGCGAAGGACTGCCAGAATAGACAAACCCTAGCGAAGGAATGCTAGGCACTGGCGAAGGGCTGCCAGAAGAAAAGACTTAGCGAAGGGCTGCTAGGCACCAAGCGAAGGGCAGCTTGGCAACTCAAGACCTGGCGAAGGACTGCCGGGCAAAAGTCCAACTGGAGGAGCCGGTTGGCACCAGGTAAATTCTCCCGAGAGGAGTAGGTGAGGACGCGTTCCCCTTGAGGGAACATTAGGCGTCGGTTCGACCTAGGGCTCCATTTTGGAGACCAAAGTCAGAACCAAGACAGCTAAGGCTGTATAAACTAACATAATATTTGCTGTTTTGGACTAACCCTGGATGCAGGACCGAAGGACTGTGTATCTGCAGCTCAGAGAGCCTCAAAGGAGTGAGGCAGTAGCTGGGCAAGGGCGCCCCGAAGTTTCCGGGCGCCCCCAGTGCCACGCCGACTATCAGCTGCTCTCGCGAAGCCAAAGGATGAGGCTTTGACCGGTCAACCCGGGCGCCCCGCGCGCTCGGGGCTCCCCGGTCAAAGCTGATCCCAAAGATGAAGAGATCAGCCTTGACCGAAGCGATCACCGGATCGGAAGCCACGTGGGGGGGCGCCCCCGTCGACCAGGGCGCCCCCAGGCCCTATATAAAGGGCCCTCGACCTCCTTCTTCAAATCATCAATTGCTGCGACACTTCTGCGCTCTTCTGCTTCCGCGACACGCTCCAGAAATCTTCCAACTCAAGCTGACGACGTCCCGCTGCTCCGAAACTTCGATCTACACCGGACGTCGGTAACGAAGAGCTGCATTTAAAGTTTACTAAACTGTTCTTGTTATAATTTGTCTTGTAAACTTTTATGAACTTATAGAATTGCCCGCAGAAAACGGTCAATGACCGTGGGCCTTGGAGTAGGAGTCGACCCAGGCTCCGAACCAAGTAAACCGACTGTGTTTGCATTGTTCTGTTTTTCTTTTATTTCCGCTGCGCACCCGCTCTTTTTAAATCCGAACGATTTGCGACATTCACCCCCCCCCTCTCTCGCATCTCTCGATCCAACAAGTGGTATCAGAGCAGGGAATTCAAACTTGGTGCAACCACCAGTTTGAAAATTTTTTTTCCGGATTTCTTTCGTTTTCTCTCTCAATTTTTTTAAAAAATATTTTTCGTTCGAGTTTTACTTTCAAGGTTGGTGCAACACCCCTTGAAATTTATTTTTATTTACTCTTCCCGCACTACTAATCCAAGACCAAGTCTTGGAATATTTTTGTTTCTTTTGTTTGCAATTTCAGAACGAATGCCCATCCAAGAAGGCTTTAACACCGCCAGACCTCCACTTTTCAGTGGAGAAGACTTTCCTTACTGGAAAAGTCGAATGGAGGTCCACCTGAAAACTCAGGTGGATATGTGGATAATCATCCAGTCTGGACTGATGATTCCCACAAATGCTGAAGGAGTACCGCAAAACTACTCAGAGTGGGACACTGCCCTCAAACGCAAGATTGAAGCTGACGCCAAAGCAACTCAGACCCTCCAATGCGGACTGACAAAAGAGGAGCTGAACTGCGTAGGCCCATTCAACAGTGCCAAGGAGCTATGGGCTAAACTGATCGAGCTCCACGAAGGAACTTCAGATACGAGGATCAGCAAACGAGACCTGCTACTGAACAAGCTCTTCACTATCAAAATGGCAGATAATGAGACAGCAGCCCAGCTCCACGCCAGAATCTAGGAATTGATGAACGGTCTTCACGCAATAGGTCACCAGGTTCAAAACCGTGATCTTATAAGGTATGCCCTAAACGCATTCCCTAGGACCACCTTGTGGGCATCTATGGTAGATGCATACAAGGTCTCTAGGGATCATTCAAAAATTAAGTTAGATGAGTTATTTTCTGAACTTGAGCTGCATGAACAGACTAACTGCAATTTGGCCGAGAAAAGTATGGCTTTCTTTGCAGGGAAAACAGGAAGAATGACTAAGAAGAAAACTCAAGTTGAACCTGAATCTACCTCAGATTCAGAAATAGAAGATCAAGAAAGAGATCAATCTGAACTGGTCAGGCTAGCTCGAAGCTACTACAAAAAGTTGAAGTACCAAGCCAACACACGGAGAACAAACCGAAGAAAGGATGAACCAGCTGAACCAGCAACTGACAAACACAAGCCCAACGTAACCTGCTACGAATGCAAGAAGAAGGGCCACTACAAGACTGAATGTCCAAGTCTAAAGGAGTCCAAAAAGACCAGAAAGAAGAAGGCACTCCAAGCAACCTGGGACGAGTCTTCCTCAGAAGAAGAAGAAGAAGCAGCCCAGTCCAATCTTCTAGCCCTGACCGCTTCGGATCAAATCGAGACTGACTCTGACTCAGACCAGGACGACGGCAAGCTGACATTCTCCGACGACGGCGAAATAAGGGTAACGGGTTTTTCAAAATTGCAATTGAATTCGCTTATTTCTTATCTATCCCGAGATTTGGCGAAAGCCAAACTCCGAATCAAGTCCCTCCGACAGGAAGTAAAACTCCTGAAAGAGGGAGCTGATTATAAATCCTTAACTGAGAAACTTCAGGAAGGAACCCCTGATCAAGTTGAAAAACTTGAATCAGAGAATTCCTCCCTGAAAACTCAAGTTAAGGACTTAAGAACAGCTTTAGAACGATTCACTTCTGGTTCCAAGAATCTTGATCTGATTCTGGGAAAACAGAAGTCTGTTCTAAACCGATCCGGACTTGGCTATAGAACCAAATCTCGGCAAAGATCTTACTTTGCTGTACTGAACCAGTCAAGACCTGAGGTTCAGGCATGGGTGCCAAAACTGTGCCTGACTAAACCAACTGGTTCAAATCAATTTTGGATCCCCAAGGACAAGATTCACATCTTGCCTAACCCATACAGAGGCTTTAGTCCAGGGGAGCCAAAATCAAAACAATTTTTATAATTAGATAATTTTTTAATTGATTGATTGTTTGTTTATTTAATTTTTGCAAATTGCCATGCTTAGATTTAAGGAATACTTAGATTTAAGGACTAAATTACTTGAAACTTGAAAACATAGTATTGGGAGGAGGTGAGATGATAGTACGTTGGGGAAACCAACTCTAATAAGATCAAGTCTACTTGGTCTCTTTAGACTGGTGAAACCAGCCGAAGCTACCGATCCAAGACCCAAGCTAGTTAGACCAGAAAATGACTTAATTTAATTTGAAAATGAAATTTCATTAAAAGGCTTTGTCAAGGAAAGGGTGGATGATCCCATAAGGCTATGGCCAAAGAAGGCCTAGTGCCTCGCCAAGACCTGGAAGCCAATTTCTGAAATTCAAATTCAAATTATCTTTTGTCAAATTCGAATCTAACTCAAAGTTCAAATAATTATAGATTCTTATCTGTTTTCAAACCTATCTCTTTTTCGAAAATCACTTCATCTATTTTTCAAAATTTGTAAACTTATTTGTTTAAAAATCTGTTTTCAAAAATAAAGAACTTTTTCGAAAATAAATTGAAATTCCTTTTCAAAACTAATTTCTACCCTCAAACCTGTCTCACAAAAACCTTAAGGTTAACGTGATTGAAAACCCTAGATTTGGGTGAGACAGTAGGAGTAAAACTCAATTTTCTCTAACTCTGAGTGAATTCACCAATTCAAACCATGGTCAAACCCAGGTCAACGAGTCAAATCTTAGTCAACATAGTCAAAATAAACTCAAACCATGGTCAAACTGGCTAAACAAGGACAAGACATAAAACTTGTCCCTATCTGCTTAATAAAAGGTTAAATAAAACACCCTATAAACTTTACTACCATAGGCTTCCAAACTTACACTATCTTAGAGTCTTTGGATGCAAAGTCCATATTCTTAATACCAAAGACTATCTTGGAAAATTCCAATCCAAGTCAAACCCAGGTATCTTTTTAGGGTACTCTACAACAAGTAGAGCTTATAGAGTCTACAACAAAATAACTAAGAAAATTGAAGAAACAACCAACTTAATATTTGATGAAGAAACTAATCCAAAATCTGATAATTCTGACTTAGCTTCATCAAATACTGATCAAGAAGATAACTCTGAAACCCTAACTGAACCCTTTAATGACTTAACAATTGAACCAACTTCTGAATCAGTTGAACCAACTAATGAACCCAGAATTGAACCTATTGGACCAGCTGGACCTGAAGCTGAGCCAAGTACTAGAAAAACCAAGAAACCCAGACTCAGTCACCCAACTGACCAAATTGTAGGTGATCCAACCTTAGGAGTCAGAACTAGAGCTTCCTATAGAAATCTTAGTCAAATAGCCATGATTTCAAAGATTGAACCTAAGACTATTGAGGAAGCCCTACCTGATCCTGACTGGATCTTAGCCATGCAAGAAGAGCTAGCCCAATTTGAGAGAAACCAAGTCTGGGAGTTAGTACCTAATACCTAAGGGCAAATCCGTAATTGACACTAAGTGGGTATTTAGGAATAAGTTAAACGACCAAGGTGAAATAACCCGAAATAAAGCCCGCTTAGTAGCTAAGGGATTCAGTCAAGTAGAAGGGTTGGATTATGATGAAACCTATGCCCCTGTAGCTAGACTTGAGTCTATTAGGATGTTACTAGCCTTTGCATCCCATAAAGGATTCAAATTATACCAAATGGATGTAAAGTCAGCCTTCTTGAATGGGCTCATTAAGGAAGAAGTCTATGTAGGACAACCCCCAGGATTTGAGGATATAGAAAAACCAGATTATGTCTATAAACTTAGCAAAGCCCTTTATGGACTAAAACAAGCACCTAGGGCCTGGTATGAAAGACTATCCAACTACTTGATTTCTAAAGAATTCAAACAAGGTTAAATTGACCCAACCTTGTTTGTTAAAATTTTAGAAAAGGATATATTTATTGCCCAAATTTACGTAGACGATATAATATTTGGATCAACTAATTCTAAATTTCTAAAAGAATTTGTAACAATAATGGAAAATGAGTTTGAAATGAGTTTAGTTGGGGAACTCAATTTCTTCTTAGGGTTACAAATCAAACAAACCAAGGATGGAAATTATGTACATCAAACTAAATATGCTAAAGAACTAATTAAGAAATTTAAAATGGATAACTCTAAAAGCATAAGTACTCCAATGGCCACAAATGTAAAAATAGATAGTGACCCTGATGGTAAACCAGTAGACTTAAAATTATACAGAAGTATGATAGGAAGTCTACTGTACCTTACAGTCAGCAGACCTGATATACTTTTCTCAGTAGGAATGTGTGCTAGGTACCAAACATGTGCTAAGAAAACTCACTTAGCAGCCCTAAAAAGAGTTTTAAGATATATTAAGGGCACCCTAAATGTAGGGATTTGGTACCGTAGAACTTCATCCTTTAAGTTATCAGGATACTCTGATTCTGACTATGCTGGTTGTAAATTAGATAGAAAAAGTACAAGTGAAAGCTGCCAACTCTTAGGAAACAGCTTAGTAAGTTGGTGCAGTAGAAAGCAACACTGTGTTGCGTTATCCACAACTGAAGCTGAATATGTAGCCCTAGGAGAATGTGTAGCTCAACTCTTATGGATGATGCACACTCTTAAAGACTTTCAGCTAGACTACAATCAGACCCAAGTCAATATTGATAATATTAGCTCAATCAACTTAACCAAAAATCCAATTCAACATTCTAGAACCAAACACATAGAAGTAAAACATCACTTTGTAAGAGATCACGTAGCTAGGGGTGAAATAGTCCTTAAGCATGTAGACTCCAAGTCCAACCTAGCTGACATATTCATTAAACCCTTACCTGAGTCTGAGTTCAGCTCACTAAGAAGGCAGTTAGGATTATGCTTAATAGAATAGAATCATTTGGTTTTTTTTTGTTTTAAAATGTTTCAAATTGATATTAAAATGGTGTTTATTTAAAAAAAAAGGGGGTTTTTCTAACTTAATCTTAAAAAGTTTTACTTTGGTTTTAAAATTTTTTTCTTTTCTTTTCTTTCTTTTTTGACTTAGTTTTATTTCAAAATTACCCCCTTCAAAACTAGGGTTTTCATCGAAATGGACTTAGACTAGGCTCTAACCCTAGAATTGCATGCACCTATAGATCTAGAAGCCAGCATCTCACAAGCACCTTAGGGTACTTTGAGTGATAACCTAGAAAGGGTTGAGATGCTTAGGTCTTTGCCTCAATTCAAGATGCTTTAAGTCAGTGCATCGGCAGCAATTGGGGCACTAAATGAACAGCAATCAAGTTAAGTATCAAGTTTAGACAAATCTAACTTGAACAGCTCACTTAACTTGACTAACCCTAGCAAAAGCTACTGTTCATAACAGTTAGTAAGTAGCTAATTGGGTTAGACAGATCCCTAAAGATGAAACCAGACTTAGGTCCTAGTTTGTTTCAGTACAGCAAATACTTTATTTAATTATTGCAAATATTGTTCTGCGTTTTTTTGATATATGTCAAAGGGGGAGAGTTGGAAAGGAAAGAGGGAACCCAAAAAGTTTTTTTTTCAAATTTTTCCTTTATTCAAAAAGTTTAACCTCAAAGTTAGAAATTCAAAGCTTAAATTTATCCTGTAAAAATTTCTAACTCTGAATTATTTCTAAGCTTAATTTTTTTTGCTTAAAAATTTCTAACTCTAAAGTGTTATTAAGTTTTGCTCAAATTATTCTTTGAAATTTTTTTTCTAAGTCTAAAATTTTTCCAAAACTAAAAATTTTTTTCCAAAACTGAAAATTTTCCAAAGTCTGAAATGTTTCTAAAACTGAAAATTTGTCTAAAGTTTTCTAAAGTCTTCCAAACTTAGAACATCATTTCGAAAAACTTAGCAGATTTCCCAACTTATTATCAAAACATGAAATCTTCTAAGTACTTAACTCAAACCACCTACTTTTAAAAAATCTAGGGGGAGATTTCTTCCAGGGGGAGGGAATCTAACTTAGGATTTCAATTTCAGCATTTTTTCCTTAACTTTTTTGAACTAGGTTGCCATATATCAAAAAGGGGGAGATTGTTGGTGCAAATTGCACCCAAGTCAAACCTGTGTTTTGATATTGGCAAAAGGGTTCAAAAGTTAAGGGTTAGTTGTTGTCTAACAAGTTTCTTGAGTGTACAGGAAAAGCCCTAGCGAAGGAATGCTAGGCACTGGCGAAGGACTGCCAGACAGAAGAAAAGCCCTAGCAAAGGACTGCTAGGCTCTGGCGAAGGACTGCCAGAATAGACAAATCCTAGCGAAGGAATGCTAGGCACTGGCGAAGGGTTGCCAGAAGAAAAGACCTAGCGAAGGGCTGCTAGGCACCAAGCGAAGGGCAGCTTGGCAACTCAAGACCTGGCGAAGGACTGCCGGGCAAAAGTCCAACTGGAGGAGCCGGTTGGCACCAGGTAAATTCTCCCGAGAGGAGTAGGTGAGGACGCGTTCCCCTTGAGGGAACATTAGGCGTCGGTTCGACCTAGGGCTCCATTTTGGAGACCAAAGTCAGAACCAAGATAGCTAAGGCTGTATAAACTAACATAATATTTGCTGTTTTGGACTAACCCTGGATGCAGGACCGAAGGACTGTGTACCTGCAGCTCAGAGAGCCTCAAAGGAGTGAGGCAGTAGCTGGGCAGGGCGCCCCGAAGTTTCCGGGCGCCCCCAGTGCCACGCCGACTATCAGCTGCTCTCGCGAAGCCAAAGGATGAGGCTTTGACCGGTCAACCCGGGCGCCCCGCGCGCTCGGGGCGCCCCGGTCAAAGCTGATCCCGAAGATGAAGAGATCAGCCTTGACCGAAGCGATCACCGGATCGGAAGCCACGTGGGGGGGCGCCCCCGTCGACCAGGGCGCCCCCAGGCCCTATATAAAGGGCCCTCGACCTCCTTCTTCAAATCATCAATTGCTGCGACACTTCTGCGTTCTTCTGCTTCCGCGACACGCTCCAGAAATCTTCCAACTCAAGCTGACGACGTCCCGCTGCTCCGAAACTTCGATCTACACCGGACGTCGGTAACGAAGAGCTGCATTTAAAGTTTACTAAACTGTTCTTGTTATAATCTGTCTTGTAAACTTTTACGAACTTATAGAATTGCCCGCAGAAAACGGTCAACGACCATGGGCCTTGGAGTAGGAGTCGACCCAGGCTCCGAACCAAGTAAACCGACTGTGTTTGCATTGTTCTGTTTTTCTTTTATTTCCGCTACGCACCCGCTCTTTTTAAATCCGAATGATTTGCGACATTCACCCCCCTCTCTCGCATCTCTCGATCCAACAGATTGGTTTGAGAGAGCTTGCAGAAAGGAAGGAAAGAGAGGAGAGAGAGAGAGAGAGTTGATCATTGAGAAAAGGTTTGATGGGTGAAATCTAAAATCTCGGGTTCACTACAATACTAGTTGATGCTCTATGGATTGTTTATATCCTAATCTCGATATTTATGCACTCATAGAGATCCTAACTAGATAACAGAGTGAACCCTGCAGAAGTGCACCAGAGTGCTTCCCCCTTGGACATCCAACATCATTAAGTAGAGGAGATAATCTAAAGAGTCCGGTTAAGATAACCCTTTGTCACTAAGGGCACCTGGTCATACGTCTTTAGATTACTCAAAATACTTCCCAACATGGGATAGAGAGAAACCTATTAAGTATTGTTAGTTAATCCCTTGTAAAGGATTGACTTTCATTTCAAGACAATGCCGGAGATGTTTAATTAAAGGTAGTCCTTTGTCACTAAGGGTTCCCTGTTCATACAATCTCAGACATTACCTATACGTGATGACCAAACCTTTACAACCATATATATTTATCACTCACACATTTCATCAAACACATAGAAGACAAATACATATAGAACAAGACAATAAACATTTCATTAAACAAGAAAATAGACAAATTCATAGTTTATACATCTACATCACATAATAGCTACTCGCTACATCCTAGATTAGAAAATCTACTCCATTACAAGAAGGATACAATAAGAAGACAAGAAATAAAGCATCTACCAATCAAAACATGAAGAGAAGAGAATGTTTATCGATGTGTCGCCAGTCTTCTTAGAGGATTTCCTTACTTCGGAGGTGGATAGGTCATTGATGGAGGTGAAGACAGTGGCTCTAAGGTCTCCCCTAGAGGGAGAACCCTCCCCAAGACAAAGGGGCTAACCCCAAGCAAAAAGATCCCATGCCCTAGGGGAAGAGATCCCTTTTATAGTATGGAGACACACCCAATAGCCATGTGGATATACACGTTCATGTCGTGTAGAGCCGGGTTGGAGGTGGCACACCCATGTGAAACCACATGGTCATGCCATGCTAATTGCGGCAGCAGTCGCACAGGCCATGCTAGGAGGCATTGCCCCGTAGTACACGGTGCTAAAAAACGATGGACGGGCCATGCAGCCAGCCCGTGCGGCTTGCAGCAGGGGAGGTATAGTCATGCCAGGGGTACAACTGTGCCATGTGAGGCATTAGAGTGTTAGTGTTTTAGTGTTATCCCTGGAGACAATTATGAGATGATTGTCTAGAGAATATGTTATATCATATTTTATTTAGTAAAGGCAAAGTTTGATTATTATATTTATTTCATGATTGTGCCCAATGAATAAGTATAATAATGTCCTTCAGTAGTAGGTTTTAATCTATATTATATCAATTAGTTGAATTGATAGTGAGATGATGTAGAGAATACTACTCTTAACTATTCATAGTCAAGTATTAATATTCAAGGACAATATTAATGCATAGAGACTAGCATGTAGGTCAATTGATGACTTGATCTCACAAGTCATGGATATAAGATATAACATTGACACATGGGTATATATTAGAGAATATATACTGAATTGACCCGCTATAAGAACGTTTCATGGATCATTATATGAGTGTCATAAACTTTCTCATGTGACTATTAGTATGAATAGTCCTTAGACCTGAAGTCACTACGGTTCCTTATATAAAGAGTTGTGTACTTTGGTATCGTCAAACGTCACCCATAACAGGGTGAATTGTAAATGTGATCACTAGGTAAGCAACAAATTATGCGGAGGGATGTGAGTGATGTAGATGAGATCTATTCCTCCCATATGACGGGAGTGATATTTATGAGTCCCTTGATCAAGTAGGACTACTAAATGCATGGTCATGCTCAAATGAGTCAATATGAGATATTAAGCTTATTTACATAAGTGAGTCTACTTAGGGATCAAGAAACATAAAGATTGATATCGAGGATGACACGGTCTATACCTCATTGATCAATCTAGATATCGAGAATAGAAAGACAAAGTCATACGAGATAATAGTCAAGAAGGTTACGTCGAATCTCGACTTTCTCATCACATGAGTTGCAATACTGTCTTGCTAGATGTCGCTCATTGCTTATGTGTCTAAAACGGTTTAGACACATTACCAATGTTACGAGAACTAATTGGGTCACACACAAACGACATGATACTTCGGTGATTGATTGATTTTAGTTTGACTAAAATGTAATCCGAATTGGATTAATTAAGTTGGACTTAAATGAATCCAATTGGATTATGAAATTGGGTCTAATCTGAGTTAGACTCATTAAGATTAGATTCAACCAATTAGATGGGATAATAATTCATTAAAATGTTTAATGAATTTATTATAAGAGGAAAATGAAGAGTTTCTCTTTATTAGTTGAAGAGAAATTGAAAAGCCAAAAATGAAAAACATATACTTAATTGTGTTTATTGGCTTTAATGTGATGGGAAGCTCATGGGACAAAATCCCTTCATATTCATGAGATGAATATATGCAAATTTTGGAAATCGCAAGTGATGGTGTGTCATTTTCCTTCCCTTCTTCTTCTTCCTCTCTCACTTGGCCGAAACCCCTTTTTGTGGGTGTCTGATTTTTGTGCTTTGTGAACTACCCCTAGTTGTTAACACAACTAAGGTAGTTCTTCTCCAAAGCAAGATTTTGTCTATGTGGATACTACTAGAGGCATGGACACTTGAACGTGCAAGAGATCTGGCGACCTGAGGACGAGCGGGATAAATGAGGGACACACACCAAAGGTATATCCCTTAGATAAATTGAATTTCGTATGAGTTTTCTTTCTCATGGATCGCTCAAAGAGATCTCAAATTTTCACTGTACTTTTAAGTATTTTTCGTATAGAGATCCCTACATAGTGACCCCACACAGCTATGTGAAGCCACACTGCCATGTGAAGCCACACGGCTTGGTCGTGTGGTCGGCTGCTTCTAGCTCGCCTTTTTGCTCTGGTTCAACTTTGTTTCCGCTCTAAATCGCATCCTGTAAAAAAAACGCAAAGAGTAGATATTCAAATAAAAAAGAAGTATAGTAGCGAAGTCATATGAAATAGGGTACACTAAAATATGTTATGCTCGTGAAATACAAGTAGATGTGCATCAAATATTGCATAAAACGATATATAATTTACTCACACCACACCCCTAAACTTAACCTTTTGATTGCCCTCAAGAAAAAACCTGCAATCTAACTTATGTGTTGATTTAGTGCATCATCATCCTTAGTAAATCAATCTAACTCTATCGAATAATTTTATTGATAAGCATGATACCAAAATAATCTAAGTGTGGCCTAAGTAATAGTTCACCATACTCAGTATCATAGTCCTTCAAGTTTCAATCTCCACGCCTAATTAAGTCATCATCTAACTGTGCTCTTTATGCTCCCGGCGATAGGCACTTACTGTTGGTGCAGAAAGCACCCAAGTCGAACCTAAGTTTTGATAATGGCAAAAGGGTTCAAAAGTTAAGTCTTATTTGTTATCTAACATGTTACTCGAGTGTGCAGGAAAAGTCCTAGCGAAGGACTGCTAGGCACTGGAGAAGGAATGCCAGAGCAAAAAGTCCTAGCGAAGGACTGCTAGGCACTGGCGAAGGAATGCCAAGGTAAAAAGTCCTAGCGAAGGACTGCTAGGCACTGGCGAAGGAATGCCAGGGTACTGAAGCCCTAGCGAAGGACTGCTAGGCGCCAGGCGAAGGGCAGCTTGGGATTGAAGCCCTAGCGAAGGACTTCTAGGCACCGGGCGAAGGACAGCTCGGTATCAAAAACCTGGCAAAGGACCGTTGGGCAAAAGTCCAACCAGAGGAGCCGGTTGGCATCAGGTACATTCTCCCGAGAGGAGTAGGTGAGGACGCGTTCCCCGTCGAGGGAACAGTAGGCGTCGGTTCGACCTAGGGCTCTATTTTGGAGGCCCAAAGTCAGAACCAAGACAGCTAAGGCTGTATAAACTAACATCTTATTGCTTTATGGTGTTTTGGACTACCCTGGATGCAGGACCGAAGGAAAGAGTGTCTGCAGCTCAAAGAGCCTCAAAGGAGTGAGGCAGCAGCTGACCAGGGCGCCCGGAGTGTCCCGGGCGCCCCCAAGGTGAACACAAAACACATGAGGCGAAGGAACTGCTTCTGCAGTTCTTGGGCGGGCGCCCCCGTGCTCCCGGGCGCCCCCAGCATCCCGGGTGCCCCCTGTGCATGCCATCGAAGCAGAAGCCAGCGAAGCCAAGGGATAAGCTCTGACCCGGTCAACCCGGGCGCCCCCAGCGTCCCGGGCGCCCCAGTCAAGATCTGATCCCGAGTTTGAAGGGATCAGATGTTGACCGAGTGAAAGTTGGATCGGCCGACATGTGGGGGGGTGCCCCCGATGTTCCGGGCGCCCCCAGGTGCTATAAAAGGACCCTCGAACCAATGCTTCAACACAACACTTCATTCAACACAATCATGCTCTTCCGCTCCCGCGCTCTGCTCCAGAAACCTCCCGACTCGAGATACAAGCGCCGACGACGTCCCTCTGCTCCGAGAAACATTCCACACCGGACGTCGGTAACGAAGAGCGATCTTTTACTTTTGTGTTTACTATACTGCAATTGTAACATCTATTTGTAAACCGTTTTGCGCACTAATAGAATTGCCCGCAGAAAACGGTCAACGACCGTGGGCCTTGGAGTAGGAGTCGACCTAGGCTCCGAACCAAGTAAAAACAATTGTGTTCACGATTATTTTATTCCGCTGCGTAATTTCTCTAATTCTAAAATCCGAACGTTTTCCGATATTCACCCCCCCTCTATCGGTTCTCTCGATCCAACAAGTGGTATCAGAGCGGGGAAGTTCAAATTTGGTGCAACCACCAGTTTGAAAATTTTTCGGATTTTTTTAATTTTTCTTTTAATATTTTTTTTTCGTTCGAATTTCTTCTAATATTTTTTTTTGTTCGAATTTCTTCTCGTTGATCGAGGTTGGTGCAACACCCCTCGATATTTAATTTTCTTTATCCCGCACTACTAATCCAAGACCAAGTCTTGGGACAAAGTTTTTCTTATCTCTTTTTCAGATAAAATATCTAATGGCTATGCAAAAAGGATTCAGCACAGCCAGACCTCCTCTTTTCAGTGGAGAAGACTTTTCCTACTGGAAAAGTCGAATGGAGGTCCACCTGAAAACTCAGGTGGACATGTGGATAATCATCCAGTCCGGACTGGAGATTCCGAGAAATGTTGAAGGAGTACCTCAAAGCTACACAGAGTGGGACACCACTCTGAAACGGAAAATTGAAGCGGATACAAAGGCGACCCAGACCCTTCAATGCGGCTTAACAAAAGAGGAGCTGAACCGGGTGGGCCCTTTCAACAGTGCCAAGGAGCTGTGGGGAAAACTGATCGAGCTACACGAAGAAACATCAGACACTCGGATCAGCAAGAGAGATCTACTCCTGAACAAGCTGTACACCATCAAAATGGCCGACAACGAAACAGCAGCTCAGCTTCACGCTCAGATTCAAGAACTAATGAACGGTCTACACACCATTGGTCACAAGGTAGAAAACCGTGACCTAATAAGGTATGCTTTAAATGCTTTCCCAAGAAACACCTTGTGGGAATCTATGGTAGATGCATACAAGGTTTCAAGGGACCTTTCAAAAATAAAATTAGATGAATTATTCTCTGAATTAGAACTACACGAACAGACTAACTGCAATTTGGCCAAGAAAAGTATTGCCTTTGTTGCAGGTAAAACTGGGAAGACAACAAAGAAAAAGCCTCAACCTGAACCCGAGTCTAACTCAGACTCAGACTCAGAAGATGAAGAAGGAGATCAACCTAAGCTGGTCCGACTGGCAAGAAACTACTACAAAGAACTGAAGAATCAGACCAACAGAAGGAAAGCCAGCCGAAAAAGGACGAACTAGCTGAACCCGCAAATGAAAAGAACAAGCCCAACGTGACCTGCTACGAGTGCAAGAAGAAGGGTCACTACAAGACAGAGTGTCCAAACCTAAAGGAAACCAAGAAGAATAGAAGGAAGAAGGCACTTCAAGCAACGTGGGACGAGTCCTCCTCCGAAGAAGAAGAAGAGGTCGCACAGTCGAACCTACTAGCACTAACCGTCTCAGAAGAAGTTGAGACCGAGTCAGAATCAGAACAGGATGACGGCAGATTGACCTTTTCAGAAGATGGCGAAATCAAGGTAAGTGGATTTACTAGATGTCAATTAAATGAACTAATTTCGTATCTTTCTCGAGATTTGGTGAAAGCTAAACTCCGAATCGAATCCCTCCGATAGGAAGTAAAACTCCTGAAAGAGGGAGCTGATTCTAAAACCTTAACCGAGAAGGTTCAAGAAGGAACTCCTACTCAAGTTGAAAAACTTGAGAAAGAGAACTCCTCCCTGAAAACTCAGGTTAAGGATCTTAGATCAGCATTAGAACGATTCACTTCTGGTTCCAAGGGTCTTGACATGATTCTTGGAAAGCAGAAATCAGTTCTAAATCGATCCGGACCTGGATATAGAACCAAATCTAGACAAAGATCCTATTTTGCTGTACTGAATCAGTCCAGAAGTAAAGTTCAGGCATGGGTACCTAAACTGTGCCTGAACAAACAATCTGGATCAAATCATTATTGGATCCCCAAGGACAAGATTCACATCTTGCCTAACCATTACCGTGGCTTTAGTCCAGGGGGAGCCAAATTAAAAACTTTATCTATTGTTAGATAGAATTTAATTCTTGATTGAAATTTGCTTGCTTGATTGTTTATTTAAATTCCTGCAATTTACCATGCTTAAACTTAGGAATGGTTAGTATAAGGACTAAACAAACTTAACTGAAACTTGACAACATAGTATTGGGTGGAGGTGAGATGATAGTACGTTAGGGAAACCAATTCTAATAAGGTCAAGTATACTTGGTCTCGTTAGACTGGTGAAACTAGCCGAAGCTACCGATCCAAGACCCAAACTAGTTAGACCAGAATTTTTCAAAGATTAATTTTGAAAATGAAACTTCATTAAAAGGCTTTGTCAAGGAAAGGGTTGATGATCCAATAAGGCTATGGCCAAAGAAGGCCTAGTGCCTCGCCAAGACCTGGAAGCCAATTTTTGAAATTCAAATTCAAATTATTCTTTGTCAAATTCAAATCTAACACAAATTTTCAGTTACTTGTAGATTTAAACTGTCTTTTCAAAATAAATTCAATTGTTTACAAAATTAATTAAGTTTTTCAAAATAAATCATGGTTTTCAAAATTCTACATACCAAAACCTGTCTCACAAAACCTGTAAGGTTAACATGATTGATAACCCTAGATTTGGGTGAGACAGACTAGGTTGTGAAAATCAATTTAAGCTATTCCTGATTCTAATTGGATCCAAATCAACAAAACTCTTTATGTGTAGGAACATAAAGATTTGGACCAATGGATGTTGGATAGCAGTTGCTCCAGATACATGACTGGAGATAAATTGAAATTCACCAAACTCAAGTTCAAGAACCTAGGCTCAGTGGCATTTGGCAACAATGCTACACTCAAGGTAATTGGGTCAGGTAATATTGAACTTAAATCTGACTTTATTATTAAGAAAGTCCTTTTGGTTGAAAATTTCAATTTTAACTTGCTTAGCATAAGTCAATTGTGTGATTCAGGTTATATAGTTACCTTCAACAATTCTAACTGCCTGATTAGAAACCTACAAGACTCTGAAATCATGCTTAAGGGCACTAGGAAAAATAATGTTTACACTATAAACCTACCCCTAGTACCCAAATGTATGTTAACTCAGTTAGAACAATCAAACCTCTGGCATAGGAGATTAGGTCATACTAATCTGAGAACTATCTCAAAAATCACCCAACTTGGCTTAATCAAAGGTATCCCCAAAATTAAAAATAATGAAAACCTAATATGTAAATCATGTAATCAAGGTAAATAAACCAGATCTAATCACAAACTAATTCAATCTGATCTAACTAAAACCACACTTGAGCTCCTACACCTTGACCTATTTGATTCACATGGAGCCAAGTCACTAAGAGGAAACCGGTACTGCTTAGTAATAGTTGATGATTACTCAAGGTTTACCTGGGTTAGGTTTTTAAAGACCAAAGATGAAACCCTAAACCTATTTAATGAATTCTGTAAATTAATTGAAAATCAACACGATACTAAAATTAAAAGACTTAGGAGTGACCACGGGGGAGAATTTGAAAATCAACGGTTCGAGGAATTCTGTAAGGTAAATGGGTATTTATATGAATTTTCATGTCCTAGAACCCCCCAACAAAATGGGATAGTCGAAAGAAAAAATAGAACTCTACAGGAAGCCGCTAGGGCTATGCTCAATGAATATAACTTAGCAAACCAATACTGGGCAGAAGCAATTAGTACGGCTTGTTACATCCAAAATAGGGTCCTGATTAACAAGCGACACAACAAAACACCCTATGAACTATATTACAATAGACTTCCAAATCTACACTACCTAAGGGTCTTTGGATGCAAAGTCCATATCCTGAACACCAAAGACTACTTAGGAAAGTTTCAGTCCAAGTCAACCCCAGGTATCTTCCTAGGATACTCAACCACAAGTAGAGCCTATAGGGTTTACAACAAACAAACTAAGAAAATTGAAGAAACAACAAACTTAATATTTGATGAAGAAATCAACTCAACATCTGATCATCCAGACCTAACTTCATCAAATTCTGATCAAGAAAATAATGAGCAAACTGTTGAACCTTTAATTGAACCCTTAAACGAACTAACTATTGAACCAACTACTTAGTCAAATCAACCACATTACCGTGGGTCAAATAACCGCGATTATCGATTTTGATGAAATAGGATTTAGGAACTTCTCGTTAGCTGGTCTAGAGGTATCGGCCACTGGGGTTTTGAGTTGGAGACGACAGCGAGCCGGGGCTCCGATCGACTCAGACGAGGAGGTAGAAGTCGACGTCGCCGATTTAGCAGCCGAGGCTCGTGCACACATAGACAAGCCGCCTCCACCGACCATCGACCAGCACTTCACTCAGATGCAGACGGAGATCCACAGCCTCCGAGAGGAGGTCGAGGCCTATCACGTCGAGCAGATGGACGCTCGTAGAGCCGATCGAGAGGTGGCCGATGCACGATACACTGAGATGATGTCGATTCTCAGATCATGGCAGCCTGGCTCATCTGACCACCCTGGCCCTTCTTCATAGTTAGACTATTTTCAGCATTGTACTAAGTAACTAAAACTTGACTCATGTTTGACTCTACTGGACCTCTGTTTGACCAGTTAACCTATTTTGTTTGACTACTTATTTGACTTGAGTATCTGATCTTTACTATGCTTGGTAGAATAGGTTTAGTCTACTATTGGTTTTCTTACTCAAATCAGTTTTAAATTTTAAAATGCTTTCAAAATCAGCTTTTATTCAGTTTTGAAAAGTTTTAAAAATAAAGTTTTTCACTTAGTTTTATTTTAAAAACTACCCCTTTCAAAACTAGGGTTTTTTTTTAAATGGACTTAGCTTAGGCCCTAACCCTAGAACTGCATGCACCGATAGATTTAGAAGCCAGCATCTCACAAACACCTTAGGGTACTTTTGATTGATAACCTAGAAAGGGTTGAGATGCTTAGGACTTTGCCTTAATTCAAGATGCTTTAAGTCAGTGCATCTGCAGTAATTGGGGCACTAAATACAATTCACACAGCAATCAAGTTAAGTGTCAAGTTTAGAAAATCTAACTTGAACAGAACACTTAACTTGTCTAACCCCAGCGAAAACTACTGTTTATAACAGTTAGTAAGTAGCTAACTGGGTTAGACAGGACCCTAAAAGAAACTGATTTGGTCTAGTTTAGATCCTGAATTGGTTCAGTACAGCAAATTATGCAATTTAATTTTAGCAATTCAGTTATTCTATTTTCGCTATATTTATTTGTTTTTGATATATGGCAAAGGGGGAGAGATAGGAAAGAAGAGTTTAAATGGTTTTTCAAAATTCAAAATTTCAAACTCTATCCTTTATTCAAAAAGTACTTAACTTTTTTCAAAATTCCTTCTAAGTACTTCAAAACTTATGTTTACTAAGTACTTCAAAACTTAAGTTTACTAAATTTCTACTAAGTACTTCAAAACTTAAGCTTGCAAATATTACTAAGTACTTAAGTTTTCAAAATTTACTTACGTTTTCAAAATTTACTAAGTACTTAAGTTTTCAAAATTTACTAAGTACTTAAGTTTTCAAAATTTACTTACGTTTTCAAAATTTACTAAGTACTTAAGTTTTCAAATTTACTTACGTTTTCAAAACTTTACTAAGTACTTAAGTTTTCAAAAGTTACTAAGTACTTAAGTTTTCAAAATTTACTTAAGTTTTCAAAACTTTACTAAGTACTTAAGTTTTCAAAAACGTGCTAAGTACATAACACTAAAGATTTCAAGTTTACCAAGTACTTTAAAACTTAAAGCTTGTGAGTACATTAAGCTTAAGGCGTCAAAAATCTCCTTAGTAAACTCAAGTTTTCAAAAAAAACCTTCTAAGTACTTTAAACTCAAAACTTTCAAAAAAACTATCTAAGTATTCAAAAGTTTCCCAAGTACTTAAACTTAAGCTTTTAAAGTGCACAACTAAAATTAGTTTGGAAAACACACCGCCTTCTATTGAAAATTATTCTAAGTAAAATCCATCTTTTAGACTTAGAATTTATTTTCAAAACCCCACAAACTTTTAAAAAATCTAGGGGGAGATTCCCTCCAGGGGGAGATTCCCTCCAGGGGTAGGGAACAAAATTTAATTTTTACTTGCTCTAATTAACTTAACTTTTTGAACCAGGGTTCCCATAAATCAAAAAGGGAGAGATTGTTGGTGCAGAAAGCACCCAAGTCGAACCTAAGTTTTGATAATGGCAAAAGGGTTCAAAAGTTAAGTCTTATTTGTTATCTAACATGTTACTCGAGTGTGCAGGAAAAGAACTAGCGAAGGACTGCTAGGCACTGGCGAAGGAATGCCAGGGCAAAAAGTCCTAGCGAAGGACTGCTAGGCACTGGCGAAGGAATGCCAGGGTAAAAAGTCCTAGCGAAGGACTGCTAGGCACTGGCGAAGGAATGCCAGGGTACTGAAGCCCTAGCGAAGGACTGCTAGGCGCCAGGCGAAGGGCAGCTTGGGATTGAAGCCCTAACGAAGGACTTCTAGGCACCGGGCGAAGGACAGCTCGGTATCCAAAACCTGGCAAAGGACCATTGGGCAAAAGTCCAACCGGAGGAGCCGTTGGCATCAGGTACATTCTCCCGAGAGGAGTAGGTGAGGACGCGTTCCCCGTCGAGGGAACAGTAGGCGTCGGTTCGACCTAGGGCTCTATTTTGGAGGCCCAAAGTCAGAACCAAGACAGCTAAGGCTGTATAAACTAACATCTTGTTGCTTTATGGTGTTTTGGACTAACCCTGGATGCAAGACCGAAGGAACGAGTGTCTGCAGCTCAGAGAGTCTCAAAGGAGTGAGGCAGCAGCTGACCAGGGCGCCCGGAGTGTCCCGGGCGCCCCCAAGGTGAACACAAAACACATGAAGTGAAGGAACTGCTTCTGCAGCTCTTGGGCGGGGCACCCCCGCTGCTCCCGGGCGCCCCCAGCGTCCTGGGTGCCCCCTGTGCATGCCATCGAAGCAGAAGCCAGCGAAGCCAAGGGATAAGCTCTAACCCGGTCAACCCGGGCGCCCCCAGCGTCCCGGGCGCCCCGGTCAAGATCTAATCCTGAGTTTGAAGGGATCAGAAGCTGACTGAGTGAAAGTCGGATCGTCCGACACGTGGGGGGCGCCCCCGACATTCCGGGCGCCCCCAGGTGCTATAAAAGGACCCTCGAACCAAGGCTCAACACAACACTTCATTCAACGCAATCATGCTCTTCCGCTCCCGCGCTCTGCTCCAGAAACCTCCCGACTCGAGATACAAGCACCGACGATGTCCCTCTGCTCCGAGAAACATTCCACACCGGACGTCGGTAACGAAGAGCGATCTTTTACTTTTGTGTTTACTATACTGTAATTGTAACATCTATTTGTAAACCATTTTGCGCACTAATAGAATTGCCCGCAGAAAACGGTCAACGACCGTGGGCCTTGGAGTAGGAGTCGACCTAGGCTCCGAACCAAGTAAAAACAACTGTGTTCGCGATTGTTTTATTCCGCTGCATAATTTCTCTAATTCTAAAATCCGAACATTTTCCGATATTCACCCCCCTCTATCGGTTCTCTCGATCCAACACTTACCTGCCTCATGCTCAATTCATCCCTCTTAAGTTATCCAAGGTCTCAAAGACGAAGTCAAAATCAAGAAAAACTTAGCATTTATTGCCCCAGTAATCTAACTCGGTCTCAAAGGGATAAGTCGTTAGTTTCGACTCATGGTACTATTTTTTTATATCACTTATTCATATGATTGTTTTTTGTGCGCTTTAAAAGTGTAGTAATGATACATATGCATACGTATACACATGCAAATGAGGGGATATTATTTTTTCCAAGTGAGTTAGGCATGACCTAGGCCTCATCCAGTAACCACAATGTAGTTTAAGAGATCACTAAGGGAACACGTACTAATAAGTTCTATGAATCATGATTATTTATTGAGTTTTCTACTATGCAAACTAGGCAAAGTGAATAGAGATCCTAAAACTAGGCCAACACTTAAATATTTCAATAAAACTTTGCTCACTTCATGCTACTAAAGATAGAGAAAAATCATCCACCAAACATACTAACACTAAAATTTAACAAGATGAATGAAGAATAAATGTGCTAGCATTTTTATAAGAGAACAAGTCAATAATATGTGATGAATGATGCAACTATGACAATTTTATTACATGCACCCCCCCCCCCATACTTAAATTTTTCATTGTCCTAATGAAAATGACATGTTAATATAAAGGAGGTTCAAAAGCGAAGGGTGTTACCAAGTGATACATGTCAAATATTTGAATCATTATAAGTCACCCTCTATCTTATATCCACACTCCTCCTTGACTTGAAATCCTATAAAAGACAAATAGACAAGAAAAGTTAAATATGTTGATGCAGTGTGACCCTGATTGATGTTTTGGTGTTGACACCGATTTTAGTTTAGGTTAATGAGATGATTGAGATTAAGTCCTGTCGGGGACTGGGCACGGAGTGATTGAAATCCTAGCTTGGGAAGTTAGGTTGACTGAAACCTTGATGAGTGGAGCCAGGTCCTAGCTTGGGAAGCTAGGTTGGATGAAACCCTGGTGAGTGAAGCCAGGTCCTAGCTTGGGAAGCTAGGTTGACTGAAACCCTGGTGAGTGAAGCCAAGTCCTAGCTTGGGAAGCTAGGTTGGATGAAACCCTGGTGAGTGATGTCAGGTCCTAGCTTGGGAAGCTAGGTTGGATGAAACCCTGGTGAGTGAAGCCAGGTCCTAGCTTGGGAAGCTAGGTTGAATGAAATCCCGGTGAGTGAAGCTGGGCACGGAGTCTTGGTCCGGGGGACTGAGTACGAGTCAGAGAAGGCTAAGGAGCCTGTTCTCTTTACTTATGGTGGACTTGGCCTTGGTTGGATCGATCTGGTGACCGATCAGGGAAGTTGGCACGAACTTCTGTTGTGGATCGGTCTGGTGACCGATCCAGAGATGTCTGATCGGTCTGGTGACCGATCAGGGAGAGATCCTGATCGTTCTAGTGAACGATCAGAGGGATCTCAGAGTCCTTCTGTGAAGAATTGTGATCGGTCAGGCTGACCGATCAAACATCGCGAGTTTCTCCTTATGACCGATCAGTCTGGAGCCTGATCCGTCAAAGAGTGCTCTGATCGGTCCTCAGACCGATCAGGCCACAACCTGATCGGTCTGGTGACCGATCAGTGAGGTTTGGCCTGCGAAGGCTGGGAATCCCAGCACTTCTGTGGATCGGTCCGGTGACCGATCCACGATCTATGATCGGTTAGGGTGATCGATCACAAGGAGTTCGCGATTTCTAGTTTCTCACTGTGACCAATCAGGCAGGAGCTTGATCGGTCAGGGCTAACCCTAATCGGTCTGGTGATCGATCAGGGTCCTCTCTGATCGGTCCGGTGACCGATCAGTAGCTGACTTTAATTCAAATACGCTGTCAGAAGTTTCTGATCGCGTCTATTTTCTCGTCTGATACACTGATACACTACTGATTTCTTTGCGATACGCTTTGCTAAGCTTTTGCTAAGTGTGCAGGTGATACAGGAGGATTCAAACATTGGAGGAGAGTCAATTAGGGACTTTCCCATGGATCAGGTTTGGATGTATTCTGTTTTCATGTTTCAACGGACGATGGCGCTACTGGCAACGGCTGGGAAGCTGACGAGCTGACCTGGGCTTGGCTGTAGAGAGTTCAGGGAGTCTAGAAGAGGTCAGGAGTAACTGAGGCTGTTGCAGACGAGCTGGTGAGCAGCTGGGAGCTGCAGAGGTGCGTGAGCAACTGGGAGCTGCAGAGGCGCGCCTGTAACCGGGGTTGTAGGGCAGAGGCTTAAGAGCTGGTGGCGAAGAAGTCTTTGCAAGGATTGATCCATCTCTTTGAGCGATAACTCTGATCCTTGAAGCATCACTTGAGCATCATTTTTTGGAGACACTGCAAACTTGAGTGCTTGGAAGAAGGTAGAGAGCTTGGCGAGTCCATCATCAAGCAGACATGAAGAGCAGGGAGTTCTTGCGTGAGAGTTGTGTTGGGTGGAGCTCGGTGAGGAGTTCTTGTGTTTTTTCTATCCTAAGTGCTCTGTAAGCTTCCTTGTGTTTCTCTGTGCTTAATTGCATCATTCTGTTGAAACGCTGTGGAGAGGTTACTCCACCGAGAAGGAGGTGTTGTTTTATCCGGATTTCCCGGGGCTTGATCTGCCGATGATCAAGGGATCGCCCACCTTACGGGCACGCCAAGGAGTAGGGGCAAGTTATCCCTAAACCTTGTAAATCCTCTTTGTTAGCGTTTGTGATTGTCTATCTAGTTTCTGCTATATTGTTTCTGCCTTTGCCTTTTGCTTCCGCTGCTAACCATCAAAGTGCAAAAGTTCCAAAAGAGCCAAAATTTGTGTATAGCTACATTCACCTCCCCCCCCCCTCTCTAGCCATCCAAGCATCAACAAGTGGCATCAGAGCTTGGGGCTCTGTTCAAGCGGCTTAACATCCGAGAGTCAACACAATGGCCATGGGAGGAGAAGGCCTCAGCACAAACATACCTCCGTTCTTGGACGGAACAGATTTTTATATTGGAGGTCAAGAATGGAATTTTACTTGAAGACAAACATGAGCATGTGGTTCTCAGTGAAGGAGGGTTTCTCTCCTCCAAAGGATATTGAGGGAAAAGATCTAGACTTCTCCATGTGGTCAGCTGAGCAAATCAAAAAAGGGGAAGTCAATGTCAAAGCTGTTGTCACCTTGCAATGTGGGATGAACAAAGAGCATCTAATCAAGGTTGGCCCCTTCACCTCTGCCAAAGACCTATGGAACAAACTCATTGAGCTCCATGAAGGAACTTATGAAACCCGGACTGTAATGCCCGCCTTTTTCCCACACCTTACGGTGTGGCGAGAGGCAGCGTTACGCTAACATACATAGGGCATAAGAATATCTTAATGCAGCGGAATAATTTTTTTTTCTTCTTATACACATGCGTTTACCATGCAACTAATACTTGAATCGTCTATACATGCCTAAATTATCATTCATGAACATGGTGACATTGTAACTTAACATATTACCAGCATACATAGCATCATGATATAAATATTCCATAACTTATCCATAAGCATCATAAGTAGCAAGTAACTTGTCCATAAGCATCATAAGTAGTAAGTTATTTCTTAGGCATAACTATCATAAGTTTAGCATAGAACCAAAGGAGGCATTTCAAACATAAGTCATGCGATAAGTGTAAATAGGAGAATCCTTTGCCATGTCACTGCCACACACATGCTCTTGCCCCTCCTGCTGCTTCCCTTAGTAACCTCTTGCTTGATCTGTAGTATAAGAAAAATAAGACTATAAGCACATAGGAAAACATGCATAGATCTTTTCATACATGATACATATTCCCTAGGTTCATAGCACATGGTCTAAACATTTATGAATAATCATAACACATGACCTAACATACAAAGTCATGATACATCTTACATGAAGCTAGGGTTTTGGGTCACATAAAAATTCTTACAACATACTTAATCATATGCATACATCCTAGTAAACCATAACAAGTATCTTTGAAAACTTAACCCAACCCAAACCCTAAATTACAAGGTTGGCCGAAAGTTCCATAGGAGATGGCTCCATCATTCAATCAACATGAAAGGTTCCATGAGTAAAAGAAAACTCATACATTACATACAAAACCATAGGGAGCCATTAAACCCCATAATTGGAGCTAACCCTAATTTCCTTGCCCTAGAAATGCTCTTGGCCGAAACCCTAAAGGCCATAATTCCATGGGAAAAATTCATATAACACACAATTAATATCCATTAGATCATAGAGGAAACATATAAACATGCTTGAAGGGTTGAATTTAAACCTAACCATGGGACATGGAGGGTGGCCGAAAAAAGGACTTTAGGGTGCCACAAACATTCCCTAAATCATAATCTATACATTACTTATCATAATAAAACATTAAGGAGCATGAATAAGAGTTTACATCATCCCTAAGCCCCCTTTCAAGCCTTGGCCGAAACCCTAAAGGCCCTACCACATGATTTTCTCAACTTAGATCTTAAACAAAAGTCCAAATCTTGATAACCATCAAAGAAACAATTATACCACAGGTGAGGGGGTCTTACCTTTCTTGATCTTGATTATAAACCTTGAATAGAGAAGCCAAAAGAAATTTCCCTTGACCTTAGACTACCCCTATCCCTTGTAGCCTTGTAGAAAGCCCTTAGATCTTGAAGAAGAGGTCTCCTTGTGAAACTTTTCCAAAGGAGAACCCACCTTGTAGGTTTCGGCTAGGAGAAGAAAGAAGAAGGAAGAAGTGTTGGTGCAATTTTGGTTAGGTTAGGGTTGACCTAGTTTGACTAAGCTCGGGTGAGCTTAGGTCTGATAAGCTTGGTAAGCTTATGATTGAATGTTTCGATGTTTGATAATGATGTTTGAATGTCATATGATGTTTGAATATCGTATGATGTCAAGTGGGTCAAGGTTGACTGGAGGCTTGATGAGAAAAGACCTAGTGGGACTAGGCACACCTAGTGGGACTAGGTGAAGTCTAGGTGGATCGGGAAGATCGTACGCTGGCACGGGAAAAGACCTAGTGGACTAGGCATACCTAGTGGGACTAGGTGAAGTCCAGGTGGATCGGGGAGATCGTACGCTGGCACGAGAAAAGACCTAGTGGGACTAGGCACACCTAGTGGGACTAGGTGGAGTCCAGGTGGATCGGGGAGATCGTACGCTGGCATCAGAAAAGACCTAGTGGGGCTAGGTGAAGTCCAGATGGATCGGGGAGATCGCATGCTAGCAAGGTGGAAGTCTACCGAGAGACTAGACCTAACTCGAGGGTTAGGCGAATCTGGTTGGGAACCAGGGTAAGTCCGAGCTGGGAGCTAGGCAGTAGAAATCCAGGTTGGTCAAAGGGGTTGACCGGACACTTGGTAGGGGAACTTAGGCTTGTGGAAACAAGTTAGGTTGGACTCAATCGATTGGGTAATCGATTGGGTCAATCGATCAGGTGATCAATTACAGCAGTTTGTGCGAGGGAGCAGAAGAGTTCTGAATCGATTGGGTAATCGATTCAGGGTATCGGTAATCGATTGGGTAATCGATTACGGCAGTTTGCGCGAGAGAACAGAGAAGCTCTGAATCGATTGGGTAATCGATTCAGGGAACTGGTAATCGATTGGCTAATCAATTACGGTTGGAAAACTAGCCGTTGAACGGCTAAATCCTACGTGGTAATCAATTGGCTAATCGATTCAGAAACCCTAGGTGTCGAGTATAAGGGCTTTCGCGCAGGTTTGTGGCTGTAGAACTTCTCCTCTTCTTCTCCAACTTCATTGTCATTTCGAAGGAAGTCTTGGAGCTTAGTGCTGCTGCATTTCCAAGGTCCAAGAGGCAATCACAAGCTTGAAGATAGCAAGGAAAGCAAAGTGTGAGCTTATTTGTAAATCTTGTAAGATTTTATCTTGTATTTGCTTTGTTCTTGTTGTATCTTTGTAACAAGCTTGTAAGAGGTTTCTCCACCTCAAGAAGGAGACTTTCATAGTGCATGAGAGTGTGAGGAGAGTGGATCCTTGGATTAGTCACCCGACCGGGGTGGATACCAAGTAAATCCTTGTGTTAGCAATTGCTTGAAGTCTTCCGCCGCGACAAATCTTCTACAAGCGAATCGAAGCTAATCACCCCCCCCCTCTAGCTCGCCAATCGGTCCTAACAAGTGGTATAAGAGCAAGGTTGCTCTTCTTTGGACTCATCGCCAAGAGGGCAAGAGCTAGAGAAAGAAGAAGAAGTTGGAAGAAACCCTAATTTCAAGAAGTCATCATCAAAAGGGTTCAACTTCAAAAATGGAGTTTGGCTATGACACAAGGGCACCTCCACCATTCAACAAGGCAAATTTCAATCTTTGGAAGTCAAAGATTGAAAATTATTTCATGATGGAGATAGAGCAATGGTTTGCTCTAATGGAGGGTTTTGAAGCTCCAACAAGCTCAAAAGGAAAGCTCCTCAAGAAAAGCAAATGGAATGAGAAGCAAATCAAGAGATGCGAGGCCAACTACAAAGTGACCAAGCTATTGGTCAATCTTTTGCCAAGCACTATCTTGGACAAGATTGGAGAATTTCAAGACGCCAAAGAGCTATGGAGCAAATTGGTAATACTTCATGAAGTTCCCTCCACTCTACCAATTCAAGACAAATTCGAAGAGGGAAATTCATCAAGTGAAGAGGACTCGGAAGTTGAGAGGTGCTCAACATCCGAAGATGAAGCTCAAGAAGCCTCCACCTCAAGGGTTGAAGAGGAGCAAAATTTGACATTGACGCCAGAACAAGAAAAGGTTTCAACATCATCCGAGGTCAATGGAGAAGAAGAAGAAGTCTCCACCTCTAGGATTGAGGGGGAGCAAAGGTCATTGACTCCGGAAAAAGAAGAAGCATCTACTTTCGGATCGAGTGAAGAGTCATGTGCCACCCCTACAAGCAAAGGTATGAACATTTCAATTTGTAAAAATAAAGATCACATCATTTGCTTTGAGTGTAGGGAAAGAGGACACTACAAAAGTAAGTGTCCAAAATTGGTCAAGAAGAAGGTGCAAATGGCACCCAAGACCAAGGAGAAGGCAAAGGAGGTCGACCCCGTGACAAAGAAGGATAAGAAGCACATTGTGTGCTTCTCATGCAAAGAAAAGGGACATTATCGAAATCAATGTCCAAAGGGGAAGAAACCGACCAAGGCTAAAAGGAGGAGCTCAAGTCAAGGGGGAGCCTCCAAGAATAACACTAAGGTATCATTAGGTAATGGTACTTATTTAAATCATGATAATATGCATGCTAGAAATAATTATTATCATTTTAATGTTATTTATCATGAAAATAGGAGGTATGAGAAACCAAAGGAAAAATATAGAGCCTTTCATGCTAGGTCTACCACAACCAAGGATAGGGAAGATTTTAGATCATCTAAGGATAAACCTACCCAATCCAAGGCCAAAAGGAAAAATTACCAAGGCTATATTAGAAAACCAAGCCTTGAGGAGGTAATGATTGAAAATCAAGTTTTGAGGTCAAAACTTGATAAATTGGAAAAATCCCTCAAAAGAATAGAAAATCTATTTAAGGGATCTAAGGATCAAAACCTAGATTTAGGAAATCAAGGACCCTCTAGGAGCAAGAAAGGTTTGGGATACAAACCTAAAACTAAGGATGATGGTCCATCCTATCATAGAGTTCCATATAGATATGGAACTCAATCTAGGTCTAGAAGTCAAGTCAAGGCCACAAGGGAAGCTATCCCTAGGGTTGACCAAGACAAGACAAAGGTGACTAAGGCTTCCGAAAAGCCTAGAAGAGTCACTAGAAAGGTATCAAGGGAAATTATCCCTAGTGAATACCTAGAACACCCAAGGAGCACCAATAGATGTTGGGTTCCTAAGAGTGTGTTCGCCACACCCTAGATAGGTCTAGGGAGTGTCAACTCTAATTGGAAGGGTAGTTAACCCGACCTTGATGTAGTTGGCACTTTGGGACATTTTCAAGGAATTATTACCCTTGAAAATGAAGGATTCATTTATTTACTCTAGAAGGAGCAAATATGTGCCAAACTATCTTTTTGGAAGATTGAACTTAATAAAAAGTTGGCACAACTAGGTTAGAATCCATAGATAGGCCAAGTTGGGGGGTTTTGGGCACTATCTTGAAAATTAGGGAAATTTAGGAATATCAATGGCTTAGCGATGAGTTATTGATACTTAGATAGAAAATCTAGGTATTTCCTTTTGTGCTATTATGCCATGTTTTGTATGTCATATCACATGCCATGACATCATGTTTCATCATTCATATTTATTATGAAAATATTACAAGTCATGTCATACATGCATCATTTGGCTATAATTTCTTTTGAAAAATCTAATATGATGCATGTCATAGTCATAATTATGCATAAATTTGATTTTTTATTGAAATTAAGGACATAGGCATTAATTGACATCCTAGGTGGATGATCAAAGTTTATAATGCCTAGATAGAAATGCATGAACCCTTAGTTTAGGGAGAACACAACGTTCACATCTCACTAAGACCATAAGTTGACTTGTGTATGTTTTTAAGACACATTAGAAATAAGTGAGATGTTAGGGTGATGAACAAAACCCAAGGTGTTGATAAAGTGCATCAAATTGAGTTTTAGGTTCATCAAAACAAGAATTTAAAATGAACTTCAATCATTGGGAAAGCTAATGTACAAGTCATGTGCATTTAGCCCAAGGAACATGGTTGGAAATCGTTTTTGAAAAACATTCTAAAACTATCTTGGAAAATCTTGGTGAAGACTATCTGTTGATAGCACTCATCATTGATGAATTGGATACAAAATAGAGTAAAACATTGAAATATTTCAATGGTTTTCAATTTTGTGTCAATCTTTGAAAAAGGAGGTTATTTTCATAGAAAACTATTTTTCCTTGATAGTATATGGTATAAATAATATCTACACGAAATTTCAAAATTTTTTGAATTTTGTAGAATTATTGAGGAGTTTCTAAAATTCAAATCTGAAATTATTTTCAGAAATCAGAAACTCCCAATCGATCAGGCAATCGATTGGGACAGTAACTCAATCGATTGGTCAATCGATTGAGAGGTCTTTTTACGAGCACAGAAGCTCGTGTAGTCGATCCGGTGATCGATTACAGGCAGCCGTAATCGATCGGCTGATCGATTAAGGCAGGTCGTAATCGATTGGTTCCCAACACCAATCGATTGGTGAAACTGAAACTGTCTGATTTCAGTTTGTTAGCCCATTTTTTAGTAACCTAACAATCCCTAGCCCCTTGAAATACTTGTGTAAGTATATTTGGGTAAATTTCATTATGAAATCAAAAAGGGAAATGGTTTGGTGAACATCTAAGGGTTAAGTAGAGATTTAATTCAAGTTTTGAATTTCAAAATCTCAATTACCTCAAGTTGAGTTCTCCTAAAGGTTTAGGAACTCAAACATCATTGTTGGTGCAATGATAGAGGTTTAGAGCATGTTTTGAGGGGGAGGTCTTCCTTAACAACATGTGGTTGATTTTTTTTGTGAAAGAATGAAGATTCGAAATCTTCATCATGATGAATGCTCAAGGATGAGCATAGGTTCAAATGAAAGTATGGGGCTTTCATTGGGTTTGCCTTTGACCATAGAGACTCTTGGGAAGAGTTTTTTATGTATGTCAAAGGGGGAGAAAATTGAAAGACTAATAGGGTTTAGTCTTTCTCAAACATATTGTCAAACATCAAAAAGGGGGAGATTGTTGGTGCAATTTTGGTTAGGTTAGGGTTGACCTAGTTTGACTAAGCTCGGGTGAGCTTAGGTCTGATAAGCTTGGTAAGCTTATGATTGAATGTTTCGATGTTTGATAATGATGTTTGAATGTCATATGATGTTTGAATATCGTATGATGTCAAGTGGGTCAAGGTTGACTGGAGGCTTGATGAGAAAAGACCTAGTGGGACTAGGCACACCTAGTGGGACTAGGTGAAGTCCAGGTGGATCGGGGAGATCGTACGCTGGCACGGAAAAAGACCTAGTGGGACTAGGCATACCTAGTGGGACTAGGTGAAGTCCAGGTGGATCGGGGAGATCGTACGCTGGCACGAGAAAAGACCTAGTGGGACTAGGCACACCTAGTGGGACTAGGTGGAGTCCAGGTGGATCGGGGAGATCGTACGCTGGCATCAGAAAAGACCTAGTGGGGCTAGGTGAAGTCCAGATGGATCGGGGAGATCGCATGCTAGCAAGGTGGAAGTCTACCGAGAGACTAGACCTAACTCGAGGGTTAGGCGAATCTGGTTGGGAACCAGGGTAAGTCCGAGCTGGGAGCTAGGCAGTAGAAATCCAGGTTGGTCAAAGGGGTTGACCGGACACTTGGTAGGGGAACCTAGGCTTGTGGAAACAAGTTAGGTTGGACTCAATCGATTGGGTAATCGATTGGGTCAATCGATCAGGTGATCGATTACAGCAGTTTGTGCGAGGGAGCAGAAGAGTTCTGAATCGATTGGGTAATCGATTCAGGGTATCGGTAATCGATTGGGTAATCGATTACGGCAGTTTGCGCGAGAGAACAGAGAAGCTCTGAATCGATTGGGTAATCGATTCAGGGAATTGGTAATCGATTGGCTAATCGATTACGGTTCGAAAACTAGCCGTTGAACGGCTAAATCCTACGTGGTAATCGATTGGCTAATCGATTCAGAAACCCTAGGTGTCGAGTATAAGGGCTTTCGCGCAAGTTTGTGGCTGTAGAACTTCTCCTCTTCTTCTCCAACTTCATTGCCATTTCGAAGGAAGTCTTGGAGCTTAGTGCTGCTGCATTTCCAAGGTCCAAGAGGCAATCACAAGCTTGAAGATAGCAAGGAAAGCAAAGTGTGAGCTTATTTGTAAATCTTGTAAGATTTTATCTTGTATTTGTTTTGTTCTTGTTGTATCTTTGTAACAAGCTTGTAAGAGGTTTCTCCACCTCAAGAAGGAGACTTTCATAGTGCATGAGAGTGTGAGGAGAGTGGATCCTTGGATTAGTCACCCGACCGGGGTGGATACCAAGTAAATCCTTGTGTTAGCAATTGCTTGAAGTCTTCCGCCGTGACAAATCTTCTACAAGCGAATCGAAGCTAATCACCCCCCCCCCTCTAGCTCGCCAATCGGTTCCAACAAGAAGGAGTTTTGGTGGATGAAGAGACAAATGCTTAAGTGCTAAGTTGTCTCTTCCATTCCTCCCTCTTATATACTAGATGAAGGAGGCAAGTGAAGAGACATGATGCTATGACTCTTCACTTCCTTTAGCCTCAACTAAAATCCCTTCCCTTTCCCACTAGCACTCCCTTGCTAGGTGAATTGGTTAGTACATGCATGATGGTATACTAGGTCCAAGGTTCAATCCTTGATGCATGCACTTTATTTTTATTTTATATTTTTTTTATTATTTTTGAAAATTCCCCTAAGACCCACCCATAATCATGCTAATATTCCTAATTAAAACCCATTTATATTTATATTAAATTCTACCTAAAATCCACTAATAACCATGGTACTAGAAAAGCTCATATAAGGCTCATTAGTACTTAGCGTCTCAATTTAAATGGCAAAATCATGGATAACTAGGCTAAAGTTCATACTAGTATCTCTAGGTTCCTCAAAAACTATCTAGACATGATCAATATTTTAAAGAAAATATTAAGAAAATTTTTCGGGTTGTTACACGGACAGCCAAGAAGGACCTCCTTCTCAGCCAACTCCAGAACTTGACAATGGAGGAACATGAAACGGTGAGTATGCTTCATGGTCGGTTCAAGGAAATTGTTAACGGCTTGCATTCCATCAATGAAAAGATGGAAAATCGAGATCTTATAAGGTATGTCCTTAAATCCTTCCCTAGGAATGCCTTGTGGTCATCCATGGTGGATGCTCACAAGGTTTCCAAGGATTTATCAATTATTAAGTTAGAAGATCTATTTTGTGAAATGGAACTACATGAGATCTCTAACCAAAGCCCAAAGGAGAAAGGTATAGCTTTTGTGGCAGGTGATAAAAGAAAGAAGAAAAAGGAGGGGAAGAAGGAAAAAAAAGGAGGAGAAAACCCACTGTCACGTGGCTTTAGTGGCCTTAGAAGAGTCAAACAATGAGAGTGAAGACGAAGCGAGTAGCTCATCAACAGCGCCTTCATCATCTTCGAATGATGAAGAGGTAATCTCTCCTGAGTTAGATAAGTGCTATAGAACCATTTCATATCTAACTAGGTTGCTTAAAAAATCCAAGAACAAAGTTAAATTGTTGAAATTGGAAGTAGAAGAATTGAAATCCTCTAGGGTGGAGGATATTAATGATTTTCATGAGAAATCCTCTAAGGATGAGGATCTTGATGATTTGCATGTTAAAAATCTTGAGGACGAAAATAAGAATTTGAAGAGCGAAATTGAAAATCTCAAGAATATTCATGAGAAGTTTTCAACAAGCTCTAAAACATTAGACATGATACTAAATTCACAAAGAGCGGTTTATAACAAGGCCGGTATAGGTTATGACCTAAGGAACCAACCTTTGTATCATTAATGTCAAGAACCTATTTTAGATCATCAAATGATTCTAGAGCTCAAAAAGTCAAAAAGAAAATGACTAAGGCATAGGTGCCTAAGTCCTTCATTATTGATGCATTAGGTCCCAAAATTTAGGTACCTAAAACCTCTATCTTTAGAATTGTATAGCTTTAATTGAGGGGGAGCATCTATCAACATGGGTGGTTGATATTTGGTGCTCCAAAAACATGGTCATTCCTAGTTAGGGATGTGCTTACCATTTCCCCCATTTAATGGATGACCATTCACTACCCATGAGAAATGGATTTTGATCTTGAATTTATATGATTGGGGTTAAGGAAATGGGAATCATAAACAATGTAGATACATTGAGAATTTCTCCATCTATACTGGAAAATTTTCCTATTCACTTTTATGGGCAATTTGGGGAATAAATTTTGATATAAACTCGTTACAAATTGGATGTATGGTTTGATTGAGTATGACTTCATTGATTGGGCTCTTGTTTTTACAATGGAGAGGTTGTTAAATCCATAAGAACCTTTGATTCTTGTTAAGGGATCAATTATAGTCAAGGGAACACCACCAGGATGATAAACATCCATCTAAAGATGATAGAATTCGATAGGAAGTCTGAAACTGAAATTTCTGAATCGTATCAGAAAATTTCTGATATCTGATCGGTCCGCAGACCGTTCAGGAGATGGCTGATGGGTCCACAGACCGATCAGCAAGCTCACAGAAAGTTTAGAACTCTCTGTTCAATCCCTGATCGATCCACAGACCGATCAGGGACCTCCCTGATCGATCACCAGACTGATCAGGGGTTGGCCTGATCGGTCATACAGACCGATCACGAAATTCCACGACAATCCACAAAAACTTTCTGTCTTGGATTTGATCGGTCCACTGACCGATCTGGCCACCCTTCTGATCAGTCCACCGACCAATCAGAAGGGTCTCAAAAATTCTCGCAAACTCTCTGTTCACTCCCTGATCGATCGGCGGACCGATCAGGGGCTTCCCTGATCGGTCACTGATAAGTACTATTTTGTTGACTATTTCAGACTCTAAAATCTATGTTTGACCCATATTTTACATGCTTAACCTTGAATTTACTCTAGGTTCTATAGATTAGTTTTATTTTGGGCTTTATTGCAAATCTTTATACATTTGAAAGATTTTGGAACTTAATTATGAATCCATGTTTATAGGCTTTGAAAGGATCATGGACCGAGGTCAAGATTGGTCAGAATCAGGCTCAGATCAAGGCGATCAAGCTCTGGAGAATTGTGAGCCGTCCATTCAGAAGATAAGCAGATCTGGATCATCTAGAGCAAATCAGATGGATCCCAGCTGAGGAAAGGTAGATCTGACCTTCATAATGAGATCTGGAGGTTTAGGAGTAAATCGGAGAAGATCCCGCCGTTGGATCAAGCCAAGAGGATCTAGATCGTTTATCCAAAGATCAGGTTGATCTGAGCCATCCGTTACAAATCTGAAAGATCCGAGCTACTGGGAGGCAGATTCTGGCCCTTGATCAACATCTGGAAGTTTTGGTTCAGATCTGAAGAGATCCAGCAGTTGGATGGAGTTAGGAAAATCTGGGTCGTCCATTGCTAAGTATTTAAATCAAAACTCTCCCCAGGTCGCAGTGTCGCATCTTCGCTGCTGTCTTCATCTTCTTTGATTGTTCTTCATTTCTTCTTCGAGTTTGCTTCATCCGAGGGCGTGACCGCATCAATTTCTTCATTGGATCAAGTTCTAGATCATTGGGAAGATCTCTCCGTGAAGATTCCAGCTCCAATTTGCCCAAGAACAGAGCTGAGTGAGGTTTCATCAGTGCTGTCATTTGATTGCCTCGGTCTCGGTTGTGTACCATTTTCATCCATCTGAGCTATCTGGAGGGTCCTCTGGAGTGCTCTGATCATCCCCAAGCCGTCATCGCAATGTAAGACAGCTAGATTGAGGAGATCGAATGGGTTTTCCATATTTGAGCAGAGTTTGAGTTGGATTGATTCGCAGAGTTAGATTTCCAGCGATTTGTGGAGCTTGCGAGCTCGAGGCTCACTCTTGTGTTACGGCAAGAAGAACTTGAGCTAAAGGAATGGATCGATGCTTAGTTTCGTTGCAAATTCTAGTTCTTATTAGTAATTTCGATTTCTGCAAGCAATTTCATTTCTGAACTTTATATCAGCTGCTTTAGTTCTCTTTTCTAAATTATTTCTGCTATAATTAGGTTTCAGTTCTCCAAGTTAATCAGTTAGATTGTTTGTGTAGAGAACAATTACACTAGATCATTTCACTTCGCACTTGAATTATTTCTGAATTGAGTATCATTTCTATATTTCTGCTCAGCATTTGTTGCGTATCAGTCTCTGTTTCCTTCCTTACGTATCATTTAGCTTCTGATTTTGCAGCTACTTCAAATTCAGCTAGTTCTAGTTTCAATTCCTAAAGTTAGACACCACGTTTAGTGTATTCCTGCATTTCAACCTCAGTTTCTGTGTATCAATTTTATGTTTGCGTACCAACTTTAATTCCTGCATATCAGTTAGTTTCAGCTCTATTTCTGATAGCTTCTGAATTTGTGTCGAGTAAACATTAGTTCTACTTAAGCTTTTCTAAATCTTTAGATTAGTGCACCAATTTCAGCTCGTTTGCTTGTCCTGCGTCCACTTTGCTGCCGAATTTCTGCATACAGTTTCTGTTTCCCTGCATTTCATTTCTGCATTAGAATTGTTTCTAAAATTTAGTTTTTTTTTCCTGCGTATCAGCTTGCTTTGCATTCAGTTGTTTCTGAATTTCTTCATCCAATCCTACATTGGGTTGTTCCTGAACATTGCAGCTAGTTTGCAAATCTTTGCTTTGAGTTTGATTACTGAAGTTTTTCTTTCATTTTCGCATTCAGCTTGTTTTTGTATTGATCAGTTCATTTTGGCACATCCAGCTCTTAAAAAGTAGTGACTCAACATTCAATTGCTTCTGAATTCTGCAGTTGATTTGTTTGCTTCAAAGTCATTTGCTTTACATCAGTTTATAGTTCTGCATTTAGTTCAGTTTTGGCACATAAGTTCACTCCTCTCGGTATCAAGTGTGTCTCAATGCTGCACTTTGTATCAAGTGCAGTTTAGGCAGTGTTTAGTATCAAGTTAAATGTTACTTTCAGTGTGTTATCGAACTTGAAAACAGGTTGTTTCACATCTAGCTTGTTATTGCATTTAAATTTTAATTTCGGCATTAATTTAATAATATTTGATTTAGAGAAATCAAAGTCTTAAACATATTATTTCCGAAATTGATTATGACAATTTAGAAAATTGTTTCCCAAAACAATTCCTTTAATAAAGTATGAAATTAGAATTAGGAAATCCGGTTCCTAATTCAATTAATGAGACTTGATAACTTAAGTCACATACATACTTTATTAAGGAAATCGTTAGTCATGACATGATTATATGTCATGAATGTGCTTAGAAAAGAAAGGATGAGACCCAAAACCCCTTACAAAATATTAAGGCCAACACCTTCCATTAATATGGTTAGACTCGGAGTTTTGTTTCTCGTTTGGGTTGATGGACACATCCATGCCCGGCTTGAACCTCAACATGTTCAAACCATGGAATTAGTTTATGAATAATATAGTTGGAGTCAGAGGTCAATCCTTAGTTTTGGTTGTTGGACACATCCAAGCCTGAATAAACGGTTGAATGAGCTCCAACCATATTAAAACTATTTCTTGATTAATGGGTCAGCCTTAAGCTTGGAGCATCGATTTGTTGTGCCACAGCCAAGGTCGATGTAAAGAGAGGTGCAGTTGGGTGCTATGTATATTGTTGCATACTTGTTAATGAGTTATCAACCCAATGATTTATGCAAACATTCAATTAGTTGATAGCATAAAGTGATAGTTACATATATGTGATGTGTAATCGGTATAATTACCTACCTTCATAGCTAAGAATAACTTGATGGCCATAGCCATGGTGGTTCTTATCTATGGTTGGATATCAACCTATTTGGAGATGTTCCTACGATCTCTCGAATTGATAAAAAGGGTTATTCAATTTGAAAATAAATAGGATTTTTATTAATGTATGTTGATACATTCTTTAATCATTCTTCTCACATAAGCTCAATTTGTATTTCTAGGATAATCACTCAATCATGTCTTCTCTGAATTTGCGTTCCATTTTGGACACCAATAAACTAACTGGGCCAAACTTCATGGACTGGCTTCGAAACCTGAGGATAGTCCTCAAGGCAGATAAGCTTGCTTATGTCATTGAAGATCAACTTCCCAACCGTCCTCCTGAGGGTGCAACTCCAGACCAGTTAGTGGCCTATCAGAAACATGTGACCGATTCTGAACTTGTGAGTTACATCATGCTAGCCTCTATGGTACCTGAGCTGCAAAAGCAGCATGAGCATATGGATGCTTATACCATCATCTTCCATCTTCATGAGTTATTTAAAGAGCAGGCGAGATCCGAAAGGTTCGAAATCTCCAGACTCCTCTTCACCTCTAGGATGCAGGAAGGCACTTCTGCCTCACAGTTTGTGTTAAAAATGTTGGGGTACATTGAGCGACTGAGCACACTCGATTTTGCAATGGATCATGAACTAAGTATTGACTTAATTCTACATTATTTGCCCAAAAGTTATTCACAATTTGTGATGAACTATTGGATGAACAAGTTGGAGACTACCATTCCTGAGTTGCTCAACCTGCTGAAGACTGTAGAGCCTTCTGTAAAGCAGGATCAAAAGACGGTACTGTTAGTTGGTTCCTCGAAGAAAGGTTCTAAGAGGAAGGCCAAAGAACAGAATAAAAGAAAGAAGAAAAAGGCCAAAAAGACTGAAAAGACACCAAAAGGAACTTGCCATCACTGTGGCAAGGAGGGTCACTGGCGAAGAAACTGCAAAGTTTATCTTGAGTCCTTGAAGAAGAAGGCATCCGATGCCCCATCCTCTTCAGGTATCTTCGTTATTGAATGTCACTCTATTTCCTCAAATACCTGGGTACTTGATACTGGGTGTAGCTCACATATATGTAATGACATACAGGGGCTAAGGAATAGAAGAAGACTCATCAAAGGAGAAGCAAATTTACGAGTTGGAAATGGAGCAAAGATTGCTGTTGTTGCCATCGGAACATATTTGCTAAAGCTCCCCACTGGACGTGTCTTAGAATTGGATAATTGTTATTTTGTTCCTTCGTTAATGAAGAACATTGTATCTATTTCATGTTTGAATGAAAAGGGTTATCATTTAACTTTTAGTAACAATTGTTGTTACATAACTTTAAATGGCGTTCTTTATGGGAATGAAACTTTGTGCAATGGTATCTACACGTTAGATTTATCCAATGACGTTTTCAATATCGAAGTTAGCAACAAACGTGCTCGAATAGATAATCGAATAGACTCCTACACTTGGCATTGCCGTCTTGGCCATGTAAGTAAGAAACGCATGACCGAATTACACCGATGTGGAATTCTGGAATCATTTGAACCCGGTTCATTTGATACATGCGAATCATGCTTAAAAGGCAAGATGACCAAATAACCCTTTTCTGGAAAAGGTAATCCAGTGGGAGAATTGCTTGGTCTAATTCATACTGATGTATGTGGACCAATGTCACTCTTGCACAAGGAGGCTATAGCTACTTCATCACCTTTATCGATGATCACTCACAATTCAGGTATGTGTTCTTGATGAAACACAAATCTGAAGCTTTTGAGAAATTCAAAGAGTTCAGAAATGAAGTAGAGAAACAGCTTGGCAAAAGTATTAAGATACTTCGATCCGATCGAGGTGGTGAATACTTAAGTCAAGGGTTTCAAGATTATCTTAGGGACAATGGGATATTGTCCCAATGGACTCCGCCATATACACCACAGCATAATGGTGTATCTGAGAGGCGCAACCGAACCTTAATGGACATGGTTAGGTCGATGATGAATCATGCAACTCTTCCAAAATCCTTTTGGGGCTATGCACTTAAGACAACTGTTTACTTGCTAAACAGAGTCCCGACCAAGGTAGTCTCTACTACTCCATATGAGACATGGAATAGTAAGAAACCTCACTTAACTCACCTTAAGATATGGGGTTGTCCTGCTTATGTGAAGCGGACTGTATCAGACAAATTGGATGCTAAGTCTGATAAATGTCTATTTATTGGATACCCTAAGGAAACGAAGGGTTACCAATTCTATCATCCCTTGGAACAAAAGGTGTTTGTTTCAAGGCATGCTTATTTCTGGAAAAAGAATTTCTTTTACAAGAAAACAGTGGGAGTGGCATTGAACTTGATGAAGTTCAAGAAACTCCAATAGACATTACAGAGACATCTAGTCTAGACCCACAACTAATAACTCATAATGATGAGCTATCAGTTGAACCTAAAACAACACCACCTCTTCGTAGATCTGATATGACACGCAATATTCCAGAGAGATACGGATTTCTCATAAGCGAATCGAATGACGTGTTACTCATAAGCGATGACGAACCTATCAGTTATTAAGATGTTCTGAAATGTTCAGAAAGGGACAAATGGCTTGAAGCCATGAAGTTGGAAATGGATTCCATGTACGAAAATCAAGTATGGGACTTGGTTAACCCACCTGAAGGGATTAACCCATAGGGTGCAAGTGGGTTTTCAAGAAGAAAATCGACATGGAAGGTAATGTTGTTACCTTTAAGGCTAGATTAGTGGCAAAAGGATATCGTCAGAAACAAGGAATTGATTATGACGAAACCTATTCGCCAGTAGCTATGCTTAAATCCATTCGGATGCTCCTAGCCATAGCAGCTCATTATGATTATGAGATATGGCAAATGGATGTGAAAACAGCTTTCCTTAATGGAAACCTGCTTGAGGATGTATACATGATACAACCTGAAAGTTTCACATCGGTTGATAAAACCAAAGTATGCAAGCTTCGACGATCCATATATGGACTAAAGCAAGCATCCAGGAGCTGGAACATCCGTTTTGATGAGACAATCAAAGAGTTTGATTTCTCACAAAATCCTAACGAACCTTGTGTGTACAAGAAGGTTAGTGGGAGTGCAGTCGTATTCCTAGTATTATATGTCGATGACATATTACTTATAGGAAACGATATATCAGTCTTACAGACAGTTAAAATTTGGTTGTCCAAAACTTTCTCCATGAAAGACCTGGGAGAAGCAACCTATATCCTTGGGATTAGAATCTATAGAGATAGATCAAAATGGTTGCTTGGTCTTTCGCAGTCTACATATATAGACCGAGTGCTGAAAAGGTTTAGCATGTCGGAATCCAAGAAAGGTTACCTTCCCATCTGGCATGGGATCAACCTTTCAAAGTCTATGTGGTCCGCGCACAGAAGACGAGAGGATTTGCATGAATAAGATTCCTTATGCATCCGCGATAGGATCTATCATGTATGCTATGTTATGTACAAGGCCCGATGTATCATATGCATTGAGCGTCACAAGCAGATACCAGTCAGATCCAGGAATGGATCATTGGGCGGCTGTCAAGACAATCCTTAAGTACTTAAGAAGAACTAAGGATGTGTTCCTAATATATGGAGAAGGAGATATGGTAATACGTGGGTATACAGATGCCAGTTTCCAGACAGATAAGGATGACTCCAAATCGTAGTCTGGATACGTATTTACTTTGAATGGAGGCGCAGTAAGTTGGAAAAGTTCCAAACAAGACACCGTAGCGGATTCTACCACGGAAGCAGAACATATCGCAGCTTCGGAAGCAGCAAAGGAAGCAGTCTGGATCAAGAAGTTCGTCTCCGAACTTGGCGTGGTTCCAACCATTGATGAAGCAGTGCCGGTTTACTGCGACAACAATGGAGCTTTTGCACAAGCAAAGGAAACAAGGTCTCATCAGCGATCCAAACACGTGCTTCGCCGCTATCATCTGATCAGAGAGATTATAAGTAGGAATGATATACAAATTGAGAAAATTCCCACTGAAATGAATTTAGCGGATCCTTTAACTAAGGTCTTGCCTCAGAGCAAGTTTGAGGGTCATGTTAGAGCCTGTGGTATTGGATACCGTAGCGATTGGCATTAGGCCAAGTGGGAGTTTGTTAGTGATATGAGAGAAGTGTCCTATGGCAATCGCCTTATGATTGTAAACATTCATTTTAATAAATGATAATTCTCTATTTGAGTATACATGTTTGTGTATTTGATTGGGATCTTAAACTCATCTACTGAATGTCCGCAATACAATTCACAGCATAAGAGAATTTGTGATGGGATCACAACTAGTGATTATCTCTACATGTGCAATTATGAAGTATTGAAAATATCCCTAGTCGATGAATTGATAAAAACGGACACTATCAATTCTGTTGAGACTAGCATGGGTTATTCTCTAATCAGCTGATTCTCACTGGCTGGTGACATTGGGATGTCCGGAGATAAACATGGATGCTAGTTAAGGGAACTAGTTCATTGGAGTGACTAGCTGTAAAACTTCATATGGTAATCTATATAGATATGTCAGTGAAGTTCTTACTGCAGCTTAAGTGCGATGTTCCTTTGACTTGTGGTGTTCAAGTCATCTTGGTCATGGAGACTTATACTTTAACATCTTAAGCAAGCATCTCCAAGGAGGTGTGGACCCAAGATGATTGGGTATAAGCCGAAGTGCCCGAAGATGTTTGAACAGCCTACAAAGGATTCACCACTCCTTGCGAGGAGATGTATACCCAGGCCTATCGTCGGATTGTTACTCAAAGCCTCTGGCCAGAGCATGTCATGTTTAGAGTATGAGTCTCTTAAATACATGAGAGTAATTAGAAATCCAAAGGACGAGAAAGACACTACTTGAGCTAGGTGTGACGTAGTCAGCCTAGTGGGGACTGACACACACAGACCATGTCCTGAACCAAGTGGGTATAAGATGGTGAAGGGAATGGGGCACGATTCATTAGAGCTGCTGAAGGGTTTCAGAATTACTTCTGAGGTCAACCATTGATCTTTCGATTAATTGGGGATCATGATGTACTACTAGGTGCCACTCATGATCGTTCTATAATTGGTTGATTATAGACGGCCAACATAAATCGAAAGCCTATTTAGTCACACGCACTACGAGTAATCCAAGGGATTTAAAACGAGTTGAAAATTGAATTTTCCGATCAAGAGAAATAAGTCGAATCTGAGTTAATCAGAGGCGCAACGGAAGCTTAAAATGGCTAAGTCTTTTGAAGGCTTATTGGGCGAATTAAATGAGTTTAATCCGCGATGGGTTCGGCTCGGTTTGGCCGGCCAAAGAGGGTGCCAACCCTCTTTGCTTTGGCCGGCCACAATAATGGGGAGAAACCAATTTATTTGGTTTAATTAATAAAATAAATCTAGCGCGATTTGTTTTATAAATTATGGATAAATAAATTTGTATAAAGAAATTTATAGAAATTTATTCTTTTTATGAAAATTAAAATAATCCATGGAATGGTTTATTTTAATTTTATAAAATCAATTATGAATTGATTTTTCCATAATAAGAAAATTTATAATTTTCTTATAAAATTTATTCCATAATAAAATGAGAGATCTATTTGTTTTATTATAAAGTTAGTTATAATAAAACTTGGCTTAAACAGAATAATTCATAAGAAAATTTATAGGATAAATTTCTTATGAAAAATTCCGTTAAAAGAGAGACTTGGCTAGGGAGAAACTACTATATAAAGGAACCAAAGGCAAGCCTTGAATTCCCAATTGAGTTATTAAGAGATCTAATAGTTCTCTCCCTCTCTCTCTTAATCTCTCCCTCTCCTTCTCCTTTCCTCCTAGGGCCGGCGCCCTCCTCTACTTGCTAGGGCCGGCGCACATCCACCCTAGGGCCGGCGCACCACCCTCCCTTGAGGTTGCCGTGGGTCATCATCACCAAGGAGAAGCCAACCAAGAAGAAGAAGAAGCGGATCGCAACTCCTTCCTTCCCGGAATTAAGATTCCGTTTCTTGGTGGTTAGTTTCCTTTCTTCTCTCTTGATCTTCTAGTTGTGCCTTTAGAGAATCTAATAGTTCTCGTCGGCACAAAACTCGTGACTTTGCGAAGTCATCCCGAAGAGAACTCGGCGTGGACGCGAATAGAGGAGGAGCTTCCAAGGGACGCTACGGTTGGATCTCGTCCCTTACTTCGAGTTACGCGAGGTATTGAAGTAAATTAGTTTACTTTTCGCAAAATTTTAATTTATGATCATGTCCACACATCATAAGGTCGCATGCTAGATACGTGGTTGAAAATAATTTAAGAAATTATTTATGCTAATTCTTCCGCTGCACGTAAATATTTTAAAATTTATGAACCCGTATCCTTGTCAACATGCACCCGGTCCCAACAGATCCAACATGAGCTTCATGTTTCAGAGCTCTGGCGACAGGAGATCCGCTCGGAGGTGCAGTCTATCAACCGCCGATTACTCACGATCGAGTACGAGGTCTCTGGGATGCATTCCGGTCAGGAGGCATGGTTCGAGGAGTGGCGTGCGTGGGCAGCTGGTCATCCGTACCAGCCTACACTTCATGGAGCTACGCCCTTCAGTAGTACTTCCCCAGGGTCTTTCCTACCAGATGCTGACATGACTTATGACCCTATGCAGTCTGACGATCCACCTACCCAGGACTGATTGTGTTTGTACTGTTTTCTGATTCTGATTATGACAGACTTGTGATGTGTTTGACTATGATTTCATGCTTTGTTGTGTATGACTGTCTGACTGGATTTCATGTTTTGACTGCTACTCTATACTCTTGATGTTAATATTTATTTTCATATGACGCATATGTTTATTCTGTCTTGTTTTACCTTTACCATATGCTATTCATATGGTTTCTTAATCATATCTTTTGTTGTTTTGAGAAAACCCTAGGTTTAAGGGGGAGTATTTTTAAACTTAACGATCAGTCTACACCCTTTTCGGTGTTTGACAAAGGGGGAGAGTATGGTTCTAATTAAGTTTAGGATAATTAACGAGCTTAACTGTTGTAGAGGGAGGATCCTGATTCTCCTACGATGATGAAATTTGAGACAATTAATTCCAAATTCCTAAATTAACGAGCTTAACTGTTGTAGGGGGAGGATCCTGATTCTCCTACGATGATGAAATTTGAGACAATTAATTCCAAATTCCTAAACTTAAAATCGGGTTGTCAAACAACAAAAAGGGGGAGATTGTTGATGCAGTCTGACCCTGATTGTTGTTTTGGTGTTGACACCGATTTTAGTTTAGGTTAATGAGATGATTGGGATTAATGCTATGTTTACCTATAAGAATGGATGATGGATGGATTAAACAAACTTAGGGGCATGGGAAGAGAATGGAAAGGAAAAGAAATCTTTTCCTTTACATGCTTGTTTACCATGATTGAGGAAGGTGGGTACATGCGGTGTAATTTTATTAATGCAAAAGGGTGCATGCGTCATTTTTTTGGTATATGGTGTAATTTTATGAGTTAAAAAGGATACATGCGTTATTTTTTTTTGGATTATGATGTAATTTTGTAAATGAAAAGGGGTACATGCGTCATTTTTTTATCCATCCGTTGCTTTCCGTCCGATTTTGAGATGATCAATTTTGGCTCCAAAACTATCCATGGATGGATTATATTTCTCTTCCCTCTTTAAATTTTAATGAAGTAAACAATGAAAAGATTTCCACTGCGGAAACTTTTCCTTAGTTTTACTTTCCACTCTCCCAAGTAAACAGAGCATAAGTCCTGGTCGGGGACTGGGCATAGAGTGATTGAAATCCTAGCTTATGAAGCTAGGTTGACTGAAACCCTGGTGAGTGGAGCCAGGTCCTAGCTTGGGAAGCTAGGTTGAATAAAACCCTGGTGAGTAAAGCCAGGTCCTAGCTTGGGAAGATAGGTTGGATGAAACTCTGGTGAGAGAAGCCAGGTCCTAGCTTGGGAAGCTAGGTTGACTGAAACCCTGGTGAGTGAAGCTAGGTTGGATGAAACCCTAGTAAGTGAAGTCAGGTCCTAGCTTGGGAAGCTAGGTTGAATAAAGTCCCGGTGAGTGAAGCTGGGCACGGAGTCTTGGTCCAGGGGACTGAGCACGAGTTAGAGAAGGCTAAGGAGCCTGTTCTCTTTACTTATGGTGGAATTGGCCTTGGCTGGATCAATCTGGTGACCGATCAGGGAAGTTGGCATGAACTTCTGTTGTGGATCGGTCTGGTGACCGATCCAGAGATGTCTGATCGGTCTGGTGACCGATCAGGGAGAGATCCTGATCGTTCTGGTGAACGATCAGAGGGATCTCAGAGTCCTTCTGTGAAGAATTGTGATCGGTCAGGCTGACCGATCAAACATCGCGAGTTTCTCCTTATGACCGATCAGGCTAGAGCCTGATCGGTCAGAGAGTGCTCTGATCGGCCCTCAGACCGATCAGGCCACAACATGATCGGTCTGGTGACCAATCAGTGAGATTTGGCCTGCGAAGGTTGGGAATCCCAGCACTGCTGTGGATCGGTCCGGTGACCGATCCACGATCTGTGATCGGTCAGGGTGATCAATCACAAGGAGTTCGCGATTTCCAGTTTCTCACTATGACCGATCAGGCTGGAGCCTGATCGGTCTGGTGACCGATCAGGGTCCTCTCTGATCGGTCCGGTCATCGATCAGTAGCTGACTTTAATTCAAATACGCTGTCAGAAGTTTCTGATCGCGTCTGTTTTCTTGTCTGATACACTGCTGATTTCTTTGTGATACGGTTTGCTAAGCTTCTGCTAAGTGTGCAGGTGATATAGGAGGATTCAAACATTGGAGGAGAGTCAACTGGGGACTTTTCCATGGATCAAGTTTGGATGTATTCTGTTTTCAGGTTTCAACGGGCGTTGGCGCTACTGGCAACGGCTGGGAAGCTGACGAACTGACCTGGGCTTGGCTGTAGAGAGTTCAGGGAGTCCAGAAGAGGTTAGGAGTAGCTGAGGTTGTTGCAGACGAGCTGGTGAGCAGCTGGGAGCTGCAGAGGCGCGTGAGCAGCTGGGAGCTGCAGAGGCGCGCCTGTGACTGGGGTTGTTGGGCAGAGGCTTAAGAGCTGGTGGCGAAGAAGTCTCTGCAAGGATTGATCCATCTCTTTGAGCGATAACTCTGATCCTTGAAGCAACACTTGAGCATCATTTTTTGGAGACACTGCAAACTTGAGTGCTTGGAAGAAGGTAGAGAGCTTGGCGAGTCCATCAGCAAGCAGACACGAAGAGCAGGGAGTTCTTGCGTGAGAGTTGTGCTGGGTGGAGCTCGGTGAAGAGTTCTTGTGTTTTTTCTGTCCTAAGTGCTATGTAAGCTTCCTTGTGTTTCTCTGTGCTTAATTGCATTATTCTGTTGAAACGCTGTGGAGAGGTTACTCCACCGAGAAGGAGGTGTTGTTTTATCCGAATTTTCCGGGGCTTGATTTGCTGACGATCAAGGGATTGCCCACCTTACGGGCACGCCAAGGAGTAGGGGCAAGTTATCTCCGAACCTTGTAAATCCTCTTTGTTAGCGTTTGTGATTGTCTATCTAGTTTCTGCTATATTGTTTCTGCCTTTTCCTTTTGCTTCCGCTGCTAACCATCAAAGTGCAGAAGTTCCAAAAGAGCCAAAACAAAATAGAGGGATTGGGTTATGAAACTAGATAGAAACTAAAAAATTAAAATGAAAACAAAGGACTTGGGTTGCCTCCCAAGCAGCGTTTGTTTTAGGTCATTATCAAGATGTCAAGGTCTTTCTCAGTGTAAATCTAGACTTTGGTGGAGGTGAGAGTGTCCAATCTCGTGGTTTCCAACTAACCATCACTTCCCACTGATAGGGTTGTGAATCAATAATCTCATCCATCTCTAGTGTGATAGTCACCTCTTCAAAAGTTCTAGATGTATACTCCTCCATAAGGCTACCATCATTAATATCTACCCCCACTATAATCTCATTAATCATGCATGCTTTAACAAAATCAATACCGAAGGCTACATCAAGAACATCAACAAGAATAGATGGTGATGCATCAAAAATCCTATCAATATTTAGAGTGTCAACAGAAGTATCCTCATCACACAAAATAACAAAGGAGTTCTGTAGATACGCTGAATCATAGACAAAGTCACCATCATGTTTATAAATTTGGGTTCCTAAATCTATTTTGACTTGTTAAAAAATTTAAATGCTAGAATTTAATTGTTTAATATTGGAAAATAAAATGCATATTTTTGTTTTTTTTTTTGAAAAATCATTTTTGCAAGTATATTGTCCAATACTAATTTGTTTTTAATTTTTTTTTATAGACAAAAACAAAAAAATAGAAAAATTATCACATTTATAAAGTTAAAATTAATTTTTAAATTTAATTTTCAAAAAATTTAGACTTGTTAAACAAATTTATTTTTTCCTTGCAAAAAAATGTATTTTCTTATGAAAATTTTAATATAGTCAGATTTATAATTTTTAAAACATTTCAAAATATACAAAATTTTCGGATAAATAAATAATTTTCTTTGAATATTTTTGAAAAATAAATATTTAAATTTAAAATTTTTCAAAAATAGTTTTTTGACTAAATTAACTTTTATATAGATATATGTTATATTCTACTTGTTTAGAAAAATTAGCTAAGTATTTTTGCAATAGAATTCTATTTTTTTTAAGATTTTATCTTCAAAAATAATGATTTTTTATGGAATTAATTATTTTGAGAAAAAAATTTATTTTTTAAAATAATTTGATCGAAAAAAAAACATTCTTATTAATGACAAAATTTCTTTTGGCATTTGTCAACGAGTATAAATTATTTTTTTAATCTAAGAGTTAAATTTTAAGAAAAAATTAGTCGAGTCTTAGATAGATATTGTAGAACCGCTTATATATTTTTTCAAGTTTTCTCTAACTTTATTTATCCTTGATTAAGTATTTTTGCTTAATTAAGAAGAGGTGTTATTGCAAATTTTTGCTTATAATTTATTACAAAAGTATTTTTTATTATTTTTCATAAACGAATTTTATTACTTATTGATTACCCTAACTTAACTCAAGTTGATGCACATTAAAAAGGAGGAGATTTTAAGTACCCTGGGTTAATTTTGATGTGGTCAATTAAGTTAAGTTAAGTCCTATTGTGTTTGATCCTTGTGTCTAAGTGTGCAGGACATAAGTGCACAAGAAATCGAGCAGATGATACAACAAGCAAGAAAGATGACATAAGAAATGAGTTGACAGGCTCTGTGCATTCAAAGGACGAGATGCTACAAAAAAGTACACTGCTAGACGAGAATAACATATGCCACGTCCAAGGGACAAAATGTCAGGGAGGAAGACTGCTTGAGGAAAAGGTTGGAGTCGAGTTTGGGTGAGCTCAACTCCAGAAGACTAAAGCATCACCCAAGCGCCGACCGACTAAATGGTCAATTTGGAGTTGACCATTCTATGCGCCTAGACTTATTCTAGGCGCCCGAATTCCAAACGCTCAAACCTAGTCCAAGAGCCTGGAGTCCACGAGCTTGGAACCCCTTCCAAGCGCACGAAATGGGCCACCACATCAATGAGCCGTTTGCCAAAGAGGATCAGCTCGGAGTCCACGTCAGCATAGTCCAAGCACCAAGACTGTTTCTAGGCGCTCGGATCTGTTGATGCAGTCTAACCTGATTGTTGTTTTGGTGTTGACACCGATTTAAGTTTAGGTGAGTAAAATAAGTTCGGCTTAAGTCCTGGTCAGGGACTAGGCACAAATCCCGGTGAGTGGAGCCGAGTCTCAGTGAGTGAAGCCGGGTGACTGAAATCCCGGTGAGTGCAGCTAGGTCCCGGTGAGTGAAGCCGGGTGACTGAAATCCCGGTGAGTGAACTCGGGTCCCGATGAGTGAAGCCGGGTGATGAAAATCCCGGTGAGTGAAGACGGATCCTAGCAAGTGTAGCAAGGTGACGGAAACCCCGGTGAGTGAAGTCGGGTCCTAGCGAGTGAAGCTAGGTGAAGGAAACCCCGGTGAGTGAAGCCGGGTCCTAGTGAGGGAAGTTAGGTTGAACCAAGTCCCGGTGAGTGAAGCCGGGCATGAAGTCTTGGTCCGGGGGACTAAGCGTGAATCAGCCAAGTGTCTGGATCAGTCTGGAGTCCGATCAGAAGTTGGCACGAGCTCCCTAGTTAATAGATCGGTCTGGTGATCGATCCAGGGTCTGATCATTCTGGTGAACAAACAAAAAGAGAACAGAATGGTTATGTTTGGCTTCTGATCGTTCTGGTGAACGATCAGAGAGATCTCAGAAGATCTCTGAAAGAAACTTGATCGGTCTGTCTGACCGATCAGGGATCAGTCTGTTGAGATCCTGACAGATCAGGATGGCTCCTGATCGATCAGGGAGTGACCTGATCGGTCAGGGAGTGACCTGATCGGTCACCAGACCGATCAGGGCACAACCTGATCGGTCAGGTGACCGATCAGGTGCTTTTTGGCTGGTGGGAGCTGGAGGAAACTTCAGCAAGCTGGTGGATCGGTCTGGTGACCGATCCTCGATCCTTGATCGGTCAGTGTCACCGATCACAGGTTCAAATCCACGATCGTACAGTGTCACTGGATCGATCAGGCAGGAGCCTGATCGATCAGGGTCTTCACTGATCGGTCTGGTGACCGATCAGTGTCTGATAACTTTAATTTGAATCATTGTCAGACGCTCTGAATCGCTTCTGATTTCTCTGTTACCCTGCTGATTTGTTTTGATTTGCTGTTCTAAGCGTCTGTTGAGTGTGCAAGTGATACAGGGATGACTCAAACCAAGAAGGATGGTCAATTGGCGACTTTCGCTTCGGTCAGGTTTGTCCGTTTTCCCTTCGTAGGTTTCAACGGCTTCTGGCGCGGCTGGCGACTGACCGAGGCTCAGTTGAAGAGGTCTTCAGTGGACTGGACGCTCTGTGAAGGTCAGTGGGTCAGGCTGTCGTTCAGTGGGTGCTGACGAAGCCTGGCGATGATCAGAAGCAAGGCTTAAGAGGTGGCTGGCGAAGCAGAGAAGAAGGGAGAGCAACTGATCGGAAATCAAACAAACACAAGAGAACGGAGAGCTGAGTGAAGGTTCTCACGTTAGGGTTGCTCTGTGTTGTGCTCTGAGTTGTGCCTCGTCTTTGTGCTGTCTGTGCTCACGCTCATTAAGCTTTCTTGAGTCTCTGTGTGCTTAATCTGATATCATTCTTGAGGCTATTGTGGAGAGGTTTCTCCATCGAGAAGGAGGTTCTATTCTATCCGGATTTCCGGGGCTTGATCTGCCGACGATCAAGGGATCGCCCACCTTACGGGCACGCCAAGGAGAATGGGCAATTTATCCCCGAACCTTGTAAACCCTCCTTGTTAGCGTGGTTTATCTTTGTGTCATTTCTGTTTGGTTTTGTTTCTGTCTTTCTGTCTATTTGTCTTCCGCTACTAACCCTCAAGTGCAGAAAGATTTTAAAAGAAGCAAGCTGTTTTTGTGTCTGGCTATTCACTCCCCCCCCCCTCTCTAGCCATCCAAGGTCCAACAGGATCTCTAAAAGTCATCTAGACACCTGTTGTCGAGTGGATCACTACTGAGCAAACTTTAGGTGCCCAGACTGCCTCCAAGTGCTCGGAACTCACCACATTAACAAATGGCTAGGTTGTCCTAAGCCAATAAAATGAGCCCTTGAGCTCGAAATTAAACACACACTTTTCTTTAATCTTTTGTATTCACTGTTCTTGTACTCAATCACTGCAAGAGGCTACTCTGCCATCAAAAAAAAAAGAGAGAAATTCTAGTAGAGCTTTCACTGTCTTAGATTAGTAACCACCCAGGTTGCAAACCAAGTAAAATCCTTGTGTCTCTTCTTTAATTTTATATTTTTTTTCTTTTATTATATAACTAATAGTGTGTACTTTCTAGAGTTAGAAACAAGAGATTGAGCTTGTATTTATAAGGCTATTCACCCCCTCTAGCCGGCCCAACGCGATCCAACACCCTTCAGACTAAGCATATATATCTATGGCACTATGGTATAACTGTAAGTACCTAGGGATAGTTTTGATGTAGTCAACTGAGTCAAATTAGGTCCTGTTATGTTTTAATACCTTGTTTCTAAGTGTGTAAGAACTTAGGAGCACAAGAAATCAAGCGAAAGACACGGCAAGAAAGAAAGAGTATATGGGCAGGAAGTCGATGGGCTTAATGAATCCGAGGAACGAAAAGCTACCGAATAGTACACTGGTAGAGATAGAAGGATCCACACGATGTCCAAGGGATGAGAAACCGAAGAGGAAGACAACTCGAGGAGAAGATTAGAAGTTGGGTTCAGGTGAGCTCAACTTCGAATGATCAGAAATCACCCAAAAGCACCAGAAATCGCCCGGGTTGACACAGGAGCCCGAGATTGAAGTTATATCCAATAAGAGTCGTTCTTTCACCCATTACGACACGGATAAGAGTTGTGTTGGATCGAGAAACACGATAGAGGGGGGTGAATATAGTGAAAATCTTTTTGGATAAGAATAAAAGAAAATACGCAGCGAAAATAAAACAAACACACAAAGAACACAAGTATTTTTACTTGGTTCGGAGTCGCGGTCGGCTCCTACTCTAAGGCCCATGGTCCTTGACCGTTTACTGTGGGCAATTCTATAATCGTGCAAAGGTTTACAGATTTTGATACAAGAATGTTGCAGTAAAAAAAGAATACACTTTTCGTTACCGACGCCCGGTGTGGATCGTACTTCGGAGCAGAGGGTTGTCGTCGGTGTTAGAGTCTCGAGATCGGAGTTTGCCGAAGCAGAGCGCTTGAACGAAAAGCTTAGAGGCGTTGGAAAGTTGTGTGTTTGAAGCCTCGGGGTGAGCCCCTTTTATAGTGCTCCTGGGGGCGCCTGATTCGCTGGGGGCGCCTGACACGTGCCTTCAGATCGGAGAAACTTCATCCGCAGCTCGATCAACGCTTATCCCCTTCGAATCGGCCTCTGGAGCTGACTGGGGCACCCGGGACCTCCTGGGCGCCCAGCTTGACTTGGTCCGCTGGCTTCGTGGCTGATTTTGCTTCAACTACCTCTTTGGCTTTGACCTTGGGTGCCCGAGACCTCCCGGGTGCCTAGCCCAGTATGGTTTCGAAGCGATTCTTGTTCTTTGTTGTTTTGCCTTTGACCTTGGACGCCCGGGACCTCCCGGGCGCCTAGCCCAGTTTCCTGCCCCTCTCCTTTGGGGTGTTCTGAGCTGCAGAAACACACTCCTTCGGTCCCTGCATACAAGGTTAGTTCCAAAAACAAACAAAGCAAGAATATTAGTTAGTATTTACAGTCGTAGCTGTCTTGGTTCTGACTTCGGGTCTCCCAAATGCAACCCTAGGTCGAACCGACGCCTAATGTTCCTTCTACGGGGAACGCGCCCTCACCTACTCCTCTCAGGAGAATTTACCTTTTTGCCAACCGGCTCCTCTGGTTGGACTTTTGCCTGATCCACCTGACCAGGTTTTCGTGCCCAGTCCTTGACCAGGACTTCGTGCCCACCTTCCGAGTAGGTCTTCGGTGTCCAGCCCCTTGACCAGGTCTTCGTGCCCAATTCCTCGAACTAGGTTTTCGGTGCCCAGCCCTCGGCCAAGTCTTATTGCCCAGTCCACGACCAGGACTTATTGCCCAACCTTATGTCAGGACTTAGTTGCCCAGCCCGCGGCCAGGACTTCTTGCCTAGATTAACTAGGACTTTCCTGCACACTTGAGTAACTTTATTAGATCACAAATAGTACTTAACTTTAAATCCTTTGCCAATATCAAAACAAGATTCGATATGGTGCTTCCGGCACCAACAATCTCTCCTTTTTTGATTTATGGCAACACAATTCAAAGTTAAGTAAAAACTTATAACAATTATGAAGAGAATGTAAAAATCAATGAAGTATAGCAGTTATGAACAGAATAAATGTAGATATGAAAAAAAATCCTTTATTTCTCATACTCCCCCTAAAACCCTGAATACTTGTGTTATAAAATACTTAACTTTGACCTTTCCTCCCCCTTTGACATATATCAAAAACATACATGGGCGAACAAGGTTTCTAATAGGGAGTTTTGAGTTTTTGTAAAACTTCTAAGTTTTTGACAACGTGTTTTTCAAAAATAGAGTAAAAGCATCAAAAAAAACTTTTTACACTTAGACAATTTTCCATTTTGAAAAGTTTTGCAAGACTAAATTTTGTTTAAAAACTTTTACTTACAAGGCTTTGCAAGAAGAATTCTACTAAAAAAATTCACTTAGGTAAGATTTTGAAGCCAAATTTCCCTTAAAAAGTTTCAACTTTGAGAATTAGGAAAACATTTGTTTACCAAAAAAATTTGAACATTTAGAAGAATTTGTTTGGAAACACTTTAGACATTTTGAAAAACAAAATCTTTAAAAAATTTCTTAGACAAGTTTTTCACCAAAAAAACTTTACTTAGAAATATTTGTCAAAAAATTTCAAAAATTTTTAGCTCAGACAAATTTTGTTTACTAAGGAAAAGTTTACTTAGGAAAAAAACATGTACGTAAAAAAAATTTGAAACACTTGGACATACTTAGAAAATTTTGAAGCACTTGAAAGCACTTGAAGTATTTTGACAGTATTTTGAAATTTTAACATCACTTAGCCCCATAAAAAATTTGAAGTACTTAGAAATTTTTGCTTTACTTTTTGAAAAAGAGATAAAAATTTAAATATATATATATATATATATTTTATAAAAAAAACTTCCTTTCTCTCTTTTTCTCCCCCTTAATGTGAACAAAATTTTTTGGATATCACAAAGGAGATTCTACGATAGAAAAACCTTAGGTTAAAGTGAAAATATTTTTGAGAGCTTCTAAGATAAACTTTCTTTGAAAAAGAAGAAAAAGTTTAAGGAATAATTTAATTTTTACCTTTTCTACTCTCCCCCCTTGGCTATATACCAATAAAGAACTTTTGAAAAATATTTTGAAAGAAATTTAAAATTTGTGTATTAGAGATTATGAGTCTTGAAAAAAAATTGAGCGAAAATAATCCTAAGTAAAATAATGTTGCTCAAAAACAGAATTGGAGTCAAGTGTGTATTCTTATTGAGTCCATGCATGATAAGCAACAAAAAAATATTTAATCAATAAGTTTATTTATTTTGAATATTTTGAAAAATGCAAATAAAAAAAAATGCAAGTACTTTTAAAAGATATTGAGTTTTTTGAAAGATATAAGTAGTTTTTGTTTTTTGAAAAATATCATGAGTTTGTAAAACATAAGTACTTTGAAAAATATTATGAATTTGAAAAACATAAGTACTTTTAAAATATTAAAGAAAATTACTTGACTTATCTTTTTGAAAGTACTTACAAAAAATATTGTTTTTAACACATAATATTTTACTTACTTTGGTTTCTTTTCCAGTCTGACACAATCCTAGGAAACCTTATTAACTACAAGGGCATTTTCCTAAGTGTTCTGGAAATTCTCCAACACAAGTAAATACTATTTCCAAAAAGAATTTTGATAAGCCAAAATGATAGTATTTTGAAAATATATGCAAGTACATTTTAAAAAATGTATGAATTTTTGAAGGCACAATATTTTACTTGACTTGGTTTATCTTCCAGTCTGACACAATCCTAGGAAGCTTTGTTAGCTACAAGGACATTTCCTTAAGTGTCCTGGAAATTTTTCCAAGCTCAAGAGAAATATTATTTCAAATTGATTCCAAAAAAAACATTTTGAAAATAATAAAAAAATGATAATATTTGAAAGGAAATTACTTGTGTTTTCAGAAGGATTTGAAAATACATGCATGAAAATATATCGCCTTGAAATATTTAATAATTCTTTTAATTTGACCTCCCCCTAAACTTGACACATTCCTAGGAAGCTTGTTGACCACAAGTACTCTTCCTCTAAGTCTTTAGGGTTTAGTTCAGATCAAAGGAATTATCTAATAATTTCAAAACAGATAATTACCAATAAAAACTTTTCAGAAATTCTTCTTTTGATTCAGACTCGCCTTAAATTTGACACACTCTAGGAGTCCTTGTAGATTATAAAGTGGACCTTCCTCTATGTCTTTTGGGTTTACCAAAATCAAATGAGACATAGACATAATTTTCGAATGTATTTTGAAACTTCGAAACATATTTTGAAATGAAGGTTATTTGTCAGGCATAGTTTTCGAAAAACATAAGTAATGGTATTTAAGGCACAGTTTTTGAAAACCATTTTAAAAGATAGTGATTTTTCAAGCACATTTTTGAAAGAAAATTAAAAGAATAAACCACTCCCCCTGTACCGTTTGATTCTATCTAATGCCTTAGGGGACTTCAGTGTTATCCATGTTTGACTATGTTTTGACTGTGTTGACCAGGTTTGATTCAGTTGACTATGTTTGACCAAGTTTGACTTAGTTGACTATGTTTTACCAATCAATAACTAAATCAAACAAGCCCTAGATTCTATTTAAAATGAGTCTATTGTGATATTTAACATGAAATTCAATATTTTGAAAAAATGTTAGAGATGAAAAAGTAGAGTACAGTAAACTGAATTAATTTGAAAAATAGAGATAATTTTAAATAACTTTTGAAAGCACTTTGAGTTTTATTTAAAAGGATAGTGACATATATTCTTAGGTCCTAGATATCTCACCCAGTTCTACGTGATCAAACATGTTAACCTTATGGGTTTTGTGTGATAAATATTTTAATTTAAAAAAATGGTTAATTTTATTAATTTTGAAACATTTGTTATGAATCTAAGATTAATTGAACTTTGTGTTGGATTCAAATCTAACAATAGTAAAGTGAATTTGATTTTCAGTAATTAGCTTCCGGGTCTTGGCGAGGCACTAGGCCTTCTTTGGCCGTAGCCTTATTGGATCATCAACTCTTTCCTTGACAAAGTCTTTTATAGAAAAATTCATCTTCAAGTTACTTCTTGAAAGATTTTGGTCTAACTAGTTTGGGTCTTGGATCGGTAGCTTCGGCTAATTCTACCATAAGGTTTCCCTAACGTACTATCATCCCACCTCCACCCAATATTATGTTGTTCAAATTTCAATTAAACCGTTTGTCCTTAAACTATCCAATTCTAAATCCAAGCATAATAAAAAAAACAAGCAAACATGACAAAAATGATCTAAGTTACATCATAATTGAAATAAAACTCTGGTTTTTTAAAATCAGTATGGTTGTGAATTAAGTTTTCTAACATATTAACCTTAACTAATTTATACGAATTAATCACATTATTTGAGATAAATATTGGATTTTCAAATATTGAAAACTTACCTTTCCCGATCGTTTGTCCAGTACTCTTGTAATGATCACGAGCTAATCGGACAAGTTTGGGTCGATCTCCTTCATTGTCTTCTGATTCCGAGTCTGAGTCAGACTCGGGTACAGGTTGAAGCTTCTTCTTTGGTGGTTCTCTTGGAGCTTTTCCTGCACTGGAAATTACACTTTCCTCGACCATTATAGTATCTGTTTGATTATTTAATTGTAATTCAAAAAAAGATTCGAAATTGGTTACCATTTTTGTCTCAGTCAATTCGTCTTCTGACTCTGGCTCGAATTCGCAGTCAGGTATGGATTCTTTCTCATCTTCTGATTTGGAGTCAAGTTTGAAGTTGGGTGCTAACTCTTCTAAGATCTCAATACCGGAGCTCTCTTCGTGTAGATTGATTAACTTTTCCCAAATTTCTCTGGCACATCTGAATGGACCTACTAGTTCAAGTTTGTCCTTGGTTAGGCCACATTGTAGGATTGTAGTAGCCCTTGCATCGGTCTCGATTTGATTGAGAGTTTTTTCATCCAGTTTGTCCCACTCGATTGATAACTCATCTTCTACAGGAAAAGAGAATCCTGTTTGGATGATCCGCCATAAGTCTGTGTGGGCCTTCAGGAGGGACTCCATTTGACTTCTCAAAAAATTGAAGTTCTCGCCGGAGAATAGCGGTGGACGGGCACTGTTCCACTCTTGGTTGGCCATTAAGTTTAAAACTCGTACACAAAAGGAACACCAAAAATGTACCAAGACTTGGTCTTGAATTAGTAGTGCGGGAGAAAGAAAACTAGCACAAAACGGTGTTGCACGAATTCCGAGGTAAAAATAATAATAAAATAAAAAAATTTGATAAATTTTTTGAAAATGTTGGCTTTATCAATTCTGATTAATGATGAAAAAGTAAGACTTCAATGTTTGGGAAAGAATTTGCTCGAATTAAGGTAGCACGAATTTCGAAAAAAAATATTAAAATAATAGAAAAAAAGTTTATGACAAATTTTCAAAAATTGATCGTTTTATCAACTCTAATGAATAGTGAAAAGATGAAGATTCAAAATTGAGTGGTGTTGCACCAACCTCGATTTTTTGATCGTTTTAAAGCCCACGCACAAATATTATTTATTAGAAATAAAAAGCAAAAAGATCGAGTGGTGTTGCACCAACCTCGATTAACGAAAAAGAAAAGAAATAAAATTAACAATTTCGTAAATCCGAAAAAAAACTCTCAAATTGGTGGTTGCACCAAATTTGAGCCACCCGCTCTGATACCACTTGTTGGATCAAGAAACACGATAGAGGGGGGGTGAATATCGTGAAAATCTTTTCGGATAAGAATAAGAGAAAATACGCAGTGGAAATAAAACAAACACACAAAGAACACAAGTATTTTTACTTGGTTCGGAGTCGCGGTCGGCTCCTACTCCAAGGCCCACGGTCCTTGACCGTTTACTACGGGCAATTCTATAATCGCGCAAAGGTTTACAATTTTGATACAAGAATGTTGCAATAAAAAAAGAATACACTTTTCGTTACCGACGCCCGGTGTGGATCGTACTTCGGAGCAGAGGGTCGTCGTCGGTGCTAGAGTCTCGAGATCGGAGTTTGCCGGAGCAGAGTGCTTGAACGAAAAGCTTAGAGGCGTTGGAAAGTTGTGTGTTTGAAGCCTCGGGGACGAGCCCTTTTATAGTGCTCCTAGGGGCGCCTGATTCGCTGGGGGCGCCTGACACGTGCCTTCAGATCAGAGAAACTTTATCCGCAGCTAGGTCAGCGCTTATCCCCTTCGAATCGGCCTCTGGAGCTGACTGGGGCGCCCAGGACCTCCTGGGCGCCCAGGTTGACTCAGCCCGCTAGCTTCGTGGCTGATTTTGCTTCGACTACCTCTTTGGCTTTGACCTTGGGACCTCCCGGGCGCCTAGCCCAGTATGGTTTTGAAGCGATTCTTGTTCTTTGTTGTTTTGCCTTTGACCTTGGGTGCCCGGGACCTCCCGAGCGCCTAGCCCAGTTTCCTGCCCCTCTCCTTTGGGGCGTTCTGAGCTGCAGAAACACACTCCTTTGGTCCCTACATACAAGGTTAGTTCCAAAAATAAACAAAGCAATAATATTAGTTAGTATTTAAAGTCGTAGCTGTCTTGGTTCTGACTTCGGGCCTCTCAAATGGAACCCTAGGTCGAACCAACGCCTAATGTTCCCTCTACGGGGAACGCATCCTCACCTACTCCTCTCAGGAGAATTTACCTTTTTGCCAATCGGCTCCTCCGGTTGGACTTTTGCCCGATCCACCTGACCAGGTCTTCGTTCCCAGTCCTCAACCAGGACTTCGTACCCACCTTCCGAGCAGGTCTTCGGTGCCTAGCCCCTTGCCAAGACTTCATGCACATTCCTCGACCAGGACTTCGTGCCCACCTTCCGAGTAGGTCTTCGGTGCCCAGCCCCTTGACCAGGTCTTCGGTGCCCAGCCCCTTGACCAGGTCTTCGTGCCCAATTCCTCGAACCAGGTCTTCGGTGCCCAGCCCTCAGCCAGGTCTTATTGCCCAGTTCATGACCAGGACTTATTGCCCAACCTTATGTTAGGACTTAGTTGCCCAGCCCGCGGCTAGGACTTCTTGCCTAGATTAACTAGGATTTTCCTGCACACTTGAGTAACTTTATTAGATCACAAATAGTACTTAACTTTGAATCCTTTGCCAATATCAAAACAAGGTTCGATATGGTGCTTCCGGCACCAACAAGTTGACCCAACTCAACCGCCCCCATTGCATACAAGAACTAGGGAAGTGTCACATCAACAATAGAATAATTTTTCTAGGTTTTATAAATAGAGTCCTTTTGGCTCAGAATTAAAAAAATAACTTGTACTCAATTTTCTAATTTTATTATGTACTTTCAACTAGTGTAAGAGACTTCTCCACCTTCGTTAAAGGAGTTTGATAGTAGAGCTTTCAACATCTTAGATTAGCAACCATCCAGGTTGCATACCAAGTAAAACTCGGAGCCTCTTTTTCTTTTAGTTATTAATATTATTTACTTATGCTAAATTAACTTCTATCTTTGTTAAGAATTAACAAAAGATCTTGTTTGAATTTTGCAGGGCTATTCACCCCCCCCCCCCTCGGGTCTACCGGCCCGACACATCCCTACAATTAGTATCAGAAAGAGGTCTCTTTAGAAGTATTAATCGTCAACTAAAGCAACAAATAAATGGCCAGATCAAGCATCTACCTACCAAAATTCAGGGGGACTTCGCGCTTTAAAAGTGCTAGATGGAGGTATATTCTAAGACTGATTTCGATATTTTGCTAACGATTAAATACAATTTTATACAATTTTGAAGTGCCTAAAGATCAAAACAAAGAACAAAAGGAAGAACACTTATGGACCAAGAAGGAGCAATCCAATTTCGTGGCCAACGGCAAAGCAGAATTCCATCTGCTTAGCGTGTTGCCACTATAAGAAGTGAACCAGATCGGCGTGTATGATTCAGCTAAGGAACTTTGACAAAAGTTCCTAGAAGTTTATGAAAGCACCTTAGAAGCAAAACTAGCAAAGAGAGATCACCTCATAAATCAACTCAACAACCTCTAGCTTGGAGTGAAAGTTGCTCAACTGTACAGAAAAGTCAAAGAACTAATTACCGGACTTGCCAACCTCGGAGAAAAGGTAACCAATTGAGACTCATTAACGCCTTCCCGAGGACCCCAGACTAGAATTCAATTATCGACTCCTACTACATTTCTAAGAACCTTGATGTAAGTACCTTAGAAAATTTATTTTCTAACTTGGAATTACATGAAACCCGATGTGTAGGACTGAGAAATGAAAAAGAAAATTCAAGTAAGAACTTAGTGCTGAAAGTTTAAAAAGATGAATCAGATTCGGACAAATCACTTGATGAAGATCAAAAACCGTACATGATAAGGAAAATTTCAAAGTATCTTAAAACTAACAATTTTAATAAGTCATAGGCAACAAAGCTACTTCGAAGGAAAAGAAAGGTTCGATGCTACAACTGCTAAAAGGAAAGGCACATCAAGGAAACTGCCCGAAGTTAAAAAGCAAGGAGAAAGAAAAAAGAACGATCAAGGCATAACAAGCTAAAGAACCTTAAAGCGACATGGGTCAAGTCATCATCCTCTAAGTCCAAGATGGAGGAGTATTCGGGTCTTGCATCATGAAGAAAACAACAAAAGCTCGTCTAAAAAGATCATTGAGAGTATCGATGAAAGGGACCATCAGATTATGAATCTGACACGGTAAGTGAAGTACATAACCTCCTCCTAATCAACTTTATGATGTTATCCAGATATTAAATAGATCGTTATGCAAATTATGAACCAAATATACAAAATTGAAAAATGACAACACTGAGTTAAAATGTGAACTTAGCCCATGCATGCCCATTAGAGAAATTTGACAAGATTCAAATTGAAAATGGAAAATTGAAAGAGAAAATAGAAATGTTAGAAAAGAAATCTACATGTTCAATAATTCTCAAAATTAAAATTATAGCAATATTAATGAAAAACTAAATTGGTATATTAGGAATCATATGGACCAATTTGTAAAAGTGCCAAGAAAGTATATTCCACCAAAATATTTGATAAATCATAGAGGTAGAAACTTATTCTCGATTCCTAAATATATCTTGAATTGTTAAAATATTTTTCAATGCATGATAGAAAACAATTAGTTTTTTTTGTGTCATATTAAATTCTTTTTCAAAAATTTCTTTGATAAGTAAATTTATTTTTAAATTTTTTTGATAGACACCATTAATATCTATTCATAGAAAAATTTGAGATTTTTTCAACTATCAAATAATTATTTTATGAAATTTTTATCAAAAATTGAAATTTTAATTTTAAAAATACTTCAAAAAAATTGTTGGATTTTGACTTTTCCAAAAAATTATCCAGATTTTATAAGCCAAAATTCAATTATTAAGTATTTATCTTCCAAATGTTATGCATTTGTTAAGAAATTATTTTTAAACATACAATGAAAAAGTATTTTATCTTGAAAATTTAATGCGGTCAGATCTAATATTTTGACATATTTTTAAAAATTTTAAGAAATTTTGAATAAAAGTATATTTTTATGATTTTTTTAATCTAAAATTGAGTTTCTAAATTTAAATTTTTTTAATAAGTTTTTTTTGCGGAATTAATTTTTTTTTAATCTTGATTGGATGACACAAACTTAAATAAAATTACAACTAATGTTGAAAAAAATCTATTTTTTATTTTTTTTTACTATCTTTTTTTCCCAACTGTTTTTAGCATGAATTTTTTTCATTCTTTTTAAAAGAGTTTTGTCTTTCAAAATTTAAGTTTAACTTAAGAATTTTTTTTATGTTTACTCTTAACCATTTTTTTTATATGATCAAAGGGGAAAAAATAGAAATCAAGTTAAGGCGGAGGTTTAATTGCAATATTTTTTTTTACTAAAATTGTAATAATTACTATTGTTTGTTTTTTTTCTTGTTGATATTTCCCTAACATAACTTATGTTGATACACATCAAAAGGAAAAAATTGTAAGTATCCCGGAATAATTTTGATGTGATCAACCGAGTCAAGTTAGGTCCTGTTAGGTTTTGATATCTTGTGTCTAAGTATGCAGGAACTCAGGAACACAAGAAGTCGAGCGGAAGACCACGACGAGCAAGAAAGAGTGCACAGGCAAGAAGCCGACAGGCGCTCACTGTATTCGAGAGACGAAAAGCTATGGAATGTTGGGCATTTTATGTCGTGGACTAGCATAAATAATTTAGTTATAATTTTAATTATATTCAAGATTAATTAGATGCCAAATTAAATGGATATGATGTTATTTGGTTATTGTTGTTGGGCTTAGCTATAATGGGAAGGCTTTGCCCATTTTTCTAATCTGTAGAGGTCCCTACTCCTAACCCTAATATAAAGTGGTCGTTGCCCCATTGATACGACACGATTTTTTTTGTGATTGACGGGGTGATAGGAGGAGTTACTCTCTGCCGCTTGAATTCTCTCTTAGGAAATCATGGACTCAACGATGTCTTCTGTTCTAGGTAATTCTAGCACCTAATTGTATCTATCATTTGTCGTATTTAGAATTGGATTTCGATTGTCGTCAAATATTGGGTTTTCGATTGCCGTCAAATGGTATCAGAGCAAGGTTTCTAATTCTGATATGACAATGAATTTCCTGTTTAAATTAGGTGTTAAGGATTTATTTTGAATTCATTAATGCCTTTATGGAGTATAAAATTTCATATCTACTTCACATCATGTTAATGAATTGTTTAATTAAAACCGTAAGTGTCATGTTCCTGTTAATTTGTTTGTGCACGATCTCAGGCATGATGTTGAATTTGTTTCTGCATGATCTCAGGATGCATGCGCTTCGCTCAATGTTCAGCATTTAATTGAATAGAACTGGAATCCTTTTGGTAGAAAATTATAACATATATTACGATTGGTTTATTAGCTATCATGGATCTAGGTTTAAGTGAGGATGAGATTTTACTCTGCATTAAATTAAGAAGAAGAGCGGCACATGCCTAAATACTAAAAGGGATGCATGAGCTTTGATTAAACCACGCACTTATGGATCTTGCTCATGATGACATCTACTGAAGTTTTTTTTGGAACTTTGAACCAAAAAAAAAAGAGAGAGAAAAAAAAATGATAAATTTTATTTATTTTCTGGAGATCAGAATTAAATATTATTCATTTTCTATTACATAAATTACTTTGGTGCTCTCCAAATTATGGTCTAAATTATTCTTTTTCTTGTGCATATTTTGATTGTTATGATATGTCATATTGCTATTGTGAAATTTTATGACATATTTCTGAGGTGTGCTAATTTTAGACCATTTGGTACTATTTTGGGTATTTTTCATAGTAGTGAGCTCGCCTTCGCAGGACAGATTATGATAAAATACTATTATTGGAAAATTATTGTTATTAATGTGGCGTCAGGAATTATTTTGATAATGCACCTACCCTATCGGTTTGTCTTTATTGATATAGTTCTTAATGATTGGTAGTTATATTTTAAAGTTCTCAATATCCTCTCGATATTAGCTTTAAGAATATAATTATTTTCTGTGATATGGGAGTTATTTTATGCATTGTAATTCGGGACCCTTCGGCGGGATTGCTTTTGCATGAGATAATTTTATTGTGGTCTGAAGTTCTATTTCTTTTGTTAGATATGCTTGATAACAAATCTCCCATTAATGTACAAATTCCAGCTTTGCCTATGAGTATGAACTCTTTACCAAAGTTGAATGGAACTAATTATGAGGACTGAGTTGACTCTGTTAAGTTGTTCCTTGCTATTTCTAACGTTGATGCTGCCCTTACTGAGAATGAGCCTGAAGTTCCCACACCTGAGTCTTCCGCTGCTGTTATAACAAAACATGATAAGTGGGCTCATTCTAATAAAGTGTGTCTGATGACTATGAAGTTCACTATGGATAAGACCATCAAAGATAATGTTCCTGAGACAAACAGTGCTAAAGAGTTTCTTGTGTCTGTGGGCAAGAAATTTAAGAAATTTGACAAGACAGAAAAAACCTCCTATCTTTCATTGCTGACAAAAACTAGATATGATGGCGTATCGGGTGTGCGCGAGCATGCCATGAAGCTCACCAATTGGTACAACAAGTTGAAATCCTTGAAAGTGGAATTGGGAAGTGATTTTTTGGTCTGGCAAGTATTAGACTCTCTTCCTTCTGAATTTGATGTTCTTAAAACTTCCTATAATGCACAAAAGGAGGAGTGGTCTATTGATGAGCTTGTAGGCATTCTTAGTCAGGAGGAGCAAAATATGAGAAAGGGTAAGGGACAAGTTGTTCAGTTGGTTTCTCATAAGAGTCATGAGCAAAAGAAGAAATATTTTAAGGGGAAGAATAACAAGCCTCAATTTAAGAAGAAGTGGAGTGATAAATCAGGACCTTCCTCAGTTCATGAAAATGGTGAATCATCTGATATTAAAAAGAGATTTAATGGTAATTGCAAGTTTTGTGATGTATTCGGGCACAAACAATCTGACTATTTTAAGTTTAAGAAGTGGTTAGAGATGAAGCAAAAGCAAAAGCAAACGCAAGGTATTCATCGTGCTCTAGTGTGCTTTGAATCTAATCTTGTAGATGTACCTTCTCATACTTAGTGGTTAGACTCTGGTACGAGAATTCATATTACAAAATCTGTGCAGGAGCTCAAAACCAGGAGAAGACCAAATGAATGGGAGATGTCTGTTGCAGTTGGAAATGGAATGAATGTCAAAGTGGAGCACATAGGAGTAGTTGCTTTGAAATTAAGTGGTGGACATGAGTTGGTTTTGCAAGACACTGTTTGTGTACCTTCTATGAGAAGGAATTTAATTTCAGTTTCTGTTTTGGATGATTGTGGTTACTCTTTCCATTTTGGATCTAATAAAGTTATTTTATATTATGAATCTACTATTGTTGGTTATGGTGTCAAGTTGAATGGCATGTATATGTTGAATCTTGATCCTTTTTCTATTGAAACACGTCATACCAATGTTAATAATGTTGTTGGGCAAAAACGTGGAAAAGTTATTGAGAACTCTTCTATGTTGTGGCATAAGAGATTGGGACATATATCTCGAGAATGGATTGAGAGATTGATCAAGGAGAATATTCTTCATAGTGTAGACTTCTCAGATTTTGACACTTGTGTTGATTGTGTGAAAGGGAAGCTTGCTGCTGGAGTTAGAAAGAATAGAGTTATTAGAAGTGATGGGATACTGCAGTTGATTTCTAGAAATATCTGTGGGCCAATTACTCCCACTGCTTTGGGAGGATATAGATATTTCAATACTTTTATTGATGATTTTTTAAGATTTGGCTGGATTGATTTGTTGCGTAAAAAATCAGACTCTTTAGATGCTTTTAAGACTTGTAAAGCTGCCGTTGAGTTGAAATTTGGCACATAGGTTAAGAGTGTTAAATCTGATAGAGGTGGCGAATTTTATGGAAGGTATGATGAAACTGGCAGGAATCCTGGTCCTTTTGCAAGGTTTTTACAAGATTGTGGTATTGAGGCACAGTATACTATGTCTGACACTCCGCAGCAAAATGGTGTTGCTGAAAGGCGAAATCGTACTTTCATGGAGATGGTTAGATGTATGCTTAGCCATTCAAGTCTTCCTGATTTTCTATGGGGAGAAGCCTTAAAGACATCAGCTTATATTTTAAATCATGTGCCAAGTAAGTCAGTTCCAAGGACCCCATATGAACTTATGACAGGGAGAAGGCCTACTTTGAAGCATTTTCGTGTCTGGGGCTGTAAGGCAGAAGTCAAGGTCTACAATCCAAAAATAAAGAAGCTTGATCCTAAGATGATTAGTGGGTTTTTTGTAGGATATTGTGTTGGATCTAGGGGTTCTAGATTTTATTGTCCAACTCATACCACTAGAGTTGTTGAATCTGATCGTGCTATCTATTTTGAAAGCGATTTAAAACATGTTGCAACTCACGTGTAGTTAACTTCAGAGAAGAGTATGTCAATATTCCTGTACCTATTGCTCCTTTGCCCGAATCTATGCCAGTCATTACCACTCATGATGAAGTCACTGATCCCATTGTTGATGCTAATGTTGATATGCATGTTGACTATGATGTTCAGAATCATGATATTCAGAATCCTAATGTTCAAAATCCTGATGTTCAGAATCTTGATGTTAATATGCCTCAATTGAGGCGATCTCAACGTGTTCCCACATCTACTGGGTCTACTAGATTCAAGGATTATGTTGTTTATTTACAGGAACATGAGTTTACTTGTGTTGGAGATTCTGACCCTATTACTTTCCATGAAGCCATTTCTGATTCTCACAGTTCACAGTGGCTGGTTGCTATGGAAGATGAATTAGCTTCTATGCGAAAGAATGATGTTTGGGACTTGGTGATATTGCCCGAAGGTTGCAAATCTGTTGGTTGTAAATGGGTTTTTAAGACCAAACGTGATGCTAAAGGAGAGATAGAGAGGTACAAGGTCAGACTTGTTGCTAAAGGGTATAACCAGAGAGAAGGCATAGATTATAAAGAGACGTTCTCTCCTGTCTCTACTAAAGACTCTTTTCGTGTTGTGATGGCCTTAGTTGCTCATTTTGGTTTAGAGCTTCATCAAATGGATGTTAAGATAGCATTCTTAAATGGTGATTTAATTGAGGATATCTATATGGATCAACCTGATGGTTTTGTTTAAAGTGGTAAGGAGCACATGGTTTGCAAATTGAAAAGATCTATTTATGGTTTAAAACAAGCTTCTAGACAGTGGTACTTAAAGTTTGATCATATTATAAGTTCTCTTGGTTTTGAAGAAAATACAGTTGATCAGTGCATTTATCTAAAAAAGAGTGGGAGAAAATTTGTTATTCTTGTCTTTATGTTGATGACATCCTTTTGGCTAGTAATGATGTGAGTTTTCTGAATGAGACTAAACAGATGCTTACGACTCATTTTGATATGAAAGACTTTGGTGATGCATTTTTTGTTTTGGGTATTGAGATTCGTCGTGATAGATGTCGTGGTATCCTTGGTTTGTCTCAACAAGGATATATTGATAGAATCCTGAACCGGTTCAATATGCAATCTTGTAAGCACTGTGTTGCACTAATTCAAAAGGGTGAGAAGTTGTCTAATGATCAGTGTCCTCAAACTGAAAGTGAAATGGCAAATATGAAGAAAATTCCATATTCTTCCGCTGTTGGCAGCCTTATATATGCTCAAGTTTGTATACGTCCTGATATTGCTTTTGTTGTTGGTGTACTTGGGAGATATTTAAGTAAACCTGGTGTGGCACATTGGCAGGCCGTAAAACGTGTTTTAAGGTATCTGAAAGGTACCAAAACTTACATGATCACATATAGGAGATTAAATCATCTTGAGGTAACAGGTTATTCTGATTCTGATTATGGTGGTTGCCCAGATGATCATAAGTCCACATCAGGTTATGTATTCATGTTAGCTGGAGGAGCTATTTCTTGGAAGAGTGTTAAACAGACTCTTACAGCTACATCAACCATGGAAGCAGAGTATATAGCTTGTTATGAGGTCACACGTCAAGCGATATGGTTGAGAAACTTTATTGCTGAGTTTGATTTTGTGGAGAGTATCTCTAGACCTCTTACTATATATTGTGATAACTCTGCTGTGGTGAGTTTCTCTCTTAATAATAAGAGCTTAAAGAGGACAAAACACTTTGAGACAAAGTTTATGTTTGTAAGAGAGAAGATCCAAGAATTTAAAACTATTGTCAAGCATATCCCTACAGAGCTAAATGTTGTTGATCCCCTAACAAAAGGCATAACCGTTAAAGCCTTTGTTGACCATGTGACTCGTATGGGTGTAGTGAGGCCTTTTGATATTTTGGATTAGTGGGAGTTTATGTTTATATTTTTTATGTCTTCATACTCATAATATTTGAGACATTGTTCAAATAAATAGCTACTGTAGCTATTTCTTGTTTGTCATATGATTATTCTATACAGTTTTTTTTATTGTTGTGTGTGTGTATATATATATATTGTGATGACATATTATGGAGACATTTTGGACCCAGTCTCAATCTTGTTGTTATCATATGGCATCTTGGGCAGATGCTTGGGCCATTTGTTGGGAATAGCACTTTTGTTCAAATTTTGACATGTCATTTTGTTGTGCTTTCTCATTTATCCATATTCCACTTTGTTGTTGGGTCACTGGATACAAGTGTCGTGCGATGCATGATATCATTATTCCTTCGAGTGTGATTTTTTGCATTGTTGAGATGCTTGTAGTTCCATTTTGGACCTTTTCTTTCGTGGTTTGTGTTGGCTTATTTTGGCATCTTATTGTGGCCACATATTGTTGATTAATCTGGTATGCACTTATTTATGTTGTCCAAGTGGGAGAATGTTGGACATTTTATGTCGTGGACTAGCATAAATAATTTAGTTATAATTTTAATTATATTCAAGATTAATTAGATGCCAAATTAAATGGATATGATGTTATTTGGTTATTGTTGTTGGGCTTAGCTATAATAGGAAGGCTTGGCCCATTTTTCTAATCTGCAGAGGCCCCTACTCCTAACCCTAATATAAAGTGGTCGTTGCCCCATTGATACGACACGGTTTTTTTTTGTGATTGACGGGGTGATAGGAGGAGTTACTCTCTGCCGCTTGAATTCTCTCTTAGGAAATCATGGACTCAACGATGTCTTCTGTTCCAGGTAATTCTAGCACCTAATTGTATCTATCATTTGTCGTATTTGGAATTGGATTTTGATTGTCGTCAAATATTGGGTTTTCGATTGCCGTCATGGAAGAGTACACCAGTGGAGTGAGAAGGACGCGTGCGATGCCCAATGGACGAGAAGCTAGGGAGGAAGATTACTCGAGGAGAAGGTCGAAAGTTGAGTTTGGATGTGTTCAGCTTCGAATAATCAAAAATCAACCAAAAGCACCAAAAGACTAGTCAACCGAAGATTGACCAGAACCCGTTTATGGCGCCCGAAGCAATCGGGGCTCCCGGACTCCAGGCGCCCATATCAACACTAGCGCCCGAACATACGGACGCTCGATTTGTCCCGGGCGCCCGAAATCCCGGACATCGGGTTGATACAGGCACCCGGGATTGAAGTTTTATCCAGAAAAAGTTGTTCTTTCACTCATTACAACGCGCATAAGAGTTGACCCAACTCGAGCACCCCCATTGCATACAGGTGTTTGGGAAGTGTCACGTCAACAACATGATAACCTTTCTAGGCTCTATAAAATAGAGCCCTTTTGGCTCAAAATTAAAAAAAGTAATTTGTACTCAGTTTTCTAATTTTATTCTATGCTTTCAACGAGTATAAAAGATTTCTCCGTCTTCATTAAAGGAGTTTGATAGTAGAGTTTTTAATATCTTAGATTAGTAACTACCCTGGTTGCAAAATAAGTAAAACTTGGTTCCTCATTTTCTTTTAGTTGTTAATGTTATTTATTAATGTTAAACTAATTTCTATCTTTGTTAAAAATTAGCAAAAGATCTAGTTTAAATTTTGCATGGCTATTCAACCCCCCCCCCCAACCTAGCAAGCCCGACATGTCCCTACAACAACTACCAAAGCTCAAGAAGTGGCGAAGTGGCTCCTTATCCACCTTTCTCTCATCCACCATCGCTCTGAAGTTCATGGTGAACTTTCTTTTGTAAATACAATTTGGTGATACCGACTTTAGGAAAATTTTATTTTTCTTTCTTTAGCATAATTTCATTCTTAGTTTTATGATAGATTTGTTTAGGCTTCCTTATCTTTTGAGTGGGAAATGAAGCATAAAATACATTGAACTGTCCTTTCAAGCATGATTCGCATGATTGAAGTTTGATGATACCATGTGAATGTATTCCCTTATCCTTAGTGATTCATATTTTCCTATCTAATAGTATAATCTTGATAAAGTGTTGTTGAGTTGATTTTTTTCCACCGTGGCCTACTTGATAGTTAACATTATACATGGCTTACGGATTACTTCTGAAGGATTAATTTAGTACAACGTAGTCATGATTCATTAAGTTGGACTAGTATAAAGGTGACCATAGGCGATTCTTTTCTAATACTTTAGTTACTGGACTATGCTCAGTATATATAAGCCCATTTGAAAAAAATCAAAATCCCTTGTGAGAGGAGGAAAAAAATGAAAGATGCAATTAAATGCTTGAAAAGAAAGAATACTTGAGAGAGAAAAAAAAGAAAATGGAAAAAAAAAAAAGAAAAGAGCAAAAATAACGGGACAAAAAAGAGTTATCATAGGTGAAAATGATAAGATGCCCCTTTGAGATCGAGTTAAGTCACTAGGGAAACATTTGTCTATTTCTCTTATTATCGAGTATGCCTTTAAGACATTATGCTGAGAAGAGAGGACGAACCTCGCATATAGTAGGTAAGTGCCCTACGTCGGAAGTCTTGGAAATACAATTGAATGACGACTTGACTATAAAGGAATTTGAAACCAAAGGAACAAACTATGCACCATGCATGTAGCTAACTTGTAGGCTTGGTGAAACTAATTGAGTGTCTTCGCTTTAAGACGATACTATAGGATAGGATTGGATGAATTTATTGAAGTTGGGAGAATGTCATTCACATGTATTTTAGATTAGTGTTTGCTCGAGGACAAACAAAGATTTGGTTTGGGAGATCTTAATGAGTGTGTTATATATAAGGTTTTTATTATATTTTTGTGCTATTTTGGACCTACTTTGCATGCATAAATTTCACGATATTCTAACTTTGTGCTTCATTTCTAAGTTTTCTACTCCTAGATACTACTTTCGTATATTTTTGGTGATAGAGACGCAGATTGGAGCGAAATCGAAAGTTGAAGATCAAGTTGAGGAGCTCCACACCTTGAGACGGGTGCCCGTGCCCACCGGCATGGGTCATGCTCCATTCGGCGATCTAGCCACGGTGGCCCATGCCCAACAACACGAGTCGTGCTCCATCCATCGCGAGCACACGGGGGCTTGTGCCTAGCGTCATGATCCATGTAAGTACCATGGGTAAGTTTTGATGTGGTCAACCGAGTCAAAGTTAGATCCTGTTAATATTTGATCCCTGTGACTAAGTGTGCAAGAGCTTAGGAGTATAGAAAGATGAGTGGAAGACACAGCAGTTAAGAAATATGCCACAAGAAGGGAGCCGATGGGCTCGGTACATCCGAGGGACGCGGAGATCAACGGAAGAGAACATTAGTGGAGCGAGAAGGATGCGCGTGACATCCGAGGGACGAGACCGGGAGGAAGCACGCTCGAGAAGAAGACCAAAGGAGGGTTCGGGTGAGCCCAACTCTAAAAGGCCTGAGATCACCCAGAAGATCCGTTGGAAGGCTAGTCAACAATTTGTTGACTAGTCAACCTCGGGCGCCTATAAATGAGGGCGCTCGATTGGACTCGAGCTCCCGAACTGACTCGGCCCCCGTGTGTCTAATCTTTATCAAGAACTAACCGTTCAATGATTGTTGCGACGTGGATAAGCCTTGACCACGTGTCAAGCGCCCGTATGTACTCGAGCGCTTGAGAAACGTCATGTAAGCACTTCGATAAATTTTCATAGGGGCTATAAATAGACCCCTGAACTCAGTTCATTCCATCAATCAAACTGAACACAAAATTCTGTAATAGTTTCTTTCTTTTTCTCTTAGTTCTACTTTGTATACGAGACTTCTCTGCACCAAGAAGTACATCTGGAGAACGAGCTATTATTTGTCTTGGATTAGCAACCTTCTGAGTTGCAAACCAAGTAACTGGTTGCGTCTCTTGTCTTGTTTCTGTTATTATTTATTTATGTTATTGTTTTGCTTCTGAACTTACCTCTATCTTTGTTAGCAAGACAAAAGATTCATTTTATTTTTCAAGGGCAATTCAGACTCCTCTTACGGACCTACACGATCCCAACAATCCGTGTCACCCTAGATCTGAAGGCAGCATGCCCGACATCAACGTCTGTGCCGCCCAGCACGACCTATGTCGGGCGTCTGTTTTCAACGCCTATATAAGGGATTCACTCCATTGGATTAGGGAACTCGATTTGGGACCACACAAGGGCCTCAAGGAAGTTTCGGGGGTGTTCCAAAGATGTTCCAAATCCATCTACGCTTCAAGGGGAGATCGGGAACAACTAGGAGGAAGATTCATTGAGCGAACCTAAGCTTTTCTCTCTTTTCTCTGATTTTCTGAACTTGTAATTGAATTCTTGCTATATGATCATGTTTGGAGATTGTAACCCGTAGTCTATGGGATAAACTTTGGATTCTTAGATTAGAGAGTAATCTTATGTGATGTAAATACTATTTTATTGATTTATGCTTGTTTGATTTACTTATTTCTGTGATGTGCTGAATTGTAGTTCGGATCTACCATGTTAACACGATCTCGAAGCCAAAAGCAAGAGATTCGTATTCCACGAGGATTTGGGGATGAACCGAAAAGAGAATCTAATCCTCCGACCGATAGAAAACCTAGAGCGGAGAGTCGGTTACGAAAGTAGATCAGTATGCTGCAAGGAATTCTAGGTTGTCATAGAGTTTAATGGATCAATCTTAATTCGTTATCGCATAGTAGGAACATGGTCATTTAAGGATCATGGGATCTTATAACTGAGTCCCCCCTAGGTTACAAGTTCTAATTTCGATTGTTTAAAAGTAGACGATGATTGAGTTTGGTACGATAGTGTTGTACCAAAAGTTCATGCTAGTTATATAGGATAGTTTACCTACACAAGTCAACATTGAGGATAAGAATTCAAATATAGATCAAGTGTTTACTAACATAGAGGTGAAACTGATGTCCTAGAATCGCTTTCTCTGACAGATTTCCCTATTGCTATTCTCCTTGCTTCGTACTGCCTCTCACTGCCTTCTTAACCTTGTATTCTCTCTCTCACTCTCTCTACTCTTCGCCCTTGCCTCTTGAAGTTTCTCATTATGACACCTCACACCCCTTTGTTTGGTATAGACTATTAAATATGATTAGTAAGTTAGTACCTGATCACCAATTCTTATGAATTCATTCTTATTATTACTTGACGACACGATCATGCACTTGTAGTTGCACACACATCATCCATGTTACTTACAGTAATTGCAGAATTTCTCACCATAGTTGTGAGTAGTTGTTGGAATTTTTGTTGACTTGTATCTCCTCGGTATTTGACTTAGTCGATTTACGACCGTCGGATCTTCCGGGAGGTTGCTATCTCCTCGGTATTTAACTTAGTCGATTTACGACTGTCGGATCTTCCGGGAGGTTGCTATCTCCTCGGTATTTGACTTAGTCGATTTACGACTGTCGGATCTTCCGGTATTTGACTTAGTCGATTTACGACTGTCGGATCTTCTGGGAGGTTGCTATCTCCTCGGTATTTGACTTAGTCGATTTACGACTGTCGGATCTTCCTGGAGGTTGCTATCGGAGGAAGCAAACTGATTGGTTTACGTCGAGGCTAGTGTTTGACACTATCTCCATAAAACGATATTGCTCCGCTACTGGTGCTCACGGATAGCAGCAATTCGTTTCCAAGATATCTTCCTGGAGGTTGTCCGAGACCGGCGAACCTTTTCGCAGGCTTTTTGGACTCTCGATGCAGAAGATGAATGAGTACAAATGCTTTAGATTGCAATGGTTGAATGAATGAAATGATCAAGTGGAGGGATCTATTTATATTGAGTGAAGAAGTAAGTATCCTTTGGTTCGGACAGATCTGGACCGTTTATAACGAAAGGGTATAACCCTTTAAAGGTCATTTAATCTCGTCCCTTGATCTGAAGAGGTATAACTCTTCAGATCCCATCTTGATCTCGGCCGTCAGATTAGAACATTTAATCCGACGCCTCAGATCTTTTCTCCCTCTTCACAGTCAGATTCGAATCTGATGCTCCAGATCGCACGTATCTTGAACAATTAATTTCTCATTCATTCTTAATCGGTTTTGAACAAATAAATAGTCCAGATTTATCTACGTGAAACGTAGATTTCGATTTTGAAGTCAAACTTAACTTTCAACGATCGATGGTATCAAAATTTTGCTTTTGCAAAATCGTATCCAACAATCCCCCACATGAATGGAAATTAATGCATGTATGCATGCTGACACTTTACAAGAGTCCAATCGATAAGTCAATGCATCGGGAAAGATAACTTGTGGCTTTGAACCTTCCGTAGTGGAATGCTATCGAGTATACTAGGCTGCGCAGTGAACGTGATGTCTTGAACTGCTCAGCTGTTGGTGTATACTAAGACAATAACACCCACACAGAGACTTATCTCACCCACTTTTAGTTCTCATGGTTGGTTCCGTTTCGGCCATGGACACCATCTTGGATTCATGAGTGTTTCATTGAAGTGGTCTGTCTTCACACTCACATAGGTGACACTTCTATCAAGAGTATCCTACCATACTCCACCTTAAAGGTATAGAAGTCTTTAAAAGCATAAGCTTATCCTCACTACATGTGGTAGGACAACACCAAATCATCCTAGGATTGGGATAGTAGAGATAATTATTTCTCTTGTGCTGTTACACAACTTCTGTAACTTCGTTGTCCCATTGAACCAAGATCTTGGGATCTCCAGTCAACAAGGTTGGGTTACCGCTACAGTCGTTTTTAGTTATAGATTTTCAATCTCATTCCTCTTGATGAGCAGTATACTTGATCTCGATTTAGCCCCTTCGTTAGGGGATCTGCCAAATTATCCTTAGATTTGACATAATCGATTGCAATCACGCCGTTCGAGATCAACTGCCTAATGGTATTATGTCGACGACGTATATGTCGAGACTTACCATTATACATACTACTTTGTGCCCTTCCAATTGCCGATTGACTATCACAGTGGATAAGTAAGGCGGGCACAGGTTTTGTCCAGTTCGGAATATCTTCCAAGAAATTCCGCAGTCATTCAGCTTCTTCAGCTGTTTTATCAAGTGCTATAAACTCAGATTCCATTGTTGACCAAGCTATGCATGTTTGCTTAGTAGATTTCCAAGATACTGTTCCTCCACCGATCTTTTGTATCGGAGATCCAATTAGCATCACAATATCCCTCCAAAACTGCGGATACCTTCCGTAATGTAATTCGTAGTTCATAGTATATTTTAAATATCTAAGAACTCGCATCAGTGCTTTCCAATGGGTGTCGTTTGGATTGCTCGTGAAATGACTCAGTTTGTTAACCACACAGGCAATATCCGGACGAGTACAATTTGTGAGATACATCAAACTGCCAATTATCCGGGAATATTCCAATTGCGATATGGGTTCACCATGGTTTTTCGCTAAGTGTTGACTTAGATCCATAGGTGTTTTTACAGTAAAGAGATCGTATGCATTGAATCTTTTCAATACTGACTCTACATAATGGGATTGTGTTAAAACTATCCCATCGGACGTCCTGAGAATTTTAATTCCCAATATAACATCTGCTAGACCCATATCTTTCATGTCGAAACTATTGGTTAACATTTTCTTAGTACTCATGATGATATCATGATTACTTCCCATTACGAGCATGTCGTCTACGTATAGATAGACGATTACATAACTCTTAGGTGTGCTTTTGACATAAATGCATTTGTCACATTCATTTATTCTGAATTCGTTTGACAGCATTATTTTATTAAATTTTTCGTGCAATTGCTTTGGTGCTTGTTTAAGTCCGTACAACGACTTAACAAGTCGGCACACCTTTCCCTCAGTTCCAGGAGCCATGAACCCCTCGGGTTGCTCCATGTAGATTTCTTCTTCAAACTCACCATTTAAGAACGCAGTCTTAACATCCATTTGGTGTATTTCAAGGTCATACAATGCTGCAATGGCTATCAGCACTCATATGGACGTAATCCTTGTCACCGGTGAGTAGGTATCGAAGTAATCAAGGTCTTCCTGTTGTTTGTACCCTTTAGCTACAAGTCTGGCCTTATACTTGTCAATCGATCCATCAGCTTTATACTTGCGTTTTAGTATCCACTTACAACCTAATGGTTTAGTACCAGAAGGAAGGTCTACTAATTCCCAAATATGGTTCTTTATGATGGACTCGATTTCACTATTGACAGCTTCTTTCCACAATGGGTCGTCGGGACCAGAGAGAGCTTCGCTTAATGTTCTTGGGTCCATTTCTGACATGAATGTCATGAAATCCGGCCCGAACGATTTCTCAACTCTAGCCCGTTTGCTCCGACGTGGCTCTTCGCTTTGATTGTCAATAGCCCTTTTATGACAACTAAGTTCTGGAACATTATCTTTGTTAGAACTTCCGTTGTCATTATTTTGAACGTTTTCCTTCTTAATTGGGAACACGTCTTCAAAAAATATTGTATTCCGAGATTCTATGGTTGTACCCACATGAATATCAGGAATGTCTGACTATGAAGCGATATGCACTACTGTTTTGGGCATATCCGACAAATATTGCATCGAACGTTTTAGGTCCGATCTTAACTTGCTTTGGCTTAGGTACTTCGACCTTTGCTAAGCACCCCTACACTTTCATGTATTTGTACGATGGCTCGCAGCGTTTGAGAATGTGGTTTGCTGATAATATGGCCTCCCCCCATAAATTTTAAGGTAAGCAGGAATAGCTCAGTTGGTTAGAGCGTGTGACTATTAACCACAAGGTCGAAGGTTCAAGCCCTCCTTCTGCTTGTGCTTTTTTAGGTAATTTTTAGAAATCCTTCCATGAAGGAGAGAGTTTCTCAATTACCGCAGCAACTTTGAATGACTCATTCAGCGGCATTCCTTCGGCATCCAGATCATGCATTATCAGTTGCATGTCTTGGACCTGAGACATGACACTCTTGGAATCCACTATTTTGAAATCCAAAAACCGGCCGACAATGAATTTATTCAGTCAGGCATTTTTCGATTTTGTATTTCTTTTCAGCGATTCCCACAGTGACTTGATCGTCTCCAATATGCAATATACGTTATATAGCGCATTATTCAGCGCATTAAGAACGTAATTGCGGCACAGGAAGTCTCCGTGTGACCACGCATCGCGAGCAGCCTGGCTCCTGGAATTATTTTCCGTAGCAGCTGGCGGGTCTTCACGCAGGAACCGTACAAGGTGAAGCGTGGTTAGGTAGAACAGCATCTTCTGCTGCTATCTTTTAACGTCGGCTCCGTTGAATTTCCCCGGCTTCTCGGCGTGAGGGACGGCGGTTGGTATATCGTTGATTTTGAAGTCGGCTCCGTTCGGCTTCTCGGCGTGAGGGACGACGGCGGTTGGTACATCGTTGACTCCGGCCATATCAGTTTGCCGAATATCGTTTTACGATTGTTGGAATTTTTGTTGACGTGTATCTCCTCGGTATTTGACTTAGTTGATTTACGACCGTCGGATCTTCCGGGAGGTTGCTATCTCCTCGGTATTTGACTTAGTCGATTTACGATTGTCGGATCTTCCGGGAGGTTGCTATCTCCTCGGTATTTGACTTATCGATTTACGACTGTCGGATCTTCCGGGAGGTTGCTATCTCCTCGGTATTTGACTTAGTCGATTTACGACTGTCGGATCTTCCGGGAGGTTGCTATCGGAGGAAGCAAACTGATTGGTTTACGTCGAGGCTAGTGTTTGACACTATCTCCGTAAAACGATATTGCTCAGCTACTGGTGCTCACAGATAGCAGCAATTCATTTCCAAGATACAATGACGTCATCTCGGAATAGTAGCACTTCAAATTCCGAGACCGGCGAACCTTTTCGCAGGCTTTTTGGACTCTCAATGCAGAAGATGAATGAGTGCAAATGCTTTAGATTGCAATGCTTGAATGAATGAAATGATCAAGTGGAGGGATCTATTTATATTGAGTGAAGAGGTAAGTACCCTTTGGTTCGGACAGATTTGGACCGTTCATAACGAAAGGGTATAATCTTTTAAAGGTTTTTTAATCTCGTCCCTTGATCTGAAGAGTTATAACTCTTCAAATCCCATCTTGATCTCGGCCGTCAGATTAGAACATTTAATCCGACGCCTCAGATCCTTTCTCCCTCTTCACAATCAGATTCGAATCTGACGCTCCAGATCGCACGTATCTTGAACAATTAATTTTTCATTCATTCTTAATCGGTTTTGAGCAAATAAATAGTCCAGATTTATCTACGCGAAACGTAGATTTCGATTTTGAAGTCAAACTTAACTTTCAACGATCGATGGTATCAAAATTTTGCTTTTGCAAAATCGTATCCAACAATAGTATGCCCAAACTCCTTATAGTTGTAGCACTACATTTGACCCTTTCCACGTTTACTCCCTTAAGTGGCATAACCAAAATTGATAATTGTAGATTTCTCTTGTAATGCACCTATAACTGCTTGTGTAGCTAGTCCCTGTTTGTCACACAGCAATTCACTAAGACATACATCCAAAGAAGGAATCGGATTTCTATTCATCAATCCAACCCGAGCAACTTCAAAATATGGTCTCGGTTTTATCAAAAATTGATCACGCCTACTATCTTCGAGAACTGCTTAAATACTGGCTAAGGTCTCTTTTGGTACCTTTGAATAGATAATATCAAAATATTCACTCCAAAAATTAAGAAATTCAGAATAATATTACTCAATAGAGAGATCAATAAAGAGATCACCTTGACTGAAATTACTAATCTCAAGCTCTAGTTGAAATTGTTTTGCATTGTTATCTTGATATATATTCATTTCATATAATCCTCCATCTCCTTAGTTGTACCAAAGGAGTGTAAATTATTGATCATATGGGCTTCAATAGATCCCAAAAGCTAAGAGATAATTCACGCATTCTTTGTCTCCCATTGGCTGAGTTCCTTAACATCTTCAGGAGCCATAGAAGACTCATCAATATGACTTTAAAGCTCTTTGCCTTTCAAAAACATTTTGAGCTGAAATTCTTATGTTGCATAATTCTTTCCTATAAATTTGATAGCCAAGGTCTCTGTAAGTATTCTTTTAGAAAAATTCTTAATAGTCATTCGGAAATAAATCTGGACCAAAAATCTCTATGTGATAATTTCAATCACAAGTTGATTGACCAAAAAAAATCCCAAAAAAGAAGTTGTTGATAAGAAATTAATCAACCTAAAAAATTAACAAGACAGGCTAGAAAACTTTAAAGAACAGAAGCAAAGCTGACAGAAATCTAAAAATTCAATTATGAATTTTAGAGGTAGGCTTTGATACCATCTCAAATTTGAAAAAATGGCTGAATTGTCTTCCTCTTGAGGTTTCTTTTCATTAAATATAATCAAGCATCTCCTAACACATTCAATGTCAATTAGTAGGACGTTGAATATGCGTCCACAAAAGGATTGACCTCTTCTTCTCTTGTTGTCCTTTACCAGTGACACTTAAATGTATGCAGAAACTAAAATCTGTCTGATATAATTAAACTCGCCTTCTTTCCACTCTCTCATTTTGCTGAACTCTCTAACGTTCCTTCTTGATAAGAAGAGTTTATCATTCAGAATCCAGGCTCCCTTTCTTCCCATGCACAATACCATGGCTTTGGCTCACAATTTTATTCTCCCTTTTCTCGTCTCACTGATGGTCGTTTCTTCTACTGTACATGGTGCAAATATTGAAGCAGCGAAGAAGGCTACTGTGGTCAGTGATCATTGGGACAGCCATGCAATATTGAACGGTCTGAAATAAATATTATCCTCTTTTACTCCAAAACATTCTAATATAATTTAATTATATGGTTGCATCCAACAAGTTGCAGAAGTTATCCCCACTCATGTTTGTTAGCTAGCCTCCAAAGGGGACCAACATGCAAGAGAGAGAGACATTTTTCGTTAAAGCTTTTCAACAAATATAATTACCTTTAAAATGAAATTTTAATTTATATAATTAATGTTATAAATAGTTTAATATGTACAAAATTGATATCATAATGTGATGGTCCCAATAGTTTACCTAACACATTAACTCATTCAAACAATTTGACCTGTACAACTTGTTGAGCTCGTCCCACCCCGACCCTTGACATGACCTAAAGACAAAAAATATATATTTTCAAAACAAAAATAGTATTGATCAATTACCTTGACTATTTTTAAAAATAGAGCTATACTGAGACGAGGTGGTCGGAAATCAATCTCCATCTAACTCGTTTGTTGGCTTCCAGTAGGAGTATTTGAACCTTGTAATATAATTAAGATTATATTACAAAATTGATTAATTTATTTGATAAAATTTTAAAATTCTAATGTAATATAATCTGTATTACAGAAGCTAGTTAACATATTGTAATCTGGATTACAAAGCCACCCTGGATTATATTACAGACTTATTATATTACAAACTGGATTACATTATCCCTAATCAAACACTGTCTAAATGGATACAGAAGCAGCGTAACCAGATTTGAATAGGAAGTTTAATGCTAGCCAGCCTTGCTATTAAATAATACATGGTGTGAATTGACTGGGTCAATCGAGATGGCAAAAGATGATTCATTCATCCTCAACATCTATATCAATCCGTTCCGGGATTAATAAGGAAGAGATAAATCACGAGGGTTACTAGTTCGAATACTATGGCCAACGCGTGGGAAAAACGGGCACACTGACTTTGTTAGATTTTGACTCAGACCTTAAGATAATAACATTCACGCACTAATCATCAGTCAATTTCGTGGAGAGAGGACCTATCGAAGAATGATTAACCAGGATTTTTTAACCTTGGGCGACCGATCCGGTCCTACGAAAGTTTTTCACCAACTGCCAAGATAAATCAAGAAGTACCCACGACAAACGATCTAGAAATTCAACGTGCCAAAGTTTGTTGGGCCTATCAAAATGATTAACGAGGTTTTTCTAACCTCAAGCGACCGGTCCGGCCCCACGAAAATTTTCCACCGGCCACCAGGGTAAATCGAGAAGCACTCGCGGTGGGCGGTCTAGAAGCTCAACGTCCCAGGGTTCGCGCCCCATTTGGAAGAAAAATGCATGCAAATACATCGTAACTGGGGATCGAACTGTGGATGTCTGGGATAGTGATTAGTTACCTACCATTACACCATAACCCCGAGGGCACGCTGGGCCTATCAAAATAAAAAAATAAAAAATAATACATTAAATTCCATTAGCAATTCTAGTGGAAGCTGGGTATGCTTATTGGGCTGATAAGACAAGATTGAGTATTTGAAATTTAATATTTTAATAAAAAAAAAGAGAAAAAGACATTATATCCAACTTAATATTAAATTAACAATTTTAATATCAAATTTTTGAAAAGATTTTTTTAGTTCAAAATTAATATTTTATTTTTATTTTAGTCTAAAATTCACCAGTCAATTGAGTTATAGTGTTAAAACTATAAAAAATAAAAAATAAAAACTCCTAGGATTCACTTTCTTAATTGAGTTATAATGTTTAAGTTAAAAAAAATTAAAAATCAAAAACTTTAAAGTTCACCTTCCCAATTATAATGTTCAAGTTAAAAAAATAAAAAATAAAAAATCTTTAGAATTTACCTTCTAAATTAGATTATAGTGTTAAATTAAATTTAAAAAAATTTAAAACACCTCCCATTGTATGATATTAAAATTGTTACTTTTAAAATTTAAAACTTAAAAAAATAAACAACCAACTTAAGACTATAAATTTTTTTAATTAATATCAAAATTATTAATTTAATATTAAATTTAGCACATGAAGAGTATATTATACTCAAACATCCCTCAAGGTCGATTTATAATTATTTTATAATCGATCATAAATAAATAGGGGTGAAAGAAAAAAAAACAAATCAACCTCAAAACATAATAGATAGACAGATGGAGTTAATGAATTAACACGATAAACAAGTCAGAAAGCATTATATTAGTCATATCATTTTATTATTGCAACGCAACAAGAGTCTATTTCATTTCAATTTTCTTTTGATTCCTCTTAGTCCATTACCAAATGCAACTTTACTGTCTATAGTTGAATGACAATGTCTAAACCAAATCAAATCATGTTCTCATGTTCAATAGACACAGATCCTTGATCATGGACATCATGCCACTAACAAAAGGTCAGCATTGTTTAGGAGAGCAAAGGATACGGCATGTATCTACCAATCATTCCCCATACCCCATGGTTTCAAATAAAAATCTAGAGATCAATGGCAACAAAAAAACTATAACATTAACAAACAAGAGTCATAATTGCATTTATTAATTCTAGTGTTCTATTCACAAGTATTTTTTATGGTGAGTAGACAAATCTTTCACTTATAAGGGGGAAGGTCCTTTTGTCTAGAGACAAAAAAAATAATGAAAACCTAAATAAGGCTAAATGTCGGTGAAAATTATTATAAGCGATCATGATTGTGGTAGGCATTGAAAAGAAAAAAAAGATGATTGGGCCCTCAGATTTCCATAGAATATTAGAAATACCCATATGTTTAATTTGTAATTGTTATATTTACTTATGTCTATTTAAAAAGTAATTTTTACTATACTAATTTGTGCAATACACGGATCACCAACAAGTCAGGAAGAAAAAGTGTGCATGACCCCCGCTGGTTCCGTGCGCGCCATTGGTTATATACACCAAGGTCAATATCCTAAATTTATTTCAGATCTCGCCCCTTTCTCTTTGCCCATGAGCTGGTTCGATTGATAAGACATCTAACCGTTTGTTTCGAAAATTCAGGTTTGAGAATCGCCAGTCACATACGAAATAAAAACTTGTTCTGCTGACTTAAATTCTCTCAGCCCCAAACATCTTACCCGACCAATAAACCGTATTTATCTCCCTCTGAATACCCGTGGGATAGGGACCAAAGGGCCACTAAAATAACGGTTCTACCTTTTTAGTTCATTCCCCTTTCTCTTCAATCACCGTCTCCAACAGTAAACTGAGCCTAATGGTTATGTTTATGTTAACATGATGACTTCCACTGAATCATGAAAGCAGTGTAAATTGTAAAATTTAGCCTTGGTTATACTTCAGATTGTTACACAGTTTTGCAAGGATTATGGCGGTTCACATACCAATATTTAACTAGTGGTCCAAAATTTGTAGGCAACTGACAAAAGGTTTGCAATGCCACAAGAGGGCCTAATGGTTGACCAGAATTGTTGCCCAACAATTTAACAAAACTTCAAAAAATAAAATAAAAAGCATCATATGTATGCAAGATAAGTTGAATTCGTCAACAAAGCACAAAAAGTTGGATAAGCTTGCAAGTTGTCTTTATAACTAGCCAACAATAATTATAAACTGACTTCACATGCCAACCAAAACGAAGCTCTGCATGGAATCAGACCACTGGAAAACCATACTGCAGAAAGTTCAATCCTATTACCATAACAATAAGGACTAGTCTCCAACATTCTAAACAAACTCCTAACTATTAGTGACCCAAACTGACAGGAAGGAAAACAGAAGATTTCACCATAGCAACCAGTATCAGTTTGGTTTGAGGAAATGAGGAGTAATCAGTTTGGCCACCTCCAGCATCCCAATTTTGTCTCTGCCCTGAAAAATAGTCTTTAGCTTCTTGTCGCACTGAATTTCCTTCTTATTTGTTGGGTTCTGCATCAAAATTAAAACCAGGATAGAAAGAGAACATATACAATCAGTTGTTCAAAATTGGGGAAAATTCCAAAAATAGTGTATGTGTTGAAAAGAAAAAAATTGGCAGGGGAAGCAGTATCAATTTTCTGATAGATTACATTTAGCCTAAACAATATCAAAAACAGACTACACCATTTTTCCCAGTTCCTGTCAACAAGATCTTTGTTTTTATGACAAATATTATCCCCAATGACCAAGGTTATTCCTTGTGTATGCTTTCAAGATTAAAGAAGGTAGACGAGGGGCAAAATAAGCCCAAGAAATTTGTTTATCAGATGAGCATCTTCTGTCATGCCTGAACAGGTTACCAAGAATAATCAAGAAGATCCAAACACTATTGTAATATTATCATTTCATTTATGAGATGCAAATTTCAAGTGCATTCCATTATTTGAAACTATGGCTGTCTCTTTATCCACCCGCTCAGAGTCATATGTCATGGGAAATGCAATATATAATTCACTCATAAAACTGAAAAACAATCACTTGATTATAAAGTTTAGAAACAACTGCAAGCTCTAAATCCATTTACAGCTTCAACTGAAATAAAGATATATAGTTTGTCTATGGTTCCAATAAAACAACATGCATTAGGAACCAAGCAACCAACTCAATAAGTTTCAGAAGTTCATTTTGGACGTTTGATGTTGAACCAATCAAATCCACTGTGTCCAAACAATTGATAATGAATTCTACAAATTGTTAATAATGACTTTGAAAGGATGGACAAACCACTGAATTGTCAGTTGTGTGATCCCTCCGAGATTTCAATATTATACCAGGATATGTCCTTGGTCAAGTTCTAATCGCTATCTGTTGTAAAAAAAAACCAGAAATTTTATCCAAGTAGAGACTTCCGAGTAGTGTATCAAATTACGAATGTTAAACATAATCCAGCTAGTTCATATTAGGCTTCAACATGATGAGGATGCTTATAGACTTCTCAACACAAAGATAACTATCAACATTAAATATAATAGTTCACGAATATCATAGAAGTTTATCGTGTGCGTAACTGTCCATAGATTCACTACAGACTTTCTTACTTATTGAAAACATAGAAAATGGAGTTTAGTCAGTTCTTAAAACATAAAGGCAGATCCAAATGTGTTTAATGACTTCTTAAACATCCCTGTAACGAACCAAACTGATGATATGCCTTAAGCTTTCGACCCACAGTACAACTAAATACGTCATAAACAAAGCTTGAATCATTCATACTTGGAGCACTAAACTCATGTTCTTCACAACATTTATTCGAAAAAAAAAATCTTTGAAAGAAGGGAGAAGAATGGGGTGATAGAAAGGAAAAACTATGAAGCAAAGAAGTATAAATGGGAAAAAAAGAAGCATATAGTGATGGATATCAGAAACAACAAGGCAATGAAAAATAGGGCAACATATCCAAGTCATGACTGATGAGCAGAGTGAAATCGCGAGGGAAGAGAAGGGAATGAAGACCTGAAGTTGGTTGGCCTTGATGTGTTCCCAGATCTTCTTGACAACCTCAGCCCGAGTGATCACGGAGGCACCGACGAACTCCTTCATGGCCTCGGTGACTGGAAGTGGCTTGAGGAGGCCGGAGGCCTTCAGCTTACCGGTGCCCTCCTTCGCCGACGAGGCAGCATTCGGCGATGAAGCAGCTTTCGCCGCCATAAGCACCCGGCACGCACCAAAAACCCTAGCCATCGCTCGCTCTCTCTCCACTCGCGATTGAATCGAGGCAAAAGAAAAAAGCGGGATCCTACTTAGCGTTTCACTCGTAATAAATAGCAGTGGCATCGACCACGTTACGACTAAACTCACGGCATCCATGGTGTTATTTTTTGAAAGTATAATGCCCGCTTTGTTTGTACGACAGAAATAAAATTATAAAAAGAAATATTTTAACTATAGAATTTTTTTCATTATTTACTTTTTAATCTTTTATATAAAAATATAAATAACGGATTAGTGCAAAGATAAGGAAAAGTAAATTCCTTCTGAGTGCCAGACAAATTTCTCTCATTCGCGACTGCTTTCTCCTATGCGGCCTTACGGGGGATCACAGGAGATCAAATCCTCAGTCTCACTCCTCTCTCTGTGTCCCTTGTTCCAGATTCGTCAGTTCATCCGATCGACGATTAGATATCATCGGCCGTCGTCCTAAATAAAATTATACTTTGAGAGGTACGGTAAATCCGTTGAGATTGTCACAATTACGATCTCGTCTGATTCACTGTCGAATTCGGCGAAATTGTAATTACGACGATTTCAACCGATTCATTATTTTCCCAGAATATCATTTGATTCGGTACAATAATCAAAAATCACCCATGCTGCCCGATCGTTGATCGGACGACTCGCCGATCATCATGGGCAAATATAAGATAAGCGGGATAGAAATCCTCTGAGACAAAAAATCACGTCTAGCATCAGAGCTTCGCACTACCTCAAACAATAACCTACAAAGAACAGTTAGAGTAGTCAATTTAAATTGAAGTAAAATTTTATTCATTTATTTTAAAATTGATTCAGATGTATCCATCCGTCTAGGCTCATGATCCATATGAGTCTACCTACGACCAATTTGATTTAGCCATCGGATTAGAATATATCTAAATCAAGTTTTATAACCATTTATTAAAATTTTTTATCATTAATTTAAAATAAAAATAACTTTTTTATTAAATACGAGTTTTTATTTATGTTTATGTATATTTAAAAAATTTATTTAGAGATAATTGATGAAAATTTTCAAAAATAAAACGTCGAAGTTTTTGACTATTTAATTTGTAATTCATTTTGAATTGTATTGAATTAGAAATTTTTCAATCCGTCGAAATGTGAATCTGTCTATTCCGTCTCGCTCAGCCAAATGACTGACCGGTCACTAGCCAACTTGCTCACATAATGAATTAGTCCGGTCTGATAACTCTAGACCCCACGAGGTAGCGAGTAATATGTAAGTCACTGTGAGCGTTTCCCGTTTTATCCTGATGATCGATAAAAAATTTTTATGGAACCGAATCGATTATATCAAATTTAATTTGTCTTCTGTCTTATTCATCATTTTAATTTTAATATGCAGGTCGCTTGTGACCCTAAAGGGCGCTCGCAAAACGACCCGTGATCTTTTACCATTTTTTATTTTTTTCTTTTCTAATTTACCTTTTTCTAGAGATTTTTTTCCTCCATTGAATTCATTTCACTCTCCTTGGTTCTTTCCATCCTTCGATTAACACAAAGTCTAAAAGAAATGTGATCCCGGACTTATTTACGGATAGCTCGGCCCACATAGCCAGCCAAACTGGCACCACGGAGACCCAGCAAAAGGGCCGACGATGACCTCACCAGGGAAATCCTGGAGCCAGGAACTTTCCAAGGCGCTCACCGACCGACCCCAGGCAGGGTCGGTCGAGTCGATCTCGAGCGTCTCTTAACTCGGTCATCTAAACTCGCACCCCGATCCGAATCGAGGTCAGGCCATTCAGTCAGACGTGTGGCGCCCCACGCTCCCTCAGCATCCCATGGATCCGACAATCCACAGAACCACGACAACACCAAACAAAGGTAGCCCAACAGACCCCCGACTCCGGACGTACCCCGCGTCTCAACTCTCCCAGTCGGGCGCATAGCGGCCCACGCTCCCTGGTCATTACCTGACCCAGTCCTTGACACTTGGGCTCGCCGGTCGGCGCTCGGACTACGGACTAAATCATTCCTACACCGCCCTATGTCATTACATCCGGGGTACGATCCTGACGTCGGGGTACTACACACCTTGCCCATTTATTACACCCCTCGTGGTTTCCCCGCCAATTCAGTACCTTCGTATTGCCTCAGCACTCCGCGTCATGCCACGGTACTTTCAGGTGCTCTCATACGAGCTGACAATTGCCACATCCCTGTCTTGTCACCACCAACAGAGGGTTGTCAGCTCCCCCGGCTATATAAGCTCTCCACTCCTCATTCTGCAAGTATGCGCGCGAGCTCTCTCCTCCACTATATTTTCATTTGCTCTACTATATCCTGCGGATACTCACTTGACCGTCGGAGTGCCTTGCCAGGGAAACTCCCCGGCAGGGTTGCTAACGGTCACTGTTTTGCAGGCAGTTGCCAACTCGGAGCCAGGTCGGCGCCACCCCAGCCGCTCGTATCGCTCGGGGGACCATCCCGCCCTTGGGACTTCCACCTCGCCTCGCGACAGGATCAAATTTGGCGCTAGAAGGAGGACAATCAGCCTGATCGGAGGCGTATGATGGAAGCGCACAACCAGGTCGCGATGATCGTTACGCCCGAGGAGTACGAGCTCCTCTCAGCCGCCCGAGCTCGGGGAACCCCACTGAGGCTGTCACGCACTGGTGGCCCAGTGACTCGACCCCAGGAGCCCGTGATGCCTAATACCTCAAGAGGTCGGGGAAGGGTCGTTCCGCCAAAAGGAGACTTGGCCTCTTCCCTCCCACCTGTGCACCACCACCGGGCCGACACGACGGAGCCCGCACCGATCTAGGCATCCGCGTCCTGCCACACGCACTTGTCGCGCCGCAATAAGGGAAAAGCCCTGGTCGGCGCGCCGCCGGCCACTCGAGCGCATAGCCCTTTTGCTTCGTGGATCTTGGAGGATCCGGTCCCCAAGCATCTCAGATTCTTCACCATGCCTGAGTATGCGGGGGCCACCGACCCCGAAGAGCACCTTATGAAGTTTGAGAGTACCACCCTGCTACACCAATACCCTGAGGGTGTGAAGTGTCGAGCCTTCTTGACAACGCTCTCTAGAGCCATGCAATGGTGGTTCAGCCAAATACCCAATGGGTCGATCTCCAGTTTCGAAGAGCTTAGGAGGACATTCCTCCAACACTTCGCTAGTAGCCGAAGGCATCACAGGACAAGCATTAATTTGTTTGCCTTAAAGCAGGGTCCGAAGGAATCGCTCCGGGCCTACATTAAGAGATTCAATGGGGTAGCACTGGATGTGCCAACGGCCGCCCCAGAAGTTTTGATTAGCGCTTTCTCCCAAGGACTACAAGAGGGAGATTTCTTTCGCTCGTTCATCCGGAAGCCCCCCAAAGACTTTGACAACCTATTGGGAAAGGTAGTCAAATACATCAATGTGGAAGAAGCACAAGTCGCTCGGAAGAAGGAGCCGACCAGCGCACCACTCCCGACTCCCGTGCAGTCTAACCGATCGCCGGGCAGGCCCATTCACAGACCACGGGGGTCTACGGACCGAACCGGAGCAGAGCATTGGCACGTGCAGCAAGTAGCTCAGGGGTGCCTGCTGACCCACTGGAGGCCCTACTGCACATTCCATCACAGCCGCACCCATGACACGGAAGAGTGTCGTCAGTTCGGACGGGGTCAAGCTCCCCTGACAGCTACACCCGAACGAAGAAGGCAAGCCTCCCCCAGACAGGACCCGGGTTGAGATGGTCGAAACGTCCCCTTGGCCGACGAAAGATTCGAACGGGAGCCTCCGCTCGCTCGTGGCATGCTCCAGGAACATATCGAGAAAGAAGAGCAACAGGCCAACCGGCAAAACACCATTTAGGGAGGGGTGCTCATGATTTCTGGGGGGCTAGCCCAAAGATGCTCCCGCCAGGCAGGCTGTTAGCAAAAATTGAACTTTGTAAACTCATAGGAATAGTGAAAGATCCGCCTTCACATATAAATGGTCGAGTGTCCCAGACTCTCGCTCCCGCGAGTTATAAGTCGGCCTGCTCCCACGACCCTCGGATCGGCTCTCAGTCGGGCGCGAGGCGACCCACGCTCCCTGAGATGTCCCTGACCGATAAGTCAGACTCTCGCTCCCACGAGTTATAAGTGGGCCTGCTCATACGACCCTCGGATCGGCTCTCAGCCGGACGCATGGTGATCCACGTTCCCTGAAATGTCCCCGACCGAGAAGCCAGACTCTCACCCTCACGAGTTAAAAGTGGGCCTGCTCCCACGACCCTCGGATTAGCTCTCAGTCGGACGCGTCGTGCCCCACGCTCCCTGAGGTGTCCCTGACCAAGAAGCCAGACTCTCGCTCTCGCGTGTTATAAGTGGGTATGCTCCCACAACCCACGGATCGACTCTCAACCGGACGCGTGGCGACCCACACTCCCTGAGATGTCCCCGACCGAGAAGCCAGACTCTCGCTCCTACAAGTTATAAGTGGGTATACTCCCACAACCCTCGACTTGGCTCTCAACCGGAGGCGTGGCGACCCATGCTCCCTGAGATGTCCCCGACCGAGAAGCCAGACTCTCGCTCCCGCCAGGTATAAGTGGGCCTGCTCCCAAGACCCTCGGATAGGCTCTCAGCCGGACGCGCGACAACTCACGCCCCCTGAGATGTCCCCAACCGAGAAGTCAGACTTTCGCCCTCACAAGTTATAAGTGGGCATGCACCCACGACCCTCGGATCGGCTCTCAGTCGGACGCGTGGTGACCCATGCTCCCTGAGATGTCCCCAACCGAGAAGTCAGACTCTCGCTCCCGTGAGTTATAAGTGGGTCTGCTCCCACGACCCTCGGCTCGACTCTCAGTCGGATGCGTGGCGACCCACGCTCCCTAAGATGTCCCCGACCGAGAAGCCAGACTCTCGCCCTCGCGAGTTATAAGTGGACCTGCTCCCACGACCCTCTGATCGAGTCTCTGCGGGGCACGTGGCAACCCACGCTCCCTGAGATGTTCCCGACCGAGAGGTCAGACTCTCGCCCTCGCGAGTTATAAGTGGGTCTGCTCCCACGACCCTCGGATCGGCTCTCAGCCGAACGCGTGGCGACCCACGCTCCCTGAGCTGTCTCCGACCGAGAAGCCAGACTCTCGCTCCCGTGAGTTATAAGTAGGCCTGCTCCCATGACCCCGGCTCGGCTCTCAGTCAGATGCGTGGCGACCCACGCTCCCTGAGATGTCCCCGACCGAGAAGACAGACTCTCTCCCTCGCGAGTTATAAGTGGCTTTGCTCCCACGACCCTCGAATCTGGACTCAGCCGGACGCGTGCCGACCCACGCCCCCTGAGATGTCCCGGACCAAGAAGCCAGACTCTCGCCCTCGCGAGTTATAAGTGGGTCTGCTCCCACGACCCTCAGATCGGCTCTCAGACGGATGCGTGGCGACCCACGCTCCCTGAGATGTCCCCGACCGAGAAGCCAGACTCTCACTCCCGCGAGGTATAAGTGGGTCTGCTCCCACGACCCTCAGATCGCCTCTCGGTCGGGCGCGCGGCGACCAACGCCCCCCTGAGATGTCCCCGACCAAGAAGCCAGACTCTCACCCTCGCGAGTTATAAGTGGGCAAGCTCTCACAACCCTCGGATCGGCTCTCAGCCGGACGCGTGGTGACCCACGCTCCCTGAGATGTCCCCAACCGAGAAGTCAGACTCTCGCACCCGCGAGTTATAAGTGGGTCTGCTCCGACAACCCTCGGCTCGGCTCTCAGTCAGACGCGTGGCGACCCACGCTCCCTGAGATGTCCCCGACCGAGATGCTAGACTCTCGCCCTCGTGAGTTATAAGTGGGCCTGCTCCCACGACCCTCGGATCGGCTCTCAGCAGGGCACGTGGCGACCCACGCTCCCTGAGATGTCCTCAACCGAGAAGCCAAACTCTCGCCCTCGTGAGTTAAAAGTGGGCCTGCTCCCACGACCCTCGGATCGGCTCTCAACCGGACGCGTGGCGACCCACGCTCCGTGAGATGTCCCCGACCGAGAAGCCAAACGCTCGCCCTCGCGAGTTAAAAGTGGGCCTGCTCCCACGACCCTAGGATCGGCTCTCAGTCGGACGCGTAGTGGCCCACGCTCCCTGATGTGTCCTCGACCGAGAAGCCAGACTCTCGCTCTCGTAAGTTATAATTGGGCATGCTCCCACGACCCTCGGATCGGCTCTCAACCGGACGCGTGTCAACCCACGCTTCCTGAGATGTCCCCGACCGAGAAGCTGGACTCTCGCTCCCGCGAGTTATTAGTGGGTCTGCTCCCATGACCCTTGATAACTACTATTTTGCTAATCATTTTAGGCTCTCAAATCCATGTTTTGATCCACTTTTATATGCTTAATCTTGTATTTACATTAGGTTCCATGATATATGTCTAATTTAGCTTTTGAATTCAATTCTTTCTATATTCGAGGTATTTTGGTACTAAAATTTGAATCTAATTTTGTAGGCTTTAAAGGATCATGGACCTAGATTGGATTGGATCAAGTTGAGCCAGAATTGGACTAGGATCAAGGCGATCAAGCATTGGATCAATATGGGTCGTCCGATCAAGGAGCAAGTAGATCTGAGCCATCTGTGAACTTCTGATCAATCCGAGTTCAAGATAGGGCTAATCATGACCCCAGATCAAGATCTGAAAGTTTGGACCAAATCAGAGTCCATTTGACCGTCAGATCAAGTGTGGGGGAGTTTTAACCGTCCATTCAAAAGGGCAGAGAGATGTGAGCCATCCATTGCAGATCCGGTTGATCCCAACTGAGGAGAGGCAGATCTGACCGTCGGATGGAGATTTAAATATTTTGGTTCAGATCTGAGAAGATCTGACCGTCGGATGAGGCCGGAACGATCACAGCCATCCAAATTCAAATGGATAATTTAAATCAGACTTCTTCTCTGCGCTGAGCTCGTTGTTGCCAGATTGCATGTTCCAGTTTTCCCGTTCGTCTCTGTTCTTTGTTTCCGATCGTATGCGGCCACCCAGATTCAGTTCTTCTTCAGATTTCAATTCGTCGAGATCAGTTTTCGCGAGAAGTTTGCAATCGATTTCATCTCTGGAAGCTCAGGCGAGGGTTTCACCGAGAGCTCACTTCATTCGATCAACCTCTGCTTGATCTCCATTCTTCATCAATCGGAGCAAGTCAGAGGGGTTCTCTGAGTTGTTCTGAGGGTCCCTGAGCTACCATTCGTCATTCCAATCATCAAGGAGGAAGAGATCGGAGGAAGTTTCAGATCGCACGACCAAGCTAAGCAAATTGACCGCAGAAGTTGATTTTCGTTCGATTCTCGAGCTAGGGGGTTCTGAGCTCGATTCTTGTGTGACGGCAAGGAACAAATCCTGGGTGAAGAACTTGAACTGGTGTCAATTACTTGTAGATTTAATTTCTGAACATTATTCCTTAGCATTTCCAGTTTGTTTCAGTCGTATCAGTCCATTTTCAGCTACTGATCGATCTGTTCGACCGATCCAGGCAGCACCTGATTGGTCACTAGTCCGATCAGGCTTGTAACTGATCGGTCAGCTGACCGATCAGGTAGTTTCAGCTTCAATTCACCTCTGTTTCTTTTAAGCTTGTCTTGTTTCAGACTTTACAACTTTGCCATCTAGATACAAACTCCTTACATTAAATTTTAATTCTCGAATTCACTTAGTACAACTCCTTGCACTCAATTTTAGTCTTGAATTTCAGCCTTACCATTTCAATTTGCATTGTTTAATTTTCAAATAGGTTAAGTTTAGTTGTTGTGAATTCCTAGTTAATTCCTGCTTAAGGTGAATTCATTTTGTTGCAACTGCTATTCCATTTATATTCAAAAACAAACCCCCATTTTCATTTGAAAACCCAAAACATTTAACGACAATTACAAGTTTGAATCAAACATTCACAACTAGTCCTTGGAAAAATACGACCTGAGGCCCCTATTCTATATTTAATTTTGTTAGCCAAGGGTTTTCAGCTTATAAATATCTGAATTTGAGGCTCATTCGTGACACTAGTTATTGGGCCACATCAAATTTTTGGCGCCGTCGTCGAGGACTAACTAGTTGAGTTTGTTTGATTTAGCTTGTGTGCTTATTTCCATATTTTGTGATCTATTTCACTTGTTTCATTTTTCTATATACATTTGCTGCGATTTGTGTTTGTTGTATTACCAGGACTGTAGGTGATAATCTTGAGAAATTTGATCCTGAAATTGAGAGGACTTTCAGAGCAAGGAGAAACCAAGGCAGAGTTTCAGAGGTTATTGAGATTATTTCTACTCAGCTTATTCCTACTCATTCAGGCAATTCTATGGCAGACCACCAGAAAACAATGAAAGAGCTTGCAGCACCTGATGATGCTTTCCAGTACTCATGTATTGCCTACCCAGAGCTTACTGGTGACTTTAAGCTGAGATCAGGACTTATCCATTTATTGCCTAAGTTTCAAGGACAATCAGGAGAGGATCCAAACAGACATTTGCATGAATTTCACATAGTCTGCTCCACCATGAAGTCTCAGGGGATTTCTGAAGAGGATATTAAGTTGAGAGCATTTTCATTTTCTCTGACTAGAATAGCTAAGGATTGGTTCTATTATTTGCCCACCGGACATGTTTCTAGTTGGATTTCCATGAAGAAAGAATTTTTAGAGAAGTACTTCCCAGCCTCTAGAACATCAATCATCAGAAAGAGTATTTGTGGCATTCAGCAAGTAGTGGGAGAGACCCTATATGATTGTTGGGAGAGATTCAACAAGTTATGCTCTAGTTGCCCACAGCACCAGATTAGTGTTCAGCTCCTTATTCAGTATTTTTATGAGGGTCTACTCCAGATGGATAGGATTATGATTGATGCTGCAGCTGGAGGAGCCTTAGTGAACAAAACACCAGACCAAGCTAGAGAGTTAATTTCAAACATGGCAGAAAATTCACAGCAATTTGGAAGTAGAGCTCTTTCCACTAGAGGAGTAAATGAGGTTCAGATGGTTTCAAATGAGCAAAAGGAGATTAAGAGTTCTTTGATGGAGCTTACCTCGTTAGTGAAGCAAATGACATTAAACAATGTGAGCCAAAATCAGAATTTTTCGGTACCTCCACCTTCAAATCAAGTGATGAGGTTGTGTAACATTTGCTCAAGCCAAGAACACAACTCGGATTTGTGTCCTAATCTTCAGCAAGATGAATCACTAGCGGCTTTGACTAGGGGACAATTTCAAGCAAAGAACAATCCCTATTTATCTACTTACAATCCGGGCTGGAGGGATCATCCGAATTTGAAGTATGGAAACTCATTTTATCAACAAAATCCTTCACAACAGTCCCCACAGCAATTCCAGCCGAATCTTCAAAGTTTTCAGCAACAAAATCAAAATTACCAACAATTTCAGCAGCCTTATTCGAATTATCAGCAAGGAAATCAGCCATTTCAGACCTTCCAACATCAAGGTCAGCAAGGATTTCAATCTTACAATCAGAATTTTCAACCATACAATCAAAGTTTTCAGCCTCTACAATTTCAGCCCTCACCACAATAATTTCAACCCCAAAACCAAAATTTTCAGAGCTACGATTCTCAGCAATTTCAGCCAAGTTTCCAGCCCAATTTTTAGCAATTTTCACAGCCAAATCAACCCTTAAATCAGCCCCAACAACCCCATTTTCAAAGTTCACAGCAAGGTCAAAGTTTTCAGCAGCCCAACCCTTCATTTCAAGGCCAACCAAAGACCCATGCTAATCAAGGAGGCTATGGATGTTCTAGTGGGGGTGAATGCTCAACAACAAAGGCTAGAGAAAATGATGCAACAAATTCTCCAACAACAACAAATTTTGCAACAACAACAAGGCCAACAAAAAAATGATTCTACCTTACAAAACATTGAGAGACACATTGGACAATTGGCTAGTGGAATGAACCAAATGCAAGCCCAAGGATCAAGCCAACTACCTTCTCAAGCTACTCCTAATCCAATGAGAAATGTTAGTGTCATCACTTTGAGGAGTGGGAAGGTTGCTTCAAGCTCAAATGCTCCAAGGGCTGAATTTTCTGAAAATCGGACAACACCTAGTTTTCCAGCTCAAAACAGCCTTGAAAAGTCTTCTAATTCAGTTGGTTGCATGCCTAGTTCAAGCCTCACTCCTTCTTCAATTGATCCTGTGATTTTGGTGGAAAATGAAGGAGAAATCAGTGGCAAAAGTGAGTTTACAGCAGCTACTTCACCTGAAATTTCAGCTCAAAATTTATTTCCAAAGGTTTCAGCCTAGGTGGAGGAATCTAGAGTACCTTTACCTTTTCCACAGCGCAAGACTCAAGTCAAAAAGCAATAGAGGAGGAGAAAGCCAAGAAATATAATGAGCTTGTCAAACTTTTTAGTAAGGTGGAGATTAATGTACTTTTGTTGACTATGATTAAACAAATTCTCAAATATGCTAAATTTCTCAAAGATTTGTGTGTTCACAAGAAGAAACTAAAAGAGAATGAGTTGGTCAGCTTAGGGAAGAATGTCTCAGTACTTATCCATTCCATCCCTCAGAAATGTGAAGATCCAGGGGTTTTTACTGTGTCTTGTGAGATTGGGAGGACTCTCTTTCATGATGTCATGTTGGACTTGGGAGCCTCCATTAATGTGATGCCCAGATCAGTCTTTCAGATGCTTGGTATTGGTCCTTTGCAACCCACGGGAGTGGTGATTCAGTAAGCAGACAGGAGTCAGACTCATCCAGCTGGTATTATTGAAGATGTGTTAGTAAAGGTGAAGGAGCTGATTTTTCCTACAGATTTCTACATTTTGGACATGGAGGGGGACTATCTAGCACATAGATCTCCACTCATTCTTGGGAGGCCATTTTTGAAGACTGTAAGGATAAAGATCGATGTTTATGCAGACACACTTTCCATGGAAATAGGAGACACAGTAGTCCAATTCAGTATTTTTGACGCCATGAAGCACCCCATAGAGGATCACTCCATTATGAGCATTGACATTCTAGATGGGTTGGCTGATGCAAATTCAGTTGCTGAGGGAGCTCCACTTGGTATTTCCAGAGGATATTTCAGTTCAGAGGAGGCTGAGGAGACATTTGTTTTAGAGGAGGTTGATTTGGAGGGTATTTCATATTCACTTTTAGCTGGAGAGGATTTTATAGGTGTAGGGGATTGCACTGAGCCCCAGGGATCACCTACTTTGATTGATATTTCAGAGGATTCAGAGGATAGGTGTGAGAGTGTAGGGGATTGCACTGAACCCCGGGGATCACCTATACCTACTGTGTAGGCCCAAACTGAGCTAAAGTCATTGCTAGATCATTTGAAATATGTTTATCTAGGAGAGGAGCAAAATTTTCCTGTCATCATCGCCCAGAACTTAGATTCAGAGCAAGAAGATAAATTATTGCAAGTTCTGATGCAGCACAAGAAAGCCATTGGGTGGACATTAGCGGATATACCTGGTATTAGCCCAGCTATTTGCATGCACAGGATATTTTTGGAGGAAAATGTCAAACCAGTCAAGCAGCCACAGAGAAGACTAAATCCACTGATTTTGGATGTTGTAAAGAAAGAGGTGACTAGACTCTTACAGGCAGGTATCATATACCCTATTTCTGACAGCAAGTGGGTTAGTCCTATCCATGTGGTGCCTAAGAAATCAGGAGTTACAGTGGTGAAAAATGAAAGCATTGAGTTGGTGCCCACCAGAGTAAAGAATTCATGGAGAGTTTGTATTGACTACAGGAAGCTAAACCAAGTCACAAGGAAAGACCACCATCCCTTGCCTTTTATTGATCAGATGCTAGAGAGGTTGGCAGGGAAATCTCATTACTACTTCTTGGATGGGTACTCAGAATATTTTCAAATTTGTATAGATCCGGAGGATCAGGAGAAGACCACCTTCACTTGTCCTTTCGACACTTTTGCTTATAGACGGATGTCATTCGGACTCTGCAATGCTCCAGGAACTTTCCAGCGGTGCATGGTAAGTATTTTTGGTGAGTTATTAGAGCACTGCATGGAGATTTTCATGGATGATTTTTCTGTATTTGGCACATCTTTTGACACTTGTTTAGAGAATTTGTCTAGGGTTTTACATAGATGCATTGAAACTAATTTTGTTCTTAATTTTGAAAAATGTCATTTTATGGTAAAGCATGGTATTGTATTAGGACATATAGTCTCTAGGAAAGGCATTGAGGTAGATCCTGCTAAAATTAGTGTTATATCTTCTTTATCTTACCCCGTATGCATACGGGATGTTCGAGCTTTTCTTGGCCATGCAGGATTCTACCGTTGATTTATTAGAGACTTCAGTGAGATTGTTCGGCCCTTGACTAGACTTTTGCAAAAAGATGTGGAATTTTGTTTTGACGAAAAATGCAAAGAAGCTTTTCAGAGACTAAGGGAGGCTCTTACTTCAGCTCCTATTATTAGACCCCCTGATTGGAATTTACCTTTTGAACTAATGTGTGATGCTTCTAATTTTGCTGTAGGAGCTGTACTTGCACAAAGGGTGGATGGAGCACCACATGTCATCTGCTATGCCTCCAAGACCCTAGATGCTGCTCAAGCCAACTACACCACCACCGAAAAAGAGCGTCTTGCTATTGTCTTTGGTTTAGACAGATTTAGATCTTATTTATTGTGCTCGCATGTTATTGTTTTTTCTGATCATGCAGCTCTGAAGTACCTTTTGAAAAAGCCAGATGCTAAGCCCAGACTAATCAGATGGATGCTTCTACTCCAAGAATTTGACTTGGAAATCTGAGACAGGAGTGGCAAAGAGAACCTGGTTGCAGATCATTTGAGCAGAATAGAGGGAGATGGACCCCCTACCACCATTGATGATGACTTTAGAGATGAGCACCTTCTTGTGATAAATGATGAGTCGCCCTGGTATGCAGATCTAGTTAACTTTTTAGTAGCTCATGTTTTTCCTACACAATTACTAAGGCTCAAAAAGATAAACTCAAAAGTGATGCTAAATTCTATATGTGGGATGATCCTTATTTGTGAAAGTTTTGTAATGATCAAATAATTAGAAGATGCATAGCTGACCATGAGTTTTATTTAGTTCTTACATTTTGCCATTCATCAGCCTGTGGGGGACATTTTGGACCACAGAGGATAGCTAGGAAGGTTTTAGAGTGTGGTTTATATTAGCCTACCTTATTTTATGATGTATATCTATTTTATATGAATTGTGATAGATGTCAGAGAACTGGAAACATAGGAGCTAGAAATGAAATGCCCCAACAAACTATGCTTTTCTGTGAGATTTTTGATGTATGGGGGATAGATTTTATGGGACCTTTTCCTGTATCTTGTGGATATTTGTATATTTTACTTGCTGTTGATTATGTTTCTAAATGGGTGGAGATCATTCCCTCCAGGACTGATGATTCTTGTGTTGTTGTTAGTTTTGTTAGGTCACATATCTTTTGTAGGTTTGGAATTCCAAGGGCTATAATAAGTGATCAAGGATCTCATTTTTGCAACAAACACATGAAGGCTCTACTTAGCAAGTATGGGGTTGTGCACAAAGTTTCTACTTCCTACCATTTCCAAACTAATGGGCAAGCCGAAATTTCAAATAGAGAGATCAAAGCAATTTTGGAAAAGACCGTTGAGCCTAATAGGAAAGATTGGAGCAAGAGACTTGATGATGCACTATGGGCCTATAGAACGGCATACATGTAACGACCCGGCCCGTTTGGCGGCCCATTTACCGACCCATTTACTGGCCCTCACGATCATCGTACCGTCGACCGTCGACCGTGCCGTTACCAATACTAGGTCTTCCCACTTCCTGGGCAGTGGATTTTTGCCTTCCCAGGATTCGAACCCTAGACCCAGGCTTAAATCTAGTTCTTTATGAATCCTGAATGCCAAGTTGAGAAGCCACGCTCCCTAAGATGTCCTCGACCGAGAAGCCAGACTCTCGCCTTTGCGAGTTATAAGTGGGTCTGCTCCCACGACCCTCGGATCGGCTCTCAGCCAGACGCGTGGCTACCCACGCTCCCTGAGAGGTCCCCGACCGAGAAGCTAGACTCTCGCTCCCGCGAGTTATAAGTGGGCCTGCTCCCATGACCCTTGGCTCGGCTCTCAGTCGGTCGCGTGGTGACCCATGCTCCCTGAGATGTCCCCGACCGAGAAGCCAGACTCTCAACCTCGCGAGTTATAAGTGGGCATGCTCCCACGACCCTCGGATCGGCTCTCAGCCGGGCGAGGGGCGACCCATGCCCCCTGAGATGTCCCCGACCGAGAAGCCAACCTCTCGCCCTCGCGAGTTATAAGTGGACCTGCTCCCATGACCCTCAGATCGGCTCTCAGCCGGACGCGTGGCTACCCACGCTCCCTGAGATGTCTTCGACCGAGAAGCCAGACTCTCGCTCCCGCGAGGTATAAGTGGGCCTGCTCCCACGACCCTCGGATCGGCTCTCAGCCGGGCGCGTGGCGACCCACGCCCCCTGAGACGTCCCGACCGAGAAGCAAAACTCTCACCCTCGCCAATTATAAGTGGGCCTGCTCCCACGACCCTCGGCTCAGCTCTCAGTCGGACGCGTGGCGACCCACGCTCCCTGAGATGTCCTCGACCGAGAAGCCAGACTCTCGCCCTTGCGATTTATAAGTGGGCCTGCTACAACGACCCTCGGATCGGCTCTCAGTCGGGCGCGTGGCGACCCACGCCCCCTGAGATGTCCCCGATCGAGAAGCCAGACTCTCGCCCTCGCAAGTTATAAGTGGGCCTGCTCCCATGACCCTCGGATCGGCTCTCAGCTGGACGCGTGGCGACCCACGCTCCCTAAGATGTCCCCGATCGAGAAGCCAGACTCCCGCTCCCACGAAGTATAAGTGGGTCTGCTCCCACGACCTCGGATCGGGTGTCAGCCGGGCGCGCAACGACCCACGCCCCTGAGATGACCCCAACCGAGAAGCCAAACTTTCACCCTCGCGAGTTATAAATGGGCCTGCTCCCACAACCCTCGGATCGGCTCTCAGTCGGACGCGTGGCGACCCATGCTCCCTGAGATGTCCCCCAACCAAGAAGTCAAACTCTCGCTCCCGTGAGTTATATGTGGGTCTGCTCCCACGACCCTCGGCTCGGCTCTCAGTTGAATGCGTGGCAACCCACGCTCCCTGATATGTCCCCGACCGAGAAGCCAGACTCTCGCCCTCGCGAGTTATAAGTGGGCATGCTCCCATGACCCTCTGATCGGCTCTCTGCCGGGCGCATGGCGACCCACGCTCCCTGAGATGTCCTCGACCGAGAGGCCAGACTCTCGCCCTCGCAAGTTATAAGTGGCCCTGCTCCCACGACCCTCGGATCGGCTCTCAGCCGGACGCGTGGTGACCCACGCTCCCTGAGATATCCCAGATCGAGAAGCCAGACTCTCACTCCCGTGAGTTATAAGTGGGCCTGCTCCCATACCCCGGCTCAGCTCTCAGTCGGATGCGTGGCGACTCACGCTCTCTGAGATGTCCCCAACCGAGAAGCCAGACTCTCACCCTCGCGAGTTATAAGTTGGCCTGCTCCCATGACCCTCGGATCTGCTCTCAGCCGGGCGCATGGTGAATCACGCTCCCTGAGATGTCCCCGACCGAGAGGCCAGACTCTCACCCTCGCGAGTAATAACTGGGTCTGCTCCCACGACCCTCGGATCGGCTCTCAGCCGGACGCGTGGAGACCCACGCTCCTTGAGATGTCCCCGACCAAGGAGCCAAACTCTCACTCTCGCGAGTTATAAGCGGGCTCAACTCCCATGCCCCACTATGCTTAGTGTCTCCGAGCGGACGCGTGACGACCCACGATCTTGAGAATCGCCCTGAGCAAGTGTCCAAACTCTCGTTCTCATGAGCTATAACTCGGGATCCATCCCATCCACCCTCAGCTCGGCTCCAAATTCAAATTCACTCAACGATGACGCTCCAAACTGCCCGAGCCGGCAGCTTCAGTCAATCGAGTCAGATCCGAGCTTCATTCGCCCTGTCGACCTTGCTCAAGCGGCTAGCACTTGGAAGACATTGGGCTCAAATGTTTAACTTTGTCGCTTCCAAAGGTCGAGTCGCTTAAGCGTGCTCTGTCTCGAGTGGCGGACATGTAGAAACCCTTGTGCGTGGGTATTTCAAGTGTTCGCTCGTCAAAATGGGGCCGGCAAGCCTCCCCTCACTTGGGTCGCTTACACCCGGACCCCCCCCCCCCCCAACACTCAAGCACCAAGCATACACGTGCAGAAATGCAAAAGGAAGACTAGCATTCATAGTAGTGTTGTTACAAAAGCGAGGCTCGACCTCTACCTAACCAGAGAAAGCAAAAAAGGGATAGCACAAGTCTAAGGCCTACGAGCATGTTGCTGAGGCGCGGCAAGAGCCCGTACCGCCTCCAGCTCCTTCTGAGCTATCTCTAGTTTCGACTCCAAGGCAACGCGCTGCCTCCTGATCCGAGCAAGATCTCTCGAGCGGGCAGTCAACTCCTCCTCCTTGCCCGTCAGATTGGCGCGTAATGCAGCAGATGACTGGCTCACCTCCAGGAGCTCTGCCTTAACCTTGGCCAGCTCGGTCTGGTCCTGGTGCTCAAGATCCCGGGCTTGGCGCTCTGTGTACTCTAGGCGGGCGATTTGGCGCTGCATCTGGATGATTGCCGCATTTACCGTGGCCAATTCTGCTAGGTGCTCCTCAAGACGCGCCTCCGCGCGGGTGGCACGCTCTTGTAGGGCCAAATTCTCAGCCCGTAGGCTGTTCAGGGCCTCCTCGCTGGGCTACAGCTGCGCATGACGGAGTCGGACCTCCAACCTCTCCTCTCAAGACTCGGCTTGATTCAAGGCCCGATCTTGAATTGTAAAACGAACGGCCATGTCGTAGATCGAGCCGAAGAACTACAGCAAGAAAATAAATAGTAAGCTAGACGAAAAAAGGGAACAGAAGAAACGCGAGTCGGTAACAGGACATACCTGACTGGCCTCCGCTGCAATCGCATTAGCCCTGGCAATCGGGTCTTGATAGTCAAACCCCCAGAGGCCGTGCTACAGATGGTCGCTTAATGGACCATACACGTGGACTACTCGGGTCGACTCGTGCAGCCCAGTCACAAGAGTCTCGTATAATGTACTGGCGTCAGCTCTAGACGGCAGGACCAAATGCACAGGACGGGGGCCTGCCGCCCCCTCAGGAAGAGAGGGGGGAGGTCCCTTGACCCGTACGTCCAAAGAACCAGCCTGGGTCGAAGGGGGCGCCGGCAGAGTGGCCCCTTGAACAGAGGATGCGGGAGTAGTAGGCACGGACACGGGTGGAACAGGAATTGCCAGCGAAGAGCTCGCCATAGGAGGCGTAACTCGGGCCCTCTTCCCAGACGAAGGGGTGGTAGTGGTCCCAAACGGGGGCGAACGGTTGGCCGGTCGACCCCTATGACACCTGGTCTCCAGTGGACAGGTGTCCTCATCTAGGACTTCCTAATCAGAATTCGGCACCTCCCCCTCCGGTGCCTTCTCCTTACTCAAAGAAGGCACATTGGGGGGGGGGGGGGGGGCTGCCGCCAGAGAAGCACACGCCGGGGTAGTTGAAGATGCACCGGCTTGAGCAGCGATTGCGGCATCATCCAGAAGAAATCTTGCCTTTAAGGCCTTTCCTAACATCTTGTCTCAAACGAGACGCGGGGCCGTCGGAGAAGGTGACCGAAAAACGAAGGGCGCCGAAGCTCTCGAAAGCGATAGCGAGAAGGCGATAAAGATAGTCGCAACCGAAACCTATATAAAGGGGTCGCGACCAATCCTAGCCATTCGAGAGGAGTCGCGAAAAAAGGCGGGATTGAATCGAGGCCCTCCAATTAGACCCACGGGGGATCTCGAAGCCCGATAAGACAGGCACATTCCCGGCGGTAGACGTTTCACCGCCTGAGGCGCTGGCGACCAACGATTGACACTTCAGTGTCCAGGAAACCGCTCAGTAGGGGACACGTGTCCCCGCCAATTAATGCAGACATCATGAGGAAGGATATGAAGCGGTTCGTATCACAAACAGGACAGATGGGACAGGCGAAAGGACATTTGACCTGTCAACCAGGTTGCAGGGGCGGCCCGACCCCTAGTGTGTTATAAGTAGGCCTGCTCCCACGACCCTCGGATCGGCTCTCAATCGGATGTGTGGCGGCCCACACTCCCTGAGGAGTCCCCGACCGAGAAGCCAGACTCTCGCTCTCGCGAGCTATAAGTGGGCATGCTCCCACGACCCTCGAATCGGCTCTCAGTCAGACGCGTGGCGGCCCATGCTCCCTGAGATATCCCCGACCGAGGAGCCAGACTCTAGCTCCCGCGAGTTATAAGTGGGTCGGCTCGCATGACCCTTGGATCGGCTCTCAGTCGGATGCGTGGCGGCCCACGCTCCCTGAGGAGTCCCCGACCGAGAAGCCAGACTCTCACTCTCACAAGTTATAAGTGGGCATGCTCCCACGACCCTCGGATCGGTTCTCAGTCGAACGCGTGGTGGCCGACGCTCCCTGAGGTGTCCCTGACCGAGAAGCCATACTCTCACTCTCGCGAGTTATAAGTGGGCATGCTCCCACGACCCTCGGATAGGCTCTCAGTCGGGCGCGTGGCGGCCCACGCTCCCTGAGATATCCCCGACCGAGGAGCCAGACTCTAGCTCTCACAAGTTATGAGTGGGCATGCTCCTACGAACCCGTGGATCCACTCCCAGTCGGGCGCGTGGCGACCCACGCCCCCGGGATCTGGCCGATCGAGTAGACCTACTCGTGTCTTAACGCGAGGCAAGGCCCCGAGTGGCCGACACTTGGGAATTATTGCACTCTCACTCAAGTGGGCGGCACTTATAAACCATTGCGCTCCAATGCCTCCAACAAGCGCTCGAGAAGCCGGACAGGCTGATCATACGCGCGCTCGGCTCACTTTCATTAACAATCGCCCGAGTCGGTAATGCTCGACCGAAACCGAGAAAGATGCATGAAAAGAAATAAAGATGATTCAATACCAAACTAAGGCAAGCCAAGCGAGGACTACGGACAGAAATAGAGACGGGTCGAGGATCAGGCATCTCAAGATCCGGGAGTCTCGGAGGCCAAGCAGGAAGTCTTGGTCCGGGGGACCGAGTAGAAGACTTTGCCGAGTAGGGATCGTGGACAGAAGTTGGAACGGGTCGAGGATCAGACGTCTCGAGATCCAGGTTTTTGAAGGTCGAGCAAAAGTCCAGCCGGAGGTCCCGGTTGGCAAAAGGTAGCTTCTCCAGATTAGAGTAGGTGAAAGACGCGCGTTCTTCGGAAGGGAACAGTAGGCGTCGGTTCGACCTAGGATTTCAGTAGAAATCCAAAAGTCAGAACCAGACAGCTCTGGATGTCAATCAACTAAGGCTTAAGATTATTTATTTTGTCTTGTGTTATGTTTATCATGCAGGAACCTGGTGTCGGAGATAAGATAGGAGAGCAAATGCAGGAAAAACATGGACCTGGGATAAGCTTCCTGGGCGACTGAATCATTTCAGACACCCAGTGTGGTGGGCTCCCTCGGTTAAGGGTGGCCATCCCAGACTCTCCATAGACTAGGCGCCTAAAGCTTCCCAATCACCTGGGAAGCAGACTTTATCTCAGCATCGAGTTGCTGGTTCGGATCAGATTTGACAGCTTGTGAGGCGCCCCAGAAGCTATCAGGCGCCCAAGAACCATGTATAAAAGGGGGATCGACCCCTCAGCTTAGTACATCAAGTTTTCCATCTAGTCATTCATTTTGTGCAAAGCAAAAGTGCTCAGACGAAGTTCTGCGATCAAGGAGGCTCCAGGAGGAAGTGTGCAACGCTTCGGAGTTCCAGATTGGTCGAGATCGTCGACTTGTTTGGTTTGCTTTTAGTTTACAAGTTATTTTATTGTTTAGCCTTTTGTACTAGTAAATCCATACTGTAAGACAGGTTTTCTCCGCCTTCAGAAATTCCGAAAATGAGACCATTAGTGGACTCACGCCGAATACATAGGCCTTGGACGTACTAACCCTGGGGGGTTAGGAACCAAGTAAATAAATCTCGCGTGTCTATTGTGTTTTGCTCTTTACTTTTATTATTCCGCTGTCCTACTAACGTTTCGTTTACGAAGTTAAATGAAGAAAAGTCGAAACGAAGTAGGAGTCGATATTCACTCCCCCTCTATCGACGCCACCAATGTAGCGACCCGCCTTCTCTACCTTTGACGGACCGTTACTTTGTCTACTTCTTGACTCTAATGCACGACTAAAATGCGGAACTTCCTCTTTTCTTTTTTTTTCCAATGGTACCAGTCGACTGCTATATAGCAGTCGCCTGGTATCGGCCACAGCAAGTTTTTGGGCGCGGCACCAGTCGACTGACCTTTTGGCAGTCGCTTGGTGCATCGAACAGACGCTACTGTTCGATAGGGCAGTCGACTGGTACTGAACCAGTCGACTGGCACGCCTGAAAACCTGCATTTCAGACCTGAAAAATTATTTCAAAGGTCCACAAAACATATAGTTTCAAGCCACACAAAGACACAACACCATTTCTATACTCCATACTAGTTTTCTAAACATTTTAGCCAATCAAAACAACTTCATAAACTTGAAATTAGGACTTTTGCGGAAGTAAATAAGCTATCAAAATCTATATGAACTTTAAACTAGAGTTTGTACCAAATTTTGTATCTATGCAAGGTTCTATAACATTACTAAAGCATTATGGAATATGAATGCAACTTTTCTAAGCATATTTAAAGCAATAAAAATTTAATTCAAAAGGAGACTAACAACCTCTTGGCACATGCATCAAATAGCTCCATCAAAGTATCGATATTCAAAACTACTCACGCTCATACTCATCCAATGCAATCATAAGGATATGTATACTAAATAGAATGACATGGAATCTTTACTCGTGGTTTTAAGACATGCAAAATATCTACAACGCAATTACTTGGATAAATTCTATGTGATCTAACTTCAACTAAGAATCTGTAACGAATGCACTTTAAGTCTTTTATTCATCTTGTCCCAAGGACCTCTCCAAGGTCAGCCACCACACACACGTCACTCAGCACCGCCTCGTCGCCTTCCTTCAGAATTGCTTGCCTTTACCTTTACCTGCAGCAAGAGGAAATGCAACTAATAAGCATAAAGCTTAGCAAGTACTATCTAGCTCACAAAATCTCGAAATGTGCAAGCATGCTTTTTAAACAATGTGAAATCACATGAGATACTTTTATGCTTAAAAGAACCACTAAAACATGTATAACTCAAACATGCATACTCAAGCATTAATAAGTCTTAACTCACTTTTTCTTGGCTTAACGTGAAACTTTAGCAATTCGTTAACTTTAAATCTTTCTTTAACTTTTAGAAAACTTCCTTAAACTTTAGAAAAACTTTGCTAAAGCATATACTTGAAAATAATAACTCACTTGGATCCACTTAAGACGTAAGTACCATCTTATGCGCGTTCCCTAAAAGGTTGGGGTAGCGAGCCACCAATCCTAATAGAGCAGACCTTGGTCTACCAGGGCCAAGACCTTGGAATTGGACACCTGGATTTCTTTAACGACGCCCTTGGACGCCGGGTACTGGCCTTAGAAAATAAAATACTTACTTTTTCTTATCTTGAATGCCTTGGCATTTTAACGAGCACCTTGTGTGCCCAAATCCCTAAGTCTTGACTTTCGGGGATTTCTTAAGGCCTTGGCCTTTTCTTTTCTTATCTTTATCTTCTCTTTTCTTTTCTCATAACTTTTCTTAGACCCTAACCTCATATAGGGTACTTAATTAAACTTATACAAGCATGGATTAAACTAGGGTTACATGCAAAATCATAAACTAAAGGAAAATTGCATTTTTAACTTTCTAACGGGAAAGATTTGCGGAAAACCGCCTCTTACTGCAGGTGAGCAGTACTTACATTGATTTCTTTGGACTTACAACCAAAATTGACGTCTAGGGCTCGGGAGAAACTTGAGATCTCGATGAACCGTTCGCGCCTACGCGTTCCTCTCGTCGAGACGAACGAAACGCTCCGCACTCCTTGATTCTTCCTTGGCCGGCGCCCCCTTAGAAGAGGAGAGGAGGTCTTGGGCGTGCGCACAAGAGAGGGGAAGAGGGGCGGCATGCGTGCAACTTGGGCGAGGAAGAGGGCTTTAGTTGAGAGAAATAAAATTTCTCTCTTTAATTGTCTATTTATACTTAGGGTATTTAAGTCCAACTTATAACTTAACTTAATATCTCTCTATTTTCTTTCAGCACACCCCTGCTGGGGCTCCTGGTTAACCCGACCAACTTAAGTCGTTGGTCCCATGGGAGGTCTTGGGTTCAAAACTCGTCCAGGCAACTTTTTACCGAAAACTCTACTTCTTTTAATAAAAATACTAAACGGACTCAGAAAATTCCATAAAAATATTCTAAAAATTCCTAAAAATATCTAGAATATTTCTAAAATATTTTTAAATAGTTCTAAGGACTTTAAGAACTTCAATATGGAAATTTTGGGGCGTTACAATTCCCCATACCTTATAAAAAGTTCGTCCTTGAACTTAAAATAATTCTGGATATTTTTCTCTCATGCTGTCTTCACGTTCCCAAGTAGCTTCCTCATGCTTTTGATTCTGCCAGATGACCTTCACTAGTGGCACTTCTTTATTTCTTAATCTTTTAACTGCTTTGTCCACTATCTGTGTCGGTCTACTCTCATAGCTAAGATCTTCTTGGATCTGTACTGACTGAGGCTGAATCACTTGACTAGGATCGTAAATACACTTCTTTAGCATAGAGACATGAAATGTACTGTGGATAGCTGACATATCCTCTGGTAAGTCCAGCTCATATGCTACCTTACCAACCCTCTTTATGATCTTGTAGGGTCCTATGTAGCGAGGACTTAGCTTGCCTTTTTTGCCAAATCTCATCACTCCCTTCATAGGAGCGACCTTGAGGAATACTGAATCCCCAACTTGGAATTCCAGTGGCCTACGGCGTGTGTCAGCATAACTTTTTTGTCTACTCTGGGCAGTCTCAATCCTCTGGCGGATCGTCTGGATAGCCTGAGTGGTCTTATCTACAAGCTCAGTCTGGCTGCCTATTTCTGATTTCGCCTCTTTCTTTTCACCAGCTTCTTGCCAACATATGGGTGATCTGCATTTTCTACCATACAATGCCTCATAAGGTGTCATCCTGATGGTGGCCTGATAGCTATTGTTGTAGGCAAACTCAGCTAAGCACAGAAATTTGCACCAACTACCTTTAAAGTCCAACGCACAAGCCCTGAGCATGTCTTCTAAAATCTGATTTACTCTCTCTGTTTGTCCATCTGTCTGGGGATGGAAAGCCGTGCTGAACTGAAGTCTGATGCCTAGGGCGTCCTGAACACACCTCCAAAAATGGGAGATGAACCGCCCATCTCTGTCAGAAACGATCGACTTCGGAACTCCGTGAAGCCTGATCACTTCTTTCACGTACAGCTGTGCTAACTGCTCTACCGAATGCGATAACTTGATGGCTAGGAAGTGGGCAGACTTGGTCAATCTGTCCACTATCACCCATATTGCATCGTGTCCATGGGTGGTCCTTGGGAGACCTGTGATAAAATCCATGGATATCTCTTCCCACTTCCACTCTGGAATGGGAAGAGGCTGAAGAACTCCTCCTGCTCTCTGGTGCTCTGCTTTGACTCTCTGGCAGGTCAAGCAGATACTGATATATCTGGCCATGTCTCGCTTGAGTCCAGACCACCAGAACCTTTGCTTTAAATCTTGGTACATCTTGGTCGAACCAGGATGCATAGAGTACGGGGTACTGTGGGCTTCTTCTAAAATATTCTTTCTTAGTTCCTCATCATTGGGGACGCAAAGGCGGTCTCCAAGATAGAGGATGCCACTATCTGATACTCGAAACTCTGAATTTTCTGCCTCTTGGATCTCCTGCTTGATCTTCTAGATCTCTAGGTCTTGACTTTGCTTTCTTTGTATATCCACAAGCAGGGTTGACCCTAGAGTCAATGTAGAAAGTTGCCCAATTATTATCTCGACTCCAAAATCCTTTATTTCTTTCTGAAGTGGTAGAGACAGTGATGATAGGGACATCAGTGCTACACAGGATTTTCTGCTCAGTGCATCTGCCACTTTATTAGCTTTACCTGGGTGGTAGAGGATTTCACAGTCATAATCTTTGACCAACTCTAGCCACCTGCGCTGCTTCATATTCAGATCCTTCTGAGTGAAGAAGTACTTCAAACTCTGATGGTCTGTGAAGATTCTGCACTGCACTCCATACAGGTAGTGTCTCCAGAGCTTCAGTGCAAAAACCACAGCTGCTAGCTCAAGGTCATGAGTAGGGTAATTCTTCTCATAGTCCTTGAGCTGTCTGGAGGCATATGCTATTACTTTACCGTCTTGCATGAGGACAGCTCCAAGGCCCATCTTGGATGCATCACTGTAGATGTCAAAGGCCTTGTCACTCTCTGGAACAGTCAGGATGGGAGCACTAGTCAATCTTTTCTTCAGTTCTAGGAAGCTGTGCTCGCATTTATCTGACCACTCAAACTTCTGATTCTTTCTGGTCAGGGCTGTGAGTGGAGAGGCTATTCTGGAAAAGTCCTCCACAAATTTTCTGTAATATCCTGCCAGGCCTAAGAAGCTTCTGATTTCACTGGCATTCTTGGGTCTACACCAGTTGCTGACCGCTTCTATCTTGGCTTGATCAACTTGAATGCCTTCTTTGGATACAATGTGACCTAGGAAGGTCACCTGATCTAGCCGAAACTCACACTTTAAGAATTTTGCATAGAGCTTCTCCTGCTGAAGGATCTGCAGCACTATCCTCAAGTGTGTAGCATGGTCCTCTGGAGTCTGTGAGTATATGAGAATATCATCAATAAATACAATGATGAATTTATCGAGATACTCCCTGAAGATGTGGTTCATCAGCTCCATGAAGACTGCTGGAGCATTGGTTACTCCAAAAGGCATCACTACAAATTCGTAGTGGCCGTATCTTGTCCTGAAGGCCGTCCTGGGGATGTCACTTTCTTTAACCTTTAGCTGATGATACCCAGAACGCAGATCTATCTTCGAGAATACTGTAGCCCCTTTGAGTTGATCAAATAAATCATCTATTCTAGGAAGGGAGTACTTGTTCTTGATGGTTACCTTGTTCAGAGCTCTGTAGTCTATGCACAGACGCATAGACCCATCCTTCTTCTTGACGAAAAGTACAGGAGCTCCCCAGGGTGAATGACTCGGGCGAATGAAGCCCTTGTCTAGTAGCTCCTGGAGTTGCTCTTGTAATTCCTTCAACTCTGCTGGAGACATACGATATGGGGCCTTCGAGACCAGACCGGTACCTGGTACTAGCTCGATCTCGAATTCCACTTCTCTGTTGGGAGGTAGTCCAGGTAGTTCTTCTGGGAATACTTCTGGATACTCACAGACTACCCGTACATCCTCCTGCTTGCGCTCTTCCTTTGCTTCTATGTCCACTATGCGTGCAAGAAAACCAGCACACCCTTATTCTAGCATCTGGTGGGCTGCCAAGGCTGAGAGGAATTTCTGAGTCTTCCTCTTTGGGGCTCCTTGAAATTCGAACGGTGGTTCTCCTTCTGGACTGAAAACCACCTTCCTCCGGCGACAGTCCACTAAAGCGCTGTACCTACTGAGGAAATCCATGCCCAGTATGACGTCGAAGTCTTGCATCGCAAGGACTATTAGATCGACATATAGCTCTCGGTCTGAAATCTTGATTGACACAGCCCGGAGCCACTGGGTGGATTCCATGATTTCCCCTGAAGGGAGAGTTGTCAGGAATCTGGACTCCCAACTCTCTGCAGGCACCTGTAACTTACTAGCAAAAGGTACTGATACGAAAGAATGGGGAGCATGGTTGAAAAAAAAACTTTTTGATGTTACTTAAAGTTTAAATTAACAAATACTTTCAAAAATATTTTTCTTAGAAAACTTTTCAAAAGTCTCTCTTAGTTTTTTTCCTATTTTGAAATAGTAATCTATTTACTCAAAAAAAATTTCCTTTGCTTAAGAAATTTTATATTTTGGAATTTTTCTTTATCTTGAAAATTATGTTTTGAAAATGTTGAAATCTCTAGGAAAATTAATTTTGTTTTACATAAAGTTATTTTTGAAAAACTTGTGAAACTGTCTGACTCTCTCTTAATGGACTTTTCTTAAAATATTTTTTTTCACTTAAGAAAATATTGAAAAAATTTGTTCACTTGAAAATTGTACAGGATTTTTTTAAAATTTTTGCAAAATCTATTTGAGATTTTTTTTTACCTTGTTGGTTTTGATGTATGTCAAAGGGGGAGAATATACGATTATAAGTTAAGTTTCCCTATAATGTTGATTTAAGAGGGAGGAAATAAATTAAGAGGGATCATTTCATTTTTATTATATTAACTTACTCTACACGCTTTATATTTACTTAACTTTAAATAAGATTGTCATAATAAAAAAGGAGGAGATTGTTGGTGCTGGAAGCACCAGATAATCAAACTTGGTTTTGATGTTGTGTTAAGGTATGTGGTAATCTAATGCATTATACTGAGTGTGCAAGAAAGTCCTAGTGTAATTAGGCACGAAGTCTTGATTTGTAGGGTTAAACACAAAGTCCTGGTCGAGGATTGGGCACTGAAGACCTTGTATGTGAAGCTGGGCGCGAAGACCTGGTCGAGGGTTGGGCATCAAAGACCTGGCCGAGGGTTGGGCAAGAAGACTTGACCGAGGGTTGGGCACCCAAGTCCTAATCCGAAAGATCGGGTAGGAATTTTAACCAAGTGAGGACAACAAATAGAAGTAGGGACGGGTCAACGTACAAACGTCTCGAGATCCAGAGTCTTCGAAGGCCGAGCTGTGGGATCGGTGGCATCGATAGAGGGGAGGTGAATATCGACTGACGTTCATTTCGGAATTTCATCATCTCGTCATTCATTCATCAACTTAATATCAGTCGTTAGTAGCACAGCGGAATAATAAAAGCTAAAACGACAAAATAGTAGACACGCGAGATTTATTTACTTGGTTCCAACCTCCCAGGATCAGTACGTCCAAGGCCTATATACTCGGTGTGAGTCCACTAATGGTCTCCTTTCTGGAATTTCTGGAGGTGGAGAAAATGTGTCTTGCAATTCGAGAGATACAAGCATTAAAGTAAATGAAAATTAAGTACAACTCGTAATAATAAAAGCAAACCAAAGAAAGAAGATCCGACCAATTCGGAAGTCCAAAGCGCAATGCACTTCTTACTGGAGCCTCTTTGGTCGTAGAGCTTTGTTATAGCGCTTTTCTTTCGCAGTCGGAGAGTAGTAGGATGATGAAAGTGATGTTTTGAAACCACAACTCGAACCCCTTTATATATTGGTCACTCGGGCGCCCGAGTGTCTATAGGGGTGCCCTCCATGTGACCAAATTTGATCCAATCAGCGAACATGGCACGCCGGGATAAAACTATATTGAGGGCGCCCTCAACAACCTTGAAGGTGCCCAGGTTCAATGGGGGCGTCGGGAAGCCCCTGACCCAGGTTTTGTTCGCTTGCATTTGCTCTCTCATCTTGCCTCCAGCTCTAGGTTCCTACAAGGCAGCCAAACAATCATAAGCCTTAGTTCTGTAAGTCTACCTGACCTACTGGGCTTTTACTTAGAGTCAGTTCTCCAAGACTTTACTACCTAAGGTTAACTCTTTAGGGTTTTCCAATGCCTAGCCTCACTCACTAGGACATTACTTTTCCTGGCTTCACTTACCAGGACTTTTGCCCAGCTTCACTCACCAGGATTTCATACCCGATCCTTGATCAAGACTTCGCATTCATGCCCAATTCCTCAAACCAGTACTTCGGTGCCAAACCCTCAGCCAGGTCTTGCCTAATTCCCTGAACCAGGACTTCGTGCCAGCTTCACTCACCAGGTCTTTGGTGTCTTGACAAGGACTTCTTTGCTAGTCATCTGATCATGACTAGACTTCTTTATGCCAAACATCAGGTCCAATTTGACTTAGTCCTTGGTCTAATTGACCAAATCTAGGTTTAATCATTCTGCAAACATTAAGTCATGTTTGGCTTAACCCTGTTAGATCGTGGCGATTGCTAGAGGGGGGGTGAATAGCACTTTTCTCGAACTTTCTCTACAAGATGGTTAGCACAATACAAGCAATATAATGAAAAATATAAATTCCAATGCTAACACAGAGAATTTACTTGGTATCCACCCCGAGAGGTGACTAATCCAAGGATCCACGCATAAGCACACTCTCCACTATGAAAAGCCTCCTTCAAGGTGGAGAAAACCTTTACAAGGTTGTCTTCTTCCTCTTTACAAGATGGAATTGAAAGCGAGAGGAAGAACTGATGACTTTTTGCACGAACAACACTTTGGTACACTTGAGAACCGTACCTGTGTCGTGCCAAAAAATCACCCTTTAAATAGGGTAAAGGACAACTCCATAAGTCATCCAGCCCGATACCAGTCGACTGCCCTTTGGGCAGTCGACTGATCCAGCCTTAATTGCTAGCCAACGGCTAACTCCAATGGCTAGTTTTCGCGGTTACCAGTCGACTGCCTCTTGGGCAGTCGACTGATGTCTTGGGAAGGTTAGGCAGTCGACTGATGTTATCCCAGTCGACTGCCCAGCTTATACAAGCACTCTTCCTTACTTCAACGACCCTCCTTCACATGTGCCTTCAAGCATACATCCTTGGCTTGCCTCTTAAAGTCCTCTTCCATCGGCTATCGTCCCTCGGATGCACACACAAGTCTTCCCTTGGCTTGCCTCCATGCCACCCTTCACGTGTGCCCTTTTGAAGTCCACTTCCCGGCTTGCCCTTGGAGTCCTCTTCCCTCGGCTCTCGTCCCTTGGATAAGTCCTCCATATGTGATTCTCCAAGTCCTGCAAACTCAATCACACATATCAAATAACATGATAACACCCTAACCTTAACCATGTTAACACACACATCAAAACCATGATCTTCTCGATCATCCTTGGGTCGATTGCCCCAACAATCTCTCCCTTTTTGATGTGTGGCAATATGTTTAAGTTAGGGATAAACCAACAGCAAATAACAGCAATTGAAAAGCAAAACATAGTAAAACCAAGAGATAAACTCCCCCTTAACCTATGTCTTCTTCCATTTTCAATTCTTATCATAAACCAAGTTTAAATCAAAAGTTTAAGTTACAAACCTAACTTAAATCACTCATTCTCCCCCTTTGACATCATCAAAACGATTGTCCTAAGCAATACTCACCTATGGTATCAAATGAGAGAATTTCTTATTTCTGAAAATTTCTCAGTATTCTGAAGTCAGTCATGCCAGTCGACTGCCCCAAGGGACAGTCGACTGATACTCTGTCAGTCTGAATTATAGAATTCTGAGCTGAATTTCAGAAACTCCCCAAAAATTCCAAAAAATTCCAAAAATTATGAAAATTTGCAAGTATGTTTCATATGAGATACTTTAACAAGGAAAAATATCAGTTCATGAAAAATTTAAACATGCTTGACTTTTTGACTAAAGTTCAAATTTCTTGAAAAACTCTAATTTTGTATCAAAGTTTCAACCTAGTTTTGCAATCATACATGTTCCAAGCTTATGGCAAAACATAAAAAACACAGAATGGTTTTCAAATGTTTAAAATGTCCAACCATGATCTTTGGGCAAGATGTCCATTAATTAAACACTTGTTTTTCTCATGGTTGGTCTATTTTTCATAATTTGATACATCTCATGACCCAACACTATGTCATAAGCACATGTGAATCATTTGTATCATCCTAATGGATCAAACATCACCTTCCTATTGTATTACCCCAAGGTCCATCCTATACATCTACAAAACACATACCAAGACCCCTTCTTAAGGATGTGAACTCCGCTTCTGGAAGAGGCTTGATAAATATATCAGCAAGGTTTGACTTTGACTCAACATAGTGCAAATCTATGTCACCCCTTGCCACATGATCCCTAATGAAGTGATGCTTCACTTCAATGTATTTTGTTCTAGAATGGTGAACCAGATTTTTAGTCAAGTTAATTGTACTTACATTATCACACAAAACCTTGACCTTGGAGTAATGTAACTCATAATCCTCTAAGGTGTACATGATCCAAAGTAGTTGAGACACACAACCACCCATTACCACATATTCGGCCTCTGTTGTTGATAGAGCAACACATGGTTGTTTCCTACTACTCCAACTAACTAAAGATGACCCAATAAATTGACATCCTCCACTAGTACTCTTCCTATCTAGTTTACAACCTGCATAGTCCAAATCGGTGTATCCAAAAAGTTCAACATTTGGAGTTCTAGGATACCAAAGCCTGACATTAAGAGTACCTTTAATATATCTTAAGATCCTCTTGACTACCACTAGATGAAACTCTTTAGCACATGATTGGTACCTTGCACACATACCTACTGTAAATAATATATCGGGTCTACTAGCGGTTAGGTACAATAAACTACCAATGATGCTCATATATTATTTTAAGTCTACCATTTTACCTTCAAGATCATTATCCATTTTGACATTTGTTCCTATAGGGGTGGATGCTAGCTTAGCATTTTCTAGTCCAAATTTCTTAATGATTTCCCTAGCATATTTAGTTTGATACACATGAGTCCCTTCATTAGTTTGTTTAACTTGTAGGCCTAAAAAGAAAGTCAATTCTCCTACAAGACTCATCTCAAACTCATTTTCCATACATTTAATGAACTCATGGAGAAATTCACTATTTGTTGACCCAAAGATAATATCATCCACATAGACTTGGGCCACAAAGATGTCCTTATCCTTAGATTTTAGGAATAAAGTTGGATCAATTGTACCTCTCCTAAAACCCTTGGATACTAAGAATGATGAAAATCTTTTATACCAAGCCCGGGGAGCTTGTTTCAATCCATGCAAGGCTTTTCTTAGTTTATAGACATTCCTAGGATAATTTGGGTTTTCAAACCTGGTGGTTACTCTACATATACCTCTTTCTTAATGACCCCATTAAGGAATGTCGACTTCACATCCATTTGGTGAAGTGTGAAACCCATGTGAGCGACATATGTTAATAAAATTCTAATAGACTCTAATCTAGCTAGGGGGCATATGTCTCATCATAGTCAAGACCTTCAACTTGATTAAACCCCCTAGCAACCAACCTAGCCTTGTTTCTAGTTATCTTTCCTTGATCATCTAGCTTGTTCCTAAAGACCCATCTAGTAGTGACAATGGTACAATCATTGGGCCTAGGAACTAACTCTCATACTTCACTCCTTTCAAATTGATTCAACTCCTCTTACATAGCTAGGACCCAATCCACATCACCTAATGCATCATCAATAGATTTCGGTTCTAATTAAGAAATCAAGGCAATTTGACTACTTTGTTCCCTAAAGTAAGACCTAGTCCTCACTCCTTGAGTGACATCACCCACTATTTGGTCAATGGGGTGATCTTGGTGATGTCGTAAGGGCCTAGAGATTATGGGTTCATTGGCTACATGATGCTCATCCTCTAGTGCACTTCTCTCTCCCCCTTGATCATTGCCCCCCAAATGTAGGTTTTGAATTTCTTGGACAAGGGGTTGACTTTCTTCTATGTCCTTATCAATAGAAGATTTCCTAGGGTAGGTGTTGGTAGACTCATCGAATTCCACATTGGATGACTCCTCAATTACCTTGGTCCTTTTGTTATATACTCTATATCCCCTATTAGTGGATGAATATCCAACTAAGATCTCCTCATCGGCTTTAGATTCAAACTTCCTCAAATCATCCTTGGTGTTTAAAATGTAGACCTTACACCCAAAAACCCTAAAATAGTGAACTTGTGGAATTCTCCCATTCCACAACTCAAATGGGATTTTTCCTTAAAACATATGAATTAAGACCCAATTTTGGATGTAACAAGCGGTATTTACCGCTTCAGCCCAAAAGTAGATAGGTAGTGAGTATGAATTTAGCATAGTCCTAGCAGCTTCTTGTAACTTGTAAGGCTCTATTTCTCCTCTCTACCACACCATTTTGTTGAGGGGTTATTGGGCATGAAAATCCATGTTGTTGGTGCAAGCTGCATCAATGATGTTCTCCTTTAAGTGTTTTAATGTTTGACAATATACTTAAGTCAGTGATACACTAAACAGACAAAGGGGAGCAAAGGAGAAGTAACCTAAGTTGAAGAAAAGTCCTAGTTAATCTAGGCATCGGAACCTTAAGACCTAGCGAAGGGCTGCTAGGCACCTAGCGAAGGGCTGCTAGGAATAGAAGACCTAGCGAAGGGCTGCTAGGCACCTGACAAAGGACTGCTAGAAAATGAAGATCCGGCGAAGGACTGCTAGGCACCTGGCGAAGGACTGCTAGGGAATGAAGTCTTGGTCCAAGGGACTGAGCAACTTAGCTGAGTGATGACTAAGGACAGGAGTAGAGACGGGTCAGGGTTTGGGCGTCTCGAGGTCCGGAGGTATCGGAAGCTAAGCAAAAGTCCACCCGAAGGGCTAGGTGGCAATCGTCTCCTGAAAGGAGTAGGTGAAAGGCAAGTTCTCGGGGATGGGAACTTGTGCCGGTTTGACCTAGGGTTTCGTGGAGATCCGAAGTCAGAACCAAGTCCTTAAGACCAATATTATATGTATCTATGCTTTATGGTTATATATCTTGCAGGTACCAAGAGTGGAAGAAATTGTAGGCTGCTGGAGGCCCTAAGCAGGGCGCCCCCAGTGTTGGGGGCGCCCCCATACATCCAGGGCGCCCCCAAACAGTGCTAAAGATACAGTAAAAGTGAAGCAGGCAGAACAGGTGTCAAGCGGGGCGTCCGGAGCGTCCGGGGCACCCGGGTTCGAACCTGTTTATGATGTTTCGTGTCAGAAACACAGATAAGCCTCCATGAGGGTGCCCGGAAGGTCTGGGGTGCCCTGGTCAAAGCTGTTATCAGCTGCAGTGAGATAGGCACAGGGATAAAGTTTGACCGAGTCTTCCGGGGCGCCCCCAGCGTTCAGGGCGCCCCCAGCGTTCAGGGCGCCCCCAGGAGGCCTATATAAGGGGCTTCGACCCCTCTGCTTCAACAAGAACTGCCAAGTACCATTCCAAGCATTCTGACCAACGACAACGCGCTAGAGACGAAGCTCTACGACCGGGAGGCTCCAGGAGGAAGTGCGCGGCACTTCGGAGGTCCAGATCGGCCGAGTTTCAGATTTTTGTTCGGTTCGCTTTTATTTATTCCGCACTTAAGTTTCTATATTATTGCTTGTAAATTTTGCACTGTAAGTCGGGTTTCTCCGCCTCCGGAAGTCCGGGAAGGAGACCAATAGTGGATGGGCGTTCCCGTGCATAGGCCTTGGATGTACTGACCCTGGGGGGTCGGGAACCAAGTAAAAATCCCGCGTGTCCTTTGCTTTGTTTTTCTTCGTTCTATTTATTTTCCGTTGCGCTAACACTCTAAGTCTAGAACGAAAGTTACGAAGTTTTTGCGAAGTTTTCACGATCGATATTCACCCCCCTCTATTGACGGCACCGGTCCTACACATGCTTGTACCCATTTTCTAAACAAAATTGTGAGAAGTTTGAATTTTCAAACTCCCCACCATGGTCACTCCTAATTCGGTTGATCTTGAGGTGTTTCTCATTTTCAACCCTTTTACTAAAACCTATGAAAATTTCTAAAGTATTATCCTTATGTTTCATGAAAAATACCCAAGTAAATCTAGAAAAATCATCTATAATTATCAAACAATATTTACTCCCTACTAGTGAGGGAGTACTATGACAATCAAATATGTCCATATGCAATAATTCTAAAGGTAAAGTAATGCTAGTTAAGGTTTTACCTTTGTGTGATGATTTTGATTACTTACCCTCTTGGCATGCATCACACATCTTAGTCTTTTCATACTTGATCATGGGAAGCCCCTTCACCAACTCCTTCTTGGCAACTCTTGCAATATTCTTCATGTTGATGTGCCCAAGTCGTCGGTGCCACAACCATCCTTCTTTTTCTTTAGATATGAGACACTTAGGAAAATTGTTAGAAGCATAAGCAAGATTAAGATAATAAAGATTAGCCTCTTTATATCCTTCTAGCATAACCTTTTCGGAACCGTTTTGTTTAATTAGACACTTTCTAGCATGAAACTCAACCCTATATTCGGCATTACAAAATTGAGTCACACTAAGTAAATTATACTCCATATCTTTGATTAAAAGAACTTTATGGATAGTGATTGTAGGAGATACCTCAATGTTGCCCCTACCAATTATTTTGAGTTTCCCACTATTTTCGAAAGATACAGTTCCTTCTCTTAGATAGCTAAGGGTGGTGAATTTGCTCACATCTCCGGTCATATGTCTTGAACACCCGCTATCTACTATCCACATATTTGAGGCTTCCTTCACCTTCACCTATACAACACGGAAAACATAAGCTTTTGGTACTCAAATGCTAGTTCCACAAGAATCATTTAAATACTTCTTTGGTATGTAAGCCTTCTTTACATTTCCCTTAACACCTTGTCTCCTAGAGGCACCCTTTCTACCCATAAGTGAAAGGAAAGCTACCTCCTTGGTTTTTGGCCTATAATCTATCCTGGCTTTGTTGTACACGACTTTTTGGCTATTTATGATCATATCAAGGTTGTTGAGCCAACTTGAAATTTCCTAAGTGCCTTGGTTAGGTCTTCTACTTTTTCCCTTAGTTCCCTATTTTCTTTTTCCAAACATGAATCATTTGACATGGTAGAGGGAACATGCAAATTGTCCTTAGGTTTTATGGATTCTAATTTAAGCATGCAAACTTCATTCTTTAATTCTTTAACCTTTCTCCTAGCCTTAGCCAAATCATGATTTGTACTAGTAATAATTTTGACAAGAGTAGAGGAGGGTAAGCTATATACCTCACTTACTAATACATCGGATTCGGATGATGAGCCTTCACTTTCATCTTCACTACTTGAACTCCTCTCATCTTCAGATGTCTCCAAGTTGTCCACTCCCATTAGTGCGAAGTGTGATACGTGATCTTCTTCTTCCTCCGATGATGATGGATCATCCCAAGTAGCTTTTAGGTTTGTGGCACTCTTCCCTTTTTCTTTTGACTTCCTCTTGTCACCTTTCTTCTTCTCCTCCTTCCTTTCTTCCCTTTTCTTTAATTGTGGGCACTCATTCTTCATGTGGCCCTCTTGATGGCAATTATAGCAAATGATGTCCTTCCCTTTGCTCTTACTTCTTGACCCTTTCCTACCATAAAACTTGTTAGAAAAATTTTTAAAAGCTCTTCTCATTTTTCTTACCATGTAGGCTTCTTGGTCACTATCCATGGAAGCATTAGACTCCTCCGACTTGGATGATGAGGAGTAGATGATCTTCTTCTTCTTCTTCTTCTTCTTCTTCTTCTTTTCTTTTTTACAATGAACGCTACACCTTTTTCTTTAGAGGAAATGTTAGCTTGCTCATGTAAATCAAATTCACAAAACAAATCATCTAACTTTACCGTAGAGAGATCCCTTGATACTTTGTAGGCATCAACCATTGATGCCCACAATGTAGTCCTAGGAAATGATTGCAAAACATACCTCACGAGATCTCGATTCTCAACCTTTTCACCAATTACATGGAGCTCGTTGATTATTTCTTTGACCCTTCCATGTAGTTGGCTTACCGTCTCGTTAGCCTTCATTGTGAGCGATTGTAGTTGGGCAACCAAAAGGTCTTTCTTTGCCCTTCTTGACTCATTGGACCCTTCGTTGAGTTCGACGAGCTTGTCCCAAAGTTTCTTGGCGCTCTTGAAAGGCCCCACCTTGTTTAGTTGTTCCTTTGATAATCCGCATTGAAGCGTTGTGGTGGCCTTCGCATTGGCTTGCGCCTTCCTCATTACCTCCTTGGTCCAATTCCTAATCGGTAGTGGCTCTCCTTGTTCATTGACGGGTGCATCGAAGCCATCTACAACACTCATCCAATTTTCAATATCGTTCATTAAGTAGTACTTCATCCTACCTTTCCAATAGGCGAAGTCGTTTCCATCGAAGAACGGTGGCCTTGTGGTGCTATAGCCCTCTTGAAACGTCATTTCTTGATACTTCGGTCGCCGGTGAGTTCTCCCGAAGTGAACCGGCTCTAATACCACTTGTTAGATCGTGGCGCTTGCTAGAGGGGGGGGTGAATAGCACTTTTCTCGAATTTTCTTTACAAGATGGTTAGCACAATACAAGCAATATAATGAAAAATATAAATTCCAATGCTAACACAGAGAATTTACTTGGTATCCACCTCGAGAGGTGACTAATCCAAGGATCCACGCACAAGCACACTCTCCACTATGAAAAGCCTCCTTCAAGGTGGAGAAAACCTTTACAAGGTTGTCTTCTTCCTCTTTACAAGATGGAATTGAAAGCGACAGAAAGTACTGATGACTTTTTGCACGAACAACACTTTGGTACACTTGAGAACCGTACCTGTGTCTTGCCAAAAAATCACCCTTTAAATAGGGTAAAGGACAACTTCTTAAGTCATCCAGCCCGATACCAGTCGACTACCCCTTGGGCAGTCGACTGATCCAGCCTTAATTGCTAGCCAATGGCTAACTCCAACGACTAGTTTTCGGGGTTACCAGACGACTGCCCCTTGGGCAGTCGACTGATATCTCGGGAAGGTTAGGCAGTCGACTGATATTATCCTAGTCGACTGCCCAGCTTATACAAGCACTCTTCCTCACTTCAACGACCCTCCTTCACGTGTGCCTTCAAGCATACTCCCTTGTCTTGCCCCTTGAAGTCCTCTTCCACTGGCTATCGTCCCTCGGATATGCACACAAGCCTTCCCTTGGCTTACCTCCATGCCACCCTTCACGTGTGCCCTTTTGAAGTCCACTTCCTGGCTTGCCCTTAGAGTCTCTTCCCTCGACTCTCGTCCCTCGGATAAGTCCTCAATGTGTGATTCTCCAAGTCCTACAAACTCAATCACACATCATATACCAAGATAACACCCTAACCTTAACCATGTTGACACACACATCAAAACCATGATCTTCCCGATCATCCTTGGGTCGATTGCCCCAATAAACCCTTAGTTAAAATGACTAACCCTGGGTGTTAATCACTCTGCCAAATATCAGGTCTTGTTTGACTTAACCATTGGTCAAACTGACCAACCCTGGGTGCTAATCACTCTGTCAAACATCAAATTATGTTTGGCTAACCCTTTGGTCAAACTGATCAAACCTAGGTTTACTATACCAAACATCAAGTCTTGTTTGACATAACTCTTGATCAGACTGACCAGACCTTGGTATATTGTTAAACAACGAAACACTAGAGGTTGACTATTCTTGTCTGTAGCTTTTTGCACCAACACAAGCAAAAGTCTAACTAGAGGTGCTGGTTGGCAACAGGTAATTTCTCCAAAGTGGAGTAGGTGAGGATGCATTCCCCAGAAGAGGGAACAGTAGGCGTCAGTCCAACCTAGTATTTCAGTTGAAACCTGAAGTCAGGATGAGACAACACTGACTATCTTGCATGTATTTCCTTTACATATTATTATTTCTTGGACTAACCCTGTATTGCAGCTAAGCGTTTGGAGACTTGCAGCAACTCAGGCGCCCGAGAGGACCCGAGCCCCCGAGAACACAGGCGCCCAAGAGATCTCGGGCGACCATGTGCCCGTGACTCAGCCTAGGTGAGGCTGAATTAGCGTATGCTAGTTAGAACCGCCACATCAGCAACACAGGCCCCTGAGAAGCTGTTAGGTGCCCGAGATGGATAAGGCTTGGACCAAGTAGCAGATTGGGACGCGGCTGGATCGCAGCAACACGAGCACCCCTATAGGCATTCAGGCGCCCGTATGCCCCTTTATAAGGGGTTTCGGCTAGAGACTTCGACAACAATTTTCTACAGCTCTTGTGCTCACGTGTGCTACTCTTAAAAGATCCAAAGACGACGAAACACTGCTTAGACAACGACGCGCCACTTCTTCATTTCACTTAAAGTTGTCGGTATATTTATTGTCTTTCTTGTACTTAACATTGCATACATGTAAAACCATTTGCGACTTATAAAATTGTCCAAAGTAAACGGTCAAGGACTGTGGGCCTTGGAGTAGGAATCATCACAGACTCTGAAACAAGTAAAAATAAAAGTGTTAGTAATTATTTTTCTTGCGTTCGCTTTTCCACTATGTAACTTAATTAAATCAGAATTAGTTTTTCTAATGCAATATTCACCCCCTCTATTGCTTTCTACAATCCTACATGTGGGGTCGTGTAGGTCATGTATAATTGCTTCAGATTGTCTGCCGTATAGGTGTTGTGTAGGCCATATATAATTGCTGTCCAATCATGACTTTCAGGTTTCAACCGAAATCCTAGGTCGGATCAACGCTTACTGTTCCTTCTTCCGAGGAACGTGTCGTCAACTACTCCACTCAGGAAAAATTACTTGTTTGCCAACTGACACCTCCAGTTGGACTTTTGCTCGGCCTCCGATGACTCTGAAACTCGTGATGTCCGTACCTCGACTCATTCCAACTCTTGTCCATTGTCCTTGCTCGACTAAATCTTCTGCCCAGTCTTCGACTAGGACTTCTGAGTCCAACCCCTAGCCAGGTCATCGTGCCACTCACTAGGTCTTCGATGTCAGTCCTCGACCAGGGCTTCGTGCCCAATCCTGCAGAGCAGGACTTCGTGCCTAGTTACACTAAGACTTTCCTATACTCTCAATGAAACAAATTAGATTATAAAATACACTTAACTTTAAACCCTTTGTCAATACTAAAATAAAGTTCGATCAAATACTTTAGCACCAACATATCACTCGGAGATTCAAAATCAAAATATATAGAACCATTATTATAGATACTAGCAATTAGCTTCTAACTTCTATACACTATAAAAGCTAAAGCTAATTTCTACCATAGTAAAAAGTTAATTACTAATTCGGCAATTTACCAAAGGGCGTATCCAATAATTCGTAATTACCGAAAGGAGTACCATGGTTTCTATTATACCAAAGGGCGCATCCCATATAGTGAAGTTACTTTTATACCCCTCCCGCCAAAGAATGGCTTTATCAAACACATTTTCGAGACAACCGAACCACTTTATCAATAAAATAATAATTTATGGTTCAGATGGGTAGCAGTCAAATTTTTCTCCATTCTCTGTCAGCGCAACAACGTATATGGAAGGTTTGAAGGTGGAGGACATTGTGCGTTCCCTAGCTGTGATATAGTCGCAAGCTAATCCCCCGAATCCCTGCAACAACCAAAACCTAGGCATTTCTCGAAAGCGTTTCCGTGTGATCCTAAGGCGGGTTTTAGTGTTAACGTTGAAGTCCAGACTGATCGGCATTATCCACCAAGGGGTTAGGGATTCTGCACGGGTGATTTATTTGATAATGTCAGGAAAAAGGGGTGGTTCAGCGTCTTATTCCTTGGCATTATCCACCAAGGTATGTTAGCGATATGCTTAGGTCAAACCAGCATAGTTTGTCAACATGTTTAAAATTATTTTGCTGAATAAATTTATAATGTATATAAACTGTAGGATTCAGATGAATTTGCACAAAAATTACGTTGGTGCAGTGTTTTAGGCCACTTTAAACAATTTTTTGAAGCATTTGAAATTTTAAATGATCGACACATTGCGAAGATCAAAGGGTCGTCTTTCAGTTTTTTCTTGGACATACAAGAATTGCAGCATATCCGTGGAATTTTGGTTAATATATTTGAAAGTTAGGATTCAACCTCGCAAGTTTTTAAATTCTCAGGTAATAGTTTTAGTTATGAATTGTAGACAATATCTATAGTAAGATAAAATAGTATTATAGATAGCCTGAAAGGATTAGTTTTTGATAAATTTTAATCATTTCATTTCAGGGCTACTGAGGGCCTGAAGTGAAATTGACTTCAGGCCCTCGATAGGCCTGAAATAAAATCATTTCAGGCCTACCGAGGGCCTGAAGTTATTTTAGTTCAGGCCCTCGTTAGGCCTGAAATGAATACATTTCAGGCCCACGTCGGGCCTGAAATGAATTCAATTCAGCCCCGACGGGGGCCTGAAATGAATACATTTCAGGCCCACGTTGGGCCTGAAATGTATTAACCTCAGGCCCACGTTGGGCCTGAATTGAATTCATTTCAGGCCCAACGTGGAATAATTTTAAGCCTATATTCTTGATGATAACTAAATATTGTAATTGTTTCAGGTGTACCGGTTGCGTTCTCCAGACGAGATGTTGCTTTGATACTGGGTATGGTGGACCGTGGTGTTTCGGTCCCTATTAATTCAACTAAAGCATCGGGTGACCTCTATCGTACTTACTTCTCAAAAGAAAAACAACCTACCAGAACAAGACTTGAGGAGTTACTTAAACATTTTTCTAAAAGTGTTGAATCAGAGGATGATGTGTTATTAGTGTGTAAATTTTATATTTTGTATATATTTGTTTGTGTTTTATTTTCGTCTAGTACATATAAGGTTCCTCTAGGTCTTGTAGATATAGTAGATGATTATGACAATCTAGGTAGATTCAACTGGGTAGAAGCTATCCATCAATTTTTGTCTCCACAATTACCTAAGATTGGGGACTTATTTTCATCAACTCAGGGAAACCAGAGCACCACCAACCTCCCTTACCTAAAGGGATTTGCAAGGCTTTTGGTAGTGAGTAGAATTATCTTGTTAAATTTTATAATATTTTGATGTCAATAATGTAATTGGCTGGAAAACTTTGTGTAGACATGGTTTTTAGAGCATGTACCAATTAAAAAACCATTCAATGTTGAAGGATCCCGAATAAATAAGTGGAGGAATATTCCTTCGCATATTAGTAGGGTGAGGGGCCTTGTCGACCGACTCTCGTCCGAAGAGGTAATTATTCTTAAATGTGATCTATCTTAGTTTGATATAGAGGTAGTAACATTTGTGTACTTCGTAATTGACAGGTTATTGTTGAATTAATTCCTAACCTACATGAAAACACATTGTTTGAGAACCTTGATATCGGTGATGAGATACCACGGCCAATGGAGACATCAAAAGGAGATGTTAGGCTATGTGGTGAATGCATTCTTAAAGACAACCGAATCAAGGAGCTAACAGAGGAGAATATATGTTTGAATGAAAGGGTTAAGGAATGACTTTCAATTATTGGAAAAAAAGGCATGGACGGTCAAGAAAGCTATCCTGTAGTCGATCCTCTTTCTGATCCAGTATCTTGTACACCTAGGAGAGGACGTGACCGAACTCGGTATGACTACAGGGATACTCCAATTGATAGTCCAGTATGGCACCAGCTTTTACCTAAGGGGAAGCGGGACAAGAAACAAATATCAAATGTCATGGACAAGGGAAAAAGGAAACTTAGTGAGGAGGATATGGATGAAGCAAGAGAAAACATTAATGTAATGGAAGTTATGTCTGAAGAAACATAGAGGAGGAAACAAGAAGAACCTCCGAACTATACAAAATGAGGCAACAAGGCATTGATGTAAGTGTGTTAATTTCATTTAAAATACGTCAATTGTATTGAATTTGGTCAATAATATGTTTGGTCTAAATAAATTTTATCGATGTAGTTTGTGAAGAAACATTTTATGAATACAAAGAAGAAAAATCAAGATAAAGAAGTAACCTACCTAATAAATAGATTGGAGAACCTAAAGTAAGTTACAAAATATAGTTTAGTTTAGTTAATATATCTTCTTATGTAATATATAATCTTATCAATTTACATGGCAGGTTGGCAAATGAATTTATCTGGGAGGATGCACCCTTTGCTTTGAATTTGCATTCATTCTTACAAATCCTCAATGGAGAGGTTTTTACAAAAGGCGAGGTCATTGATGCCTTTTGTAAAATTTTATTTAGGGGAGCATCCGCATGTGGGAGGTCATACAACAAGTTAATATATTGTTCAACCTTCTTCATAGTAAGTGATGTATATTAATTAAACAGATAGATTGTAGAAGAACTAATATTATGATATGGGTATTATTAATTTTGTGAATGCATATTTGTAGGCATCAATCAGATCGTCAAGAAAGATTTCCCTGCAACAAGTGATGAAGACTGATATGCTAGAACAAGGGTTTAGATTTATTTTAATCCCTTTGTGCAGTGATAATACACACTTTCACTTGTTGGCGGTGGATACAGAATCCATGACTTTCAATCATTTTAATTCTCTTGCTAATGGCCGTAAATATAAGCATGAATTTGACACAGCGGTGAGCAACCTTCCTTTATTCTTATATATGGTCATCATTTTGTCTAAAATGTCATTGATGGTGATTAATAAATTCATGATATGTTTGACAGGTAAAAGAACTTAAACAATATACTCGCGAGGAACTTACGGATATTCATCCATATCTACAAAGTCATCATCCCTTGGACAAATGGCCCTCCGTCGGACAAAAATGTCCCCAACAAGAACATAGGTAACTAAATGAGGAAGAGGTTAAAAATTTTTAAAAATAAGAAAGTATTTTATAAATCGACTTATTGAAATCTAAAAAAGTGTTTGTTAATTTCAGCGTGGACTGTGCCTTCTTTGTCATGCAATATGTTCGATGTCTCCTATACGATGAGAAGATGGATTTCAAACAAGGAGACATGAGTAGAATCAGATTTGAGCTGACAGTTAATATTATGAGGGACATGTTTTGTAAAACTTGAGATAATCTGAATGTTATATTGGTGATGTAAAAATCCATTACTGTCGATTGACCTCCATTTGTATGGAAAAATCTCATTATGTGAATGTTGTTATGATTATGTAGATGTTGTTATTCTATATAATATATTGTCAACAAAAACAAAACAATTGGGTGATGTTTATTCAAATCCAGTTGCTGCACTGTTGTGTGCCAAGTGATACGGTCAGATATAATAACTGATAATGCACTGTTGTGTGCCAGTTGCTGCACTGTTGTGTGTCAAATGATCTATTCTGTCACATCGTGTAGGTAAATATAGAATATTATTCTAAAAATCATTATATAATATAATTAACAATATATATTATATAAATCAGATATGGGAGGTCCATCAGTGGGTTTTGAGCAAAACCCAGTGATGGAACTAAACTAGACCTATATCTTTGGACAAAATTATAATTTGAGGTTTCGGACACCTAAAATACTTTCTCCAACCTCATCCCTAACTACTGATAATGGTTTTTCAGAAATCCAGATATGGGAGGTCCATCAGTGGGTTTTGAGCAAAACCCACTGATGGAACTAAACTAGACCTATAGCTTTGGGAAAAAATTATAATTTGAGGTTTCGGACACCTAAAATACTTTCTACAACCTCAACCCTAACTACTGATAATGGTTTTTCAGAAATCCAGATATGGGAGGTCCATCAGTGGGTTTTGAGCAAAACCCACTGATAGAACTAAACTAGACCTATAGCTTTGGAAAAAAATTATAATTTGATGTTTCGGACACCTAATATACTTTCTCCACCCTCATCCCTAACTATTGATAATGGTTTTTCAGAAATCCAGATATGGGAGGTCCATCAGTGGGTTTTGTTCAAAACCGACTGATGGAACTAAACTAGACCTATAGCTTTGGAAAAAATTATAATTTGAGGTTTAGGACACCTAAAATACTTTCTCCAACCTCATCCCTAACTACTGATAATGGTTTTTCAGAAATTCAGATATGGGAGGTCCATCAGTGGGTTTTGAGCAAAACCCACTGATGGAACTAAACTAGACCTATAGCTTTGGAAAAAAATTATAATTTGAGGTTTCGGACACCTAAAATACTTTCTACAACCTCAACCCTAACTACTGATAATGGTTTTTCAGAAATCCATATATGGGAGGTTCATCAGTGGGTTTTGAGCAAAACCCACTGATAGAGCTAAACTAGACCTATAGCTTCGGAAAAAATTATAATTTGATGTTTCGGACACCTAATATACTTTCTCCACCCTCATCCCTAACTATTGATAATGGTTTTTCAGAAATCCAGATATGGGAGGTCCATCAGTGGGTTTTGCTCAAAACCGACTGATGGACCTCCCATATCTGGATTTCTAAAAAACCATTATCAGTAGTTAGGGATGAGGTTGGAGAAAGTATTTTAGGTGTCCTAAACCTCAAATTATAAGTTTTTCCAAAGCTATAGGTCTAGTTTAGTTCCATCAGTGGGTTTTGCTCAAAACCCAATGATGGACCTCCCATATCTGAATTTCTGAAAAACCATTATCAGTAGTTAGGGATGAGATTGGAGAAAGTATTTTAGGTGTCCTAAATCTTAAATTATAATTTTTTCCAAAGCTATAGGTGTAGTTTAGTTCCATCAGTGGGTTTTGCTCAAAACCCACTAATGGACCTCCCATATCTGGATTTCTGAAAACCATTATCAGTAGTTAGGGTTGAGGTTGGAGAAAGTATTTTAGGTGTCTGAAACCTCAAATTATAATTTTTTCCAAAGCTATAGGTGTAGTTTTGTTCCATCAGTGGGTTTTGCTCAAAACCCACTGATGGACCTCCCATATCTGGATTTCTGAAAAACCATTATCAGTAGTTATGGATGAGGTTGGAGAAAGTATTTTAGGTGTCCTAAACCTCAAATTATAATTTTTTCCAAAGCTATAGGTGTAGTTTAGTTCCATCAGTGGGTTTTGCTCAAAACCCACTGATGGACCTCCCATATCTGAATTTCTAAAAAACCATTATCAGTAGTTAGGGATGAGGTTGGAGAAAGTATTTTAGATGTCCTAAACCTCAAATTATAATTTTTTCCAAAGCTATAGGTCTAGTTTAGTTCCATCAGTCGGTTTTGAGGAAAACCCACTGATGGACCTCCCATATCTGGATTTCTGAAAAACCATTATCAACAGTTAGGGATGGGGTGGAGAAAGTATTTTAGGTGGCCTAAACCTCAAATTATAATTTTTTCTAAAGCTATAGGTCTAGTTTAGTTCCATCTGTGGGTTTTGCTCAAAACCCACTGATGGACCTCCCATATCTGGATTTCTGAAAAACCATTATCAATAGTTAGGGATGAGGTTAGAGAAAGTATTTTAGGTGTCCTAAACCTCAAATTATAATTTTTTCCAAAGCTATAGGTGTAGTTTAGTTCCATTAGTGGGTTTTGCTCAAAACCCACTGATGGACCTCCCATATCTGGATTTCTGAAAAATCATTATCAGTAGTTAGGGATGAGGTTAGAGAAAGTATTTTAGGTGTCCTAAACCTCAAATTATAATTTTTTCCAAAGTTATAGGTCTAGTTTAGTTCCATCAGTGGGTTTTGCTCAAAACCCACTGATGGACCTCCCATATCTGGATTTCTGAAAAACCATTATCAGTAGTTAGGGATGAGGTTGGAGAAAGTATTTTAGGTGTCCTAAACCTCAAATTATAATTTTTTCCAAAGCTATAGGTGTAGTTTAGTTCCATCAGTGGGTTTTGCTCAAAACCCACTGATGGACCTCCCATATCTGGATTTCTGAAAAACCATTATCAGTAGTTAGGGATGAGGTTGGAGAAAGTATTTTAGGTGTCTTAAACCTCAAATTATAATTTTTTTCCAAAGCTATAGGTCTAGTTTATTTCCATCAGTCGGTTTTGAGCAAAACCCACTGATGGACCTCCCATATCTGGATTTCTGAAAAACCATTATCAACAGTTAGGGATGAGGGTGGAGAAAGTATTTTAGGTGTCCTAAACCTCAAATTACAATTTTTTCCAAAGCTATAGGTCTAGTTTAGTTCCATCAGTGGGTTTTGCTCAAAACCCACTGATGGACCACCCATATCTGGATTTCTGAAAAACCATTATCAGTAGTTAGGGGTGAGGTTGGAGAAAGTATTTTAGGTGTCCTAAACCTCAAATTATAATTTTTTCCAAAGCTATAGGTCTAGTTTAGTTCCATTAGTGGGTTTTGCTCAAAACCCACTGATGTACCTCCCATATCTGGATTTCTAAAAAACCATTATCAGTAGTTAGGAATGAGGTTGGAGAAAGTATTTTAGGTGTCCTAAACCTCAAATTATAATTATTTCCAAAGCTATAGGTGTAGTTTAGTTCGATCAGTGGGTTTTGCTCAAAACCCACTGATGGACCTCCCATATCTGGATTTCTGAAAAACCATTATCAGTAGTTAGGGATGAGGTTGGAGAAAGTAATTTAGGTGTCCTAAACCTCAAATTATAATTTTTTCCAAAGCTATAGGTCTAGTTTAGTTCCATCAGTGGGTTTTGCTTAAAACCCACTGATAGACCTCCCATATCTGGATTTCTGAAAAACTATTATCAGTAGTTAGGGATGAGGTTTGATAAAGTATTTTAGGTGTCCTAAACCTTAAATTATAATTTTTTCCAAAGCTATAGGTGTAGTTTAGTTCCATCAGTGGGTTTTGCTCAAAACCCACTGATGAACCTCCCATATCTGGATTTCTAAAAAATCATTATCAGTAGTTAGGGATGAGGTTGGAGAAAGTATTTTAGGTGTCCTAAACCTCAAATTATAATTTTTTCCAAAGTTATAGGTCTAATTTAGTTCCATCAGTCGATTTTGAGCAAAACCCACTGATGGTCCTCCCATATCTGGATTTCTGAAAAACCGTTATCAACAGTTAGGGATGAGGTTGGAGAAAGTATTTTAGGTGTCCTAAACTTCATATTATAATTTTTTTCAATGCTATAGGTGTAGTTTAGTTCCATCAGTGGGTTTTTCTCAAAACCCACTGATGGACCTCCCATATCTGGATTTCTGAAAAACCATTATCAGTTGTTAGGGATGAGGTTGGAGAAAGTATTTTAGGTGTCCTAAACCTCAAATTATAATTTTTTCCAAAGCTATAGGTCTAGTTTAGTTCCATCAGTCGGTTTTGAGTAAAACCCACTGATGGACCTCCCATATCTGGATTTCTGAAAAACCATTATCAACAGTTAGGGATGAGGTTGGAGAATGTATTTTAGTGTTTAGGGATAAAATCTGTAATTAAACTTGGGGGATGAAGTCAAAAGATTATATGGTTAAGGGTGGTCCTGAAATAACTTTTATCAGGCCCACGTTGGGCCTGAAATATCTTTATTTCAGGCCCATCTTGGGCCTGAAATATGACATGGGAACTTGGCATATTAACTTCATACTTAGCATCATATCATGTCATAGTTAGCATCATGTCATAGAGTCACATAAGTCTTCATTCAAGCACATAAGTAGCAAAGGTAAAGTTCTAGCATAAGACGAGTAAACATATTGTTTTCTTGGCCAAGTCACTACCACACACATGCATTCTTGCCCTCCTGCTGCTTCCTTACTGTCCCGTTGCGTGATCTGCGGTATAAGAAAATAAGACTATAAGCACACAGGCTTAGTAAGACTCTTTCCTACTCACTAAAAACATTCATCACTTAATAACGAGCACATGAAACATTAACATACTTAGTGCTCTACTTCGAACATAAGCATCTAGGATCATTTAGCATATATTTGTCATGGCATGAACATAAACATAATAAACATTCTTAGCATGGCATGATACATGGCATAAACATAAACATAATAAACATTCTTAGCATGGTATGATACATGGCATAAACATAAACATAAGAAACATTCGTAGTATGGCATAATACTTGGCGTAAACATAAACATAAGAAACATTCGTAGCATGTCATAATACTTGGCATAAACATAAACATAAAAATCATTCGTAGCATGTCATAATACTTGGCATAAACATAAACATAAGAAACATTCGTGGCATGGCATAATACTTGGCATAAACATAAACATAAAGCATGAACTAACCTGTATGGCATAAACATAGGCATGCTTTCTATCATATCATATGGGCATCTTCTTAACATAACCATAAGCATAAATCGTTTACTATCATGCATATTTCTTGACATGAAACATAAGTATAAGACATTACTATCATGGCATAATGCATAACATGAATGAATGCATGAGTCTAATGCATACACATAAGGATGCTTAACTTTTAAAATTATACTTTTAAATACTTAAACATAAGCATAACATCATTGGGGTCCCTGGCTTGTACCACATACATACATCATAAGCGCGCATCCCTAAGTAAATACGAGGTAGTGAGCCCCGACCTACTAGGGTAAGGACAGCATAGTCGGTAGTCCCAGAACCGGGGCGTTCTTAAGGTGCCCATCCCTGTTGCACAACTTCGGTAGTGCCAGAACCGTGGACAACATAGTCGATAGTCCAGAACCGGGGCGTTCTTAAGGTGCCCATCCCTTGGACCCATACTTCGGTCCGGTACAAGCCCATTCATAAAGTAAAATACTTTACATGCTTCATCATTCATAAGACATGACATACATCTTCATTCATAAAACATGGCATGCATCTTCATTCATAAAACATGGCATGCATCTTCATTCATAAAACATGGCATGTGTAACGACCCGACCCGTCTACCGGCCCATTTACCGGTCCTCACGACCGTCGTACCGTCGTACCGTCGACCATCGACCGTGTCGTCATTCATAAACATGGCATGCGTCTTTATTCATAAAACATAGCATGCACTTTCATTCATAAACATAACATGCATCTTCATTTATAAACATAACATGCATCTTCATCCATAGAACATGACCTACTTACATAAACATCATTCTTATTCCTAGTGTTTGCATGATCATGGCATATAAGGTAGGCATTGCATTATATTCATTGAACATGACATGTTTGCATAGACAATTATCCTAATCCATAGAGTTTGCATGATCATGATATATAAGGTAAACATTGCATTTCATACATAAGCATGGTATTCATCCCAAGCATACATAAGTAGGACTTCCATAAACATACTACCTACCATTCAAGTGCATGGCATAGAACACAAGACATTCATGAATAAACCTTATTAAGCATGGCCTCTAATCATAAACATATAAACATGAAACATGGTACTTAAGGTTAGGGTTATAGGTAACTTAATTTCTACCTCATGCTTGAACCTTTATATATACTTCATAATAAAGCATAAACCATCATTCTTCAAACCCTAACTTCCCCCAAACCCTATTTACCTTGCTTGGCCGAAACCTATAAGGAAGGGTTCCATCATTCAATTAACATGTAAGATAGCATAAGGTAAAGAAACAACCATACATTACCTATAAGACCATGGGAAGTCATTAAGGCTCATGGTTAGGGTTTTCCCTAACCTTTAGCCCTCCTTCTTAGGGCTGGCCGAAACCCTTCAAGGCCATGGGTGCATGGAAAAATTCCATAAAATCCCCAATCAAACATTAAACACCAACCATACCCTACCATAGGGGCTTTTGGAACCCATACTTGAAGAAAACCTTACCCCTTGCCCTAGATCCCTTCTTGGCCGAAACCCTTAGGGTCACAAGACCTTGTGAAAATTCACATAAATCCCTTCAACCTCCCCTTGTATCATAAGGGTACACAAGGTACATGAGTGAAGAGTTAAATCCAACCCTAGCCATGGAAATCCTTATGATGGTCCCAAACCCTAAAGGGTCTTAGGGTACCCCAAAAATTTCCAAAAATTATATTTATTCTCTAAACATCATGAGAGCACATTAGAGAGCATAATTAAGATTTTTAACATCATCATGGACCCAAAACTCATGGTGGCCGAATACCATAGGGGTCCAAAACATGGTTTTCTCAACATCAAAACCTAAAACCAAACTTTATATTATGCTAAAAATTCAAGGAACTATTATACCACAGGTGAGGGAGTCTTACATTGGTTGATCTTGATTATAGACCTTAGATTTGGGAGAAGGATGAAGATCTTGTTGCCTCTTGACCACTCCTAGCCTTTGTACCCTTGTAAAAGCCTTGGATCTTGGAGATGGAGCCTTAGGTGAACCTTTTCCAAGGGAGAATCCCCTCTTGGGATTTCGGCTAGAATGAGGGAGGAGGAAGAAGAAAGTAACTCCCATGCCCCCTCTTTATAACACATTAAGGAGGGTAAGTGAAGAGTCATGGTGTCTCTTCATTTTCCTTAAGCCTTAACCATAATCCATTTCATCTCCTCATAGCACTCCCTTGCTAGGTGAATTGGTTAGAGCATGCATGGTTGTACAAGAGGTCCAAGGTTCAAATCCTTGGTGCATGCACTAATTTTCCATTTTTTTCTATTATTTCAAAAATCCCCTAAAAATTCCCTCATAATTATGTTAATATTTCTCATTAAAACCCCTTTATATTTCTATAAATTTTTACCTAAAATTCACCAATAATCATGGTACTAGAAAGCCCATATAAGGCCCATTAGTGCCTAACTTCCCAATTTAAATAGGAAATTTATGCTAAACTTACTCATAATCCTACTAATACTCCTAATTAAAATCCATTTATATTCATATTAACTTTTTGCTTAAAACCTACCAATAATCATGGTACTAGAAAGCCCATATAAGGCCCATTAGTACTTAGTTTCTCAATTTAAATGAGAAAATCATGGATTTCTAGGCTAAGGTTCGTACTAATATCTTTAGGTCCCTCGGAAAATTATCTAGACATGATCAATATTTTAAAGAAAATATTGAGAGAATTTTCCGGGTCGTTATAGTTGTGTTGGCTCGTGCTGCTGCCCAAAACAAACCTACAGCAGCTCTACTTCCAGTATCAGTTACCATATTACAAGACATGTGGTGGCAACAAAAAGCATGATGCGCGTTTGTGAATACTTTTCTGACTGCTGATATAATGCCCCGATGTCTATCTAATACTATGGTGAGTGAGTGATCATCGACAGCAAAGAACCTCTTTGTATGCTCCAAAAACCACTCCCAAGCAGACCCATATTCTACTTCAGCTATTGCAAAGGCAACTGGGAGAACATTGTCATTACCATCAATCGCCGTAGCAATCAACAATACTCCTGGATACTTTCCTCTTAGGTGTGTCGCATCAATTCCGATAAGTCTACGCAAATAAGACCTGAACACCCTTCGGCAAGCACCAAAAGCCCAAAAACACCTCTGGAACTGATTGTCACCATTCGTGCATAGTGCCACATAAGTTTCAGGATCTCTAGCTCTTAACTCACGCAGATATTGTGGGAGATCTCTGTATGCCTCATCATAATCTCCAACAATCTTTTTCAATGCTTTCTCCCTAGCTATATATGCTTTTCTGTATGATATCGTCACTCCAAATCTAGCTTTAATATCTGAAATAATCATACTTGGTTTGTATTATTCATTATGAAGAAATTGCTCTTCAACAAAAGAAGCAACAAATGATGAAGAGCATGCATGATGATCAGCACTTTCCCTAACACTTCCACATTAGTGTTCCTTTATATATTTTGTAATAGTGAACTCTACTTCCCCACTTCCTACTACTCTCCATGTACATGGTTGGTTAAAATACACTGCTTTAATTCTATTTTTTCGGGTGTCAACTGGGTTATATCTCATATGCTTAACTATCGCATGTTTAACAAGTGCATTCTTGAATTCTTCTCTAGATGGAAATATCTGCCCCACAAAAAATTCATGCTCATCTCTTGCCTCTAGCTCTCGAATTGGCCCAGCAAGCAATCGAGAATTCAAAATATATGGATCTTCAGCTAATGGAAACTCCTCCTCTAAGTCACTGTACTGATCTAGGGGGAATTCATATTGCTCAATCTGCATATCATCAGCTTGGAATTCTAGTACACTTGTACTGGGTACTAATTCTTCTGCATTCCGGATTTCAATTTCTTCCTCCCCACTCCAGGTTGGCTAACAGATTTCAACTACTCTTGTAGAAGAATTCAAACTCTCATTTTCTATATTATTTGCTTCTTCATTTAGATCAATTGTCAAATTCCTTGTAATGCTATTATCACCATACTGGGAAGATAATGGAATATTATTACTAGCTATTTCTAATCCTTTCCCCGTGACCGCATTATCATCAAGAGTATTCCATATCTCAGAGAGAATTTCGTCAACAACATTATCATCCCTGAAAAAAATTACAATTACCTTTATCAAACTTTGAAATTGATAATAAAGGCCCTAGGAGCCCCTGAGGGCCTGAAATCATTTGATTTCAGGCCCAAGGATTTGATTTCAGGCCCTACCAGGGCCTGAAATCATTTTATTTCAGGCACAGGTCGGGCCTGAAACATTACATTTCAGGCCCAGGGCGGGCCTGAAATCATTTGATTTCAGCCCCTCCATGGCCCTGAAATAAAAGAAATTCAGGCCAGGCCCTGGGAGGGCCTGAATTTCTTTTATTTCAGTCCCTCCGAGGGCCTGAAACAAATTATTTTCGAGGGTCTGAAACAAAATATTTTAGCCTCTCCTATTGCCTGAAATCTAATGAGATCATGCACTCCCAGGGCCTGAAATCATGTAATGCATATCACCCTAAGCCTCCTCCAAACATAAAAATAGTAGAAAGAGTTTATCTTGATTAAAACTAGATCTGATACCATATCAAAGATGACAATCATACGTACATTACTATTTCTCTTAGTTACCAATCTGTTGCTTCCTTTTTCTCCTTCGACAACCTATTTTCCTCAGGTGCTTTGGTGATGAATCGAGTTGTGCAAGGAAGCAATATATACGTACCTTCGTGATCATTCGACTTGTGCAAAGTAGTAATATATATATTGGCTGAGAAAAATTCGACTGCTACCCATCCGAACCATAAATTATTATTTTATTGATAAAGTGGTTCGGTTGTCTCGAAAATGTGTTTGATAAAGCCATTCTTTGGCAGGAGAGGTATAAAAGTAACTTCACTATATGGGATGCGCCCTTTGGTATAATAGAAATCATTGTACTCCTTTCGGTAATTACGAATTGTTGGATACGCCCTTTGGTAAATTACCGTTACTAATTTATACACGGTTGAATGATGATATAATATAAAAGTATTTTGGACGGTTCATATTAAATGGGGTGTTTATTAATTTGATTTTAATTGAAAATAGAATATTCTGACAATTTTGCAAATGATGAGCTTCCTTCTCATTTTCTCCCCGTTAAAAAAATAATAAGAAACGAAACGTAATCTTTATTTCCATCATTATTAAAATAGTGTATATATATATTAAAAATATTAAAATAATATTCTACCTTAAATTATTATTTTCTTAAATAACTCTTTCACTGATCCAACACTATTCCAATAGTTTCAGCCTACAAATTGATTAGCAATTTTGAATAAAATTGCTATAATAATATTGAAGTAGTTTTGACAAGATGGATTAGTTTTGATTATTTGAAGTAATATAAATAATTTTAACAATTTTTTTAAAAAATGACTAAATTCTACTAACTCATAGTTTTAAATGTTAAAGTAATTTTGATTAAAATTATTGGACTTGTCCTAAAAGAATATATTTAAGATGAAAATTAGAATGAGAAATTTTTTGATATTGTTTTATTATGGGATATTTTGATTTTTTTTTGCATATTAAAACTGTTGTGTATGTAATTCCAATGTTATCACAATTAACAATAATTACGAAAAGGTTATAACTTATGTCGTTTGAAAAGGCAATAATAAATATTACTTGAATTTAGTCATCCGCATGTGCTGATGTGAATTGAAAAGCGGTAAGGGCAAAATTTTAATATTTTGAATTATCAATTAAAGGTAAAAAAAAGTGAACTTGAAAAGTTTGAGGAGAAATTATAATGTCGGCAAAGATCAATAATAAGTGTAAATGGGTGAAATTGAATGATCAAATTATAATATTGATGTGATGAAAATTTTAATCATCCATAAAAATGAAAAAAGAAAATAATAAAGTAAAAAAATCAAAAGGGGTACCCTTTTACTCAATCATTTATTTGATTTGTTACTTTTTTATTTTGTTACCCACACTAAAAAAAATCAATGAATAACGATGAATATTTTAATTGTCCTTCCTATTTTAATTTTCCTTCGCTATTAACGACGAATTTAATTTATCAATCACTAAGATTGGGATATAGGTTAAATATCCTAAAATAGCAACGGATTATTAAAAATCCGTCGCTAATAGCGACGGACAAGTTATTTCCGTCGTTATTTTAGGTTTAATTCGCCGTCGCCTCTCCCCCCCCCCCCCCGGTCATGCGTTCCGTTCTTCTCCTCTCTCGCGTCTTCGTCGTCCCCGACACCTCCTCCTCCGGCGAACCCCTCCTCCGGTCACAAGTACACAGCGTGACTTAGGTTTTCCCCTTCCGCGGTCGTGTTTCATCTCCTATGGTCGTGCACGGCCAGGTACACCCTCCTGCGGCTAGGTGTGGCAGCTACGGCTGCAGCTGCCAGCGGCGGCTAAACCCTAAATTAATTAATTGATTGATTAATTAATTAATTTCTTAAATAGTTATTTAGGATATTTAATTAAGATAATTTTGTATCCTAATTAATTATCATTAGTATAGGATTAATATTTGTTTGATTATGCTTCTAATATATCTTGTTTAATTAATTAGAATAATTTTATTTGATTATGCCTCTAATATGTCTTGTTTGATTAATTAGAATAAACAAAGTTGGATAATTTAGATTGTGATTTGTTAAAGTAGCTTAGCTATTTTGTGATTTGTTAAAGTAGTTATGCTGAATTTTTTTCATATAAATGTTTACATGAGTATCAATATTGAATATTAGGATACAATGTATACGAACAAGGCATGAATGCATAATAGGTTAGATAATGTATTTATCCGCGAAGAATTTTTTACTGGAGTAGAAGAATTTGTGAACTTTGCAAAATGTCATCCTGAGTATTTGAATGACACCGAGTTAAAGTGTCCATGTAATCAACGCAGATGTAGAAATACAGCGTTCCGTAATGAGGATACAGTGAAAACTCATATCTGTAGGTATGAGTTTGTTCCAGATTATTACAACTGATATTGTCATGGAGAATCGTATGTATTTGAATCGGTTGGACCTTCCGTCGATTCAGCATCGAACTCAATTGGTCTAGAGGAATCATATAGGCCAGCTGATGCAATGCAATCAATGGTTTACGATACAATGAATGCATTTGATCAATCAAATGTAGATCAAATACCTACTCCTGAAGTTCAGAAAATGCATGACATGTTGAAGGCTAGTGAAAGCGGTATTCTTTTTGGTCATTCTCAATTGTCTGCTACTGCAAGATTTTGAATATGAAGGCGGAACATCATTTCTTAGAACGATGTTATGATGACATATGCCAATTGATGTTAGAGTTGCTTCTAACAAATAACTGCATAACTAATAGTTTTTACAATACTAAAAAATTAATTAGAGACTTGGGTTTGTCAGTTGAGAAGATACATTATTGTATCAATAATTGCATGATCTATTAGAACGAAGATAGTGAGTTGATGGAATATAAAATGTGTAATCATCCTCGTTACAAGCATAGTAGTCACATGGTTGGGAAGAAGAAGAAAAATATTCCCTACAAAGTCATGTATTACTTCACTTTGACTACTAGACTCCAACGCTTATATGCATCAGTAGCAACAACAAGTCATATGATCTGGCATCAAAACCATAGACATGAAGGAGACATAATGTGTCATCCTTGTGACCCCCCTGAATAGAAATATGTAGATTCAACATTTTCTTCCTTTGCTATGGAACCATGTAATGTAAGACTTAGACTTTCTGCAGATGGATTTTAGTCATTTAGAAATTATGCACAACAATATTCATCATGGCCAATAATTTTAACACCAAATAAGTTACCACCATGGATGTACATGAAAGATGAATTCATGTTTCTTACCGTGCTAATTTCATGTCCTCATAATCCAAAAGGGCAAATAGATGTATTTTTGCAACTTTTGATTGTTGAGCTGAACCATTTATGGAATATAGGTTTAGAGACGTATGACATCACAAGTAAATCAAACTTTACAATGCATGCAACATTGTTATATACCATTAGTGATTTTTCTGCATACTCAATGTTATCAAGATAAAGCACGGCTAAAAAGTTAGTATGTCCACATTGTATGTGTCAGTCAGATGCATTTTATTTGCCTTGTAGTGGAAAGATTTCTTGGTTTGATAATCATCAAAAAATTTTACCTGTTGATCATCCGTTCAAAAGAAATAAGAAAATTTTCAAAATGAATGAAGTGGTTAGAAAACTACCCCCAGTTTGGATGTCAGGCAAAGAAATATTTAATGAAATTGTTAGTTATGGATTTCTACCAGTATATCAGGATGGTTCAGATGATATCAACAAGTACATTGTTAGAGTCAACAAATACGGTTGGAGGAAAGAAGTATTTTTTGGGTTCTTTCATATTGGAAATATTTACTCATTCAGTATAATTTGGATGTGATGCATATTGAGAAAAATTTCTTTGACAACATCATCAATATTGTGCTGAATGTTCATGGGAAAATAAAAGATACAACAAAATCACGTGAAGAATTGAAACAATTAGTAAGCATACCTGAGTTGCATCAGAATGAAACAACTGGTAAATATCCCAAGACATGTTATACATTGGACAAAGAAAGTAAGCAAACAATGTGTTCTTAATTGAAAGCAATCAAATTTTCAGATGGATATGTCTCTAATATGTCTTGTTGCGTGGATACAAACAGATTTAAAATGGTTTGAATGAAAAGTCATGATTGTCATGTGTTCATGCAAAGATTAATTTCAATAGCTTTCTAAGAATTACTTTCGAATAATATTTGGCAAGCACTTACAGAATTAAGTATTTATTTCAAAAATTTGACTTCTAGAGTTATTACGGTATCAGATATGTTACGCATTCAGACAGAGATTCCATTAATAATATGTAAGCTTGAGTGAATATTTCCACTAAACTTTTTTGATTCAATGGAACATCTGCCTATTCATTTACCTAGTGAGGCACAAATATGTAGTCTTGTACAATACAGATGGATATATCCTTTTGAAAGGTTTCTTAAAACATTAAAGAATAATGTGTGTAACAAAGCAAGAGTTGAGGGATCAATATGTAATGCATATCTAGTTGAAGAAGCAAGTTCGTTTTACTCATATTACTTTGTTGAAAATGTGAAAACCAGACATCAAAAATGTCCACGCAATCAAGATGGCATTCAAACATTTGACCCATACATGGCTTTCTATTTTTAAGTATCTTGGAAGAGCAATGGGTGCAACTCTATCTAGACGGTTAAATGACCAAGAATATCATGTTGTCAGGACATATATCCTCCTAAATTATGAAGAGGTCAAACCATACCTAAGGTATTAGCTCCAGTTTATATATTTATTTGCATTAAATTATTATCCAATAATATAATTAATATTCTTATATGATATCAAATTACCTTATATGTCAGGTTGTACGAACAACAATTGTATATTCAAAATCCATCTATAAGTGCAAATGAGGTAGATCAGAAGATAGAAGATGAATTTATATTTTGGTTTCAAATATATGTAAGTGAGTTAATATGCATTTTTATGTTCATAATTCTTTATTACATATTAATCTAATTTTATCAATGACCACTATTATAGGTGAATGATCATAGAATTTCAAATGTAGAAGACGAAAGAATAAAAAATCTCGTATTTGGACCTCTGCGTACTATGACTGTCTTCTCCGATTATTACGTGAATGGATACAGATTTCATGTGGGCCAACGTGATTCTCAAAGGCTAACGTATAATTCTGGTGTTTGTGTCTGAGGATCAACAAACAACAATGATACTCAATTTGACTATTATGACATACCAGAGGAAATTATCGAGGTTGAATACCTAGCGTTACCTTTCAAAAGATGTGTATTATTCAGGTGTTCTTGGTATAATCCAACTCCAAGGACGGGCACCAGGAAACATTATTTATACAATTTAGTTGAGGTTAATTCAACCAAAAGATTCAACAAGTTTAAACCTTTCATCTTTATGGTTCAAGCTGGTCAAATATTTTATCTTTAGTACCCAACTAAAAGAAGACGACCAAGTGAATGGCTAGCTGTTTGTCAAATTAAGCCTAGGTCAAGCATTGAAATGTCAGATACGATAACTGTCCACAACCCCAATGCTTATCAAAATGAAGAAGCCATAATGAACTCCGTTGATTTAGAATTACAATCAGCATCAGAATTACTTATAGATAATAATGTCTCTTATGAGGAAATAGATGATGGTGAGATATCTAGCAGTGAGGAGGTTGATGTATCAACGGAGTCAAGCGATAAAAACTTACATGTTAATTTAGTTCCATCGGAATAAGATCAAGTGATTAAATATTGAAAATTACTAGTTGTTTGTATTTCATCTTCATTGATACTAGTTGTTTAGATTTAATCTTCATTGATACTAGTTGTTTAGATTTAATTTTCATTAATACTAGTTGTTTGTATTTCATCTAATATTATGATTTCAGCTTTTTATAGTCATGCAGTCAGGACAAAGACCACTTGCTGACAGGATTACTTTGAGAGTAGTTGGTGACTGGTAAGTCAATATGTAATTCTTATATATTTCAGGTCAAATTTTGCTAATGTATGATATTTTTGCTACAACTTTATCCCAGACGGTCACTAGGTCTCAGCTTACATCACAAAAAATTCAAAGAACGATTGTCCTTGACTACTACCACATGGGGCCACATAGAGCAAGGTTTGAGGACTTTTTACTACGGTGAATTTTTGGTAAGTAATTTAGATATATATATTTAATTTAATATTAAAACTAACATGATACTAAACATTTTTTTTAATAGAAAAGGTATATTTGGTAGGAGAGTCAAGAGGAGGAATTTAAGAAAACCTGGAACGCCTACTACTCTAAGTTGTATAGGGACATGCTATATAAGTGGAGAAATAAGGCAAATAGGTCTTCTGAGGTCCCTGAGACAGTTTGGGCAGCATAGAGAGCAGTCTGGGATATCCAGCATTGGAAAGATAATACTACGATTGCTCGAGCCAATCGCAACTCGGAGCTTACTAGCCCCAGCACCGGATCCATGAAACACACTGCTGGATCCCGTTCGATTGTCCAGCATGCCACCAACTTGGTAAGTTTTTATTTAGGTTATAATAAACATTCATTATGTTTTTTTGGATATATTTAAACACTATATTTTCTATATATAAGCTGCTAAGTTACAGAGACCTCCCACTAGTTCGGAGGTATTCCCATAAGAAAAAAGATAGGTTATTTGTCGATCGACGCTTCTTAGCAATACATGTAAGTATATTAACTATAGTATATTTGTTTTGACATTTTATAGAGATTAATTTAATTCTTATTTCATAGGAAGCAATGACCACTAGAGTTGCAGAGGCGTCTCAGCCTGCTGTAGAGGAGGAGGATTCACAGTCTCTTTCCACCAATCAGGTGAATGAAATTTATTATGATGTCATCGGTGGAAGGAGGAAGATCGCCCTATACGGCCTGGGCTCTCAAGTAAAAATCACATATGATCAGATGAGAGCTTCAAGGGTTAGGGGACGTCCAATTTCCTCCTCCTCCTCATCTGGTGAGGTTCGTCAATTACGGGAGGAGAATGACGCTCTACGGACTCGACTCACGACAATGGAGATTACGTGGGTCGAGAGGAACGCATAGAGTGAGATGCAAAGCTGAGGGAATTACGGGCCCGCTAGGCACATACTGAGGCGTAGTACGTCACATGTAAGCTTTTGCAACAGCCCTATCGCCTATGACACAGATGCTCGCCCCCTCCTTGTTTTAAGTCTCAGGAGACGCAGGATCCTGAGGATACCCCAGATGAGTAGAGATATTTTTGTGGTATGTTATATTTTTTTTCTCTACATTTAAAAATCAAATTATTATAGTATCTGATTTGTTATTATATGGATTACTAAATATTTCTTATTTGTTCATTTTCGTTTATAGATTCTACACTATCATCGTTGAATTCAGACATTGGTTTGGTTCAAATGTATGTATATTTGGATATTTTACGTATCATTAAATGTTATTTAGATTTTGTATATCACTTACGATAACTAATTATGTTTTTTCTTAAATTACTTTATAATTGTATTTCACTTTTATTTATATCATTGCTCTTCTTTTATGCAGGAATGTTATTCTTTTTGATCCAGTTTTGATGTGTTTGTCTTCTACTAGACTCTGTGTTCATGTATATATTGACTCTGTGTTCTTTTGGAAATAAATTTGATACATAAATTTAGATATGAATATTATGTGTTTGGATATGGATTTTGAATATGTATTTGATACATATGTTTGGATATGTGTTATGTATGTATGTATTATATGTGTTTGAATATGAATACTATTGTTTTATATGTGTTTTATTTGGATATCTGTTGTGTTGTGATTTGAATATTTTTGTATGTATTGAATGTAAATATGGGAAGGGAAAAAGCGAAGCAAAGTTGCTGGAAAATTCAGGAATTTAGCGACGGATTTTTTCTAAATCTGTCGCTATTAGTGATGGATATTTATAATATTCATCGCAAATAGCGATGGACATTTGACTTTTCATCACTATTTATGATAAAATAGCGACGGATATTTGACTATTCCGTCGTAAATAGTGATAGATATTTGACTTTCTGTTGCTAATTAGTCCCATACACGTCACCCCTGGATCCGATATTTTACGACGGGGATTATATGTCTGTCGCTATTAGCGACGGATTATTTATTTAAAATCTGTCGCTAATAGCGACAGAATTTGTGTATCCGTCGCTATCCTAACCTGTGACAGCGCGAGAGCCGACGACGTTGTTTCGACGAAATCAGTTCGTCGCTATTTGTGGGTTTTTTTTGTTGTGCCAAAGAGCATTTGTTCCGTGTTATGTATTAATTTTTTTCCATAAACTCACTAAATTGCTATAGTTTCACTTAATTATACACCCAAAAGAATACATTAATCCTCTTTTATGCTTTGTTTCCTTTAAGGTGTGGATTGAAAAAGGAAAGAAATTCTTAAGGATCCGTCCATTCATTAGTTAAGAATTAGTAAACACTAGAAAGGGGAGTACTCCAGTCTCTTTCATGAAGTAAACATAGGGAATTTTCTGTAGTTCTTAAAACTGTCTTACACCGAGACAAAGCGGTAATACTACCATTCAACCACTGCACGTCCTTGAAGTTGCGAGGGGATGACATATTGAGGATGGCTTGCACTTTCTTTGTATTAGCCTCAATCTCCCTTTCTGTCACCATGTTCCCGAGGAACCGACCACTCTTCACCCCGAACAAACATTTAGCAGGGTTCAGTTTCAACTTATTGGCCCTCAATGTGGCAAACGTCTCTTCCAAGTCAACTATCATGTTCTTCCCTTTATCTGTCTTGACCAGGATATCATCCACATATACTTCAATGTTCCTCTCTATCTGGTGGCGAAAGACCTTGTCCATCATCCGCTGATAGGTTGCCCCTGCATTGCGCAACCCAAACGGCATGATATTGTAGCACTAGGTACCATCTACCGTCACGAAATTAACTTTTTCTTAGTCTTCGCGAGCGAGAGGAACCTAGTGGTATCCCTGATAAGCATCCAACATCGAAATTAAATCGCAGCCAGAGGTAGAATCCACCAGTCGATCAATCCGAGGCAAGGGGTAGCAGTCCTTAGGGCAAACTTTATTTAAATCTCTAAAATCAATACATACCTGCCATTTACCCTCGGGCTTAGGGACAAGTACAACATTCGCCAGCCAGGTCGAAAATTGAACTTCCATTATATGTCCGACCTTCAGCGGCTTGGCGACTTACTCTTTGATGATCTTGTCCTGCTCAGGGGCAAAGTGTCTTTGCCTTTGCTTCACCGGCTGGGCTCCCAGGGTTACATGTAAGCGATGCATAGCTAAAGCAGGGGGGACTCCTTTGATCTCTTTGGTAGCCCACGCAAACACGTCCCGATGGTCCTTCAAGCAGCTGATCAGATGGCTCCTCAGTTCGAGTGTAAGGTCAGCTGCGATCCTTGTGATTCCTCCTGCCTGTTGACGATAAATCTGGACCTCTTCGCTTTCGACCTCCCTACATTCTTCTTTGGGTCCTTCTTCTTCTCGAGGGTTGGCAAAGTTGATTTGTAGCGTTTCGTGTGTCTTCGGGTTCTTACGGGTTTCTGTCCTGACCTCCCCACTGTAGCACCGCCAAGAAGCTAGCTGGTCCCCTTTGACCTCGACCACTTGTTCACCCACCTGGAACATGATCTTCTGGTGGTAGACTGAGACCACCACCTGGAATAGGCTGAGCGGTGGACACCCCAAGATGGTGTTGTAGGACGATGGGGCATCCACGACCATGAAGGGTGTCCTCCTCGTTCCCTCCAACGTATCATTCCCCAATAACAGAGATAGGGAGATCTACCCTATCGGCTGCACTCTGTATCTGGTGAAGCCGAAGAGCGGGGTGGAGACTGGACGCAACTCGTTCTCGTCGATTTGCATCTGGTCCAGAGCCGCCTTGTACAGGATATTAACGGAGCTACCTGTATCCACAAAGACGCGCTTAACATCGTAATTAGCTATGCGTACGAGGATTACCAGTGCATCTTCATGGGGAGCTTCCACGTTCTCCAAATCATCGGGGTCAAACGAAATAACCGGGCCCTGGTGCTTGTCGCTGCTGGTCCCGATGGCGTAGTTCTCCAGCCGACGGGTATGGGCCTTTCTCGCCCAATGAGAATCTCCTCCAGTAGGCCCTTCGGAGATCACTCCCACATGTCCTGAGGGCGGCCCGTGCGTCGGAGTTTTGCCTTTCTTGGGATCTCTTTCGGGGGAGATAGATTAGCGGGGCACTATCTCCAGACTCCTTCTTCTCGAATGCAACTGGGATCATCGTGCGGCTCTATCATCCCCTGATTGTTATCGACGACGGGAAGGGCTTCGCTGTCGGTGCCCCGCTTTATTCCACCATTTGCGAGGCTTGGCATCTGCGTCCTGAGACCTCCTCTTCTTCAAGGTATAGCACTCCTCTGTAGAGTGCGTTGTACTGCCGTGGAAGTCGCAGTATTTCTTCGGTAGTTCAGGCTCCACGATGTCGACCGTCTCCACCAACCTCTTCTTACCAACCCAGTGGTCCTTCCCGGAGCAAGGATCTTTCGCCTGGACTGGTGCGGGTGGTTCTCTTCTCTCTGATCATACCGAGATCTGCATAGGGGCTCCCGCTGGATCTTAGTGGCGAGCGTGTTGTACCTCTTCGACATTGACGTGCTTGACGGAGCACCCCAATAAGTCATTGAAACTGGTCGTCGGCTTCTTCACCAGCGATCGAAAGAAGTCGCCTTCGGAGAGTCCCTGCGTGAAGGCGCTGACGAGGATCTTCGAAGTAGCGGTTGGCACATCTTGAGCCACTCGATTGAACCACTGGATATAGTCCTTCAACGGTTCTTTCTCCTTCTGTTTGAGGGCAAACAAGTTCAACGCCGTCTTCTAGTATCGGCGGCTGCTAACGAAGTGATGCAAGAAAGCGGTTCTAAACTCTATGAAGGAGTTTATAGAACTTTAGGGCGGCCTTTGGAACCATCTCTAGGCGGCCCTGATAAGGTGTTCAAGAACATCTGGCACTTCACACCATTTGTGTACTGGTGTAAGAGAGCCGCGTTCTCGAATTTGCAGATGTGGTCCTCTGGATCTATCTTCCCATCATAGTCAGCAATTCCTAGAACACGGAATTGCTTAGGCATGGGGTCCTCTATGATGTCCGGCGAGAAAGGGGTAGATGGAGCCTTCAGGAGGGCATTGGATCCCTCGGTCTTCCCCGGTCCTTCCTCCTGCTGTAAAGCGCTGGAGGCAATGGAGTGTGCTCTCTCCAGGTCCCCCAAGGAATCTCGCTGAGGTGTTAGAGCTGTCATTGCTAGTCCCGCCGGGGGTGAGACGGATCTCTGGTTGCGATGGTGTGAGGAAGACATTCTTGGAATTTCGCCTTGCACCGAAGTCGTTCGTCATGAGACGACTTGCTCGATTTGGTGTTGTTCCAGCGCTCTTTTGACGACATTGGTTACTAGACGATCCAACTCCTCCCTCGTCAGGATGATGGGTTGTCCTTCTAGGTTTGCCATCACAGTGCTCCTTCTGGTGCTTTGATTGAGTTTCCCACAGAAGGCGCCAAACTTGTTCAAGAAGGGAATGATGCGGATGGCGAGTCACCAAAGCACAGCCCACGAGGACGGTGACGGGGAGAAGATGATCGTGCCCTGCGAGATTAACAGAAGCGTTAATGGGAACACATCGGAAGGTTTTCCGGCAGAGCCCCCACCGACGCTCAAGTCAGAAATCTAAATTCTCTTAGGAGGACAACGAGGAATCAAAATTTGATTAAGTCCAGAAAGCTTACCCCTTTACCTGGATGTCGGAGCACCTTATATACCTGAGGTTTTGGTCACACGTGTCTCCACGTTCCCTAATCATCGGTTACGTGATATCTTTTAGGTAACGACCGCTGCGATCATTAAGACCTTAATTGTCGCATGTAGCGGACAATAATTATCCGATAGCTTTCCTGTTCTGGAAAGATGAATGACTACTTGAAGTTGGGCTATCTAATATATGTTGGAACCCGGATGGCTAGAGAGGGGGGTGAATATAGCCAGACACTACAAATCTTGCTCTTTTGAGGATTTCTGCACTTCAAGAGTTAAGCAGCGGAATACAATTGCAGAAACGAAGAACAGCAAATAAAAACACAGGGAAAGCAAACCGACGCTAACACCATGATATACAAGGTTCGGGGATAACTTGCCCCTACTCCTTGGCGTGCCCGTAAGGTGGGCGATCCCTTGATCGTCGGCAGATCAAGCCCCGGTGAACACCGGATATCAAGCGCCTCCTTCTCGGTGGAGAAACCTCTCCACAATCGCCTCAGTAGATGAATACAAGATAAGCACACGAGACACACAAGAAGGAAGGCTCACAAGGATGTAGTAGAACGCTTAAGCACAAAACACAGAGAGCACACAACCTAGCCCAGCCAAACTCCTCAAGTTTTCTGTCTATATTCGTTGTCGTTGCTCCTTTGCCTCTGCTTTGTCTTAAGCCTCTACTCCCCTCATCAGGCTCTCCATCAGCATCCACTGAAGCCACAGCCTGACCCCCTGAATCCCTGAGCACTCAGTCCACTGAAGACCCTCTCCAGCTGAGCCTCCGTCAATTGCTAGCTGCTCTCCAGAAGCCGTTGAGACCTGAAGCAAGGAAACAAACAAACTTGCTAGATGGAAAGCCTCCCATTGACTCTCCTCCAATGTTTGAATCATCCCTGTAAAGCCTGCACACTCCAACAGAAGCATAGCAAATGAATATCAAACAATATTACACAATATCAGCGAATCGGCAGAGAAAACAGACGCGATCAGAGCTTCTGACAGCGTATTTGAATTAAAGTTCTGCTCCTGATCGGTCACCAGACCGATCAGGAAGGACCCTGATCGGTCACCAGACCGATCCAGCAGTCTTCTGCACACTCTTGATTGGTCCCCAGACCAATCCAGCATTCTGCTGCAGACTCCAGATCGGTCCCCAGACCAATCAGGCTCCAGCCTGATCGGTCACCAGACTGATCAGGCTGCTTCCAGACCTATCAGGAGTCATCCTGATCGGTGATAGTGAGAACCTTGCGACAAATGATCGTTCACCAGTCCGATCTGAATAGTATCCCTGATCGGTTACCAGACCGATCAAGAGCAGATCAGTGAGGTTCCCAAAAACCTACTGGATGCTCCCTGATCGGTCACCGGACCGATCAGGAGAAGAGCAGCAGGGGAACCCAACCCACTTGTGAGCTCCCTGATCGATCACCAGACCGATCAGGAGCTGTGCAGTGAGTAAAACGCATACTCCCTGATCGGTCACCCGACCGATCAGTCATCGCTGGATCGGTCACCAGACCAATCCACGAAGGAGCACCGTGCCAACTTCCCTGATCGGTCACCAGACCGATCCAGGCAAGCCCAAATGCACTCTAAGTCACGAGAACAAGCCTCCAGCTCTTCTCTGACTCGTGCCATGCTCAGCTTCACTCACTGGGACTTCAACCTAACCCTCCAAGCTAGGACCTGGCTTCACTCACCAGGGTTTCGGTCACCCGGCTTCACTCACCGGGATTTCAACCTAGCTTCACTCACTAGGATTTCAATCACCTGGCTTAACTCACCAGGACCCGGCTTCACTCACTAGGATTTCCAAACACCTGGCTTCACTCACCAGGACCCGGCTTCACTCACTGGGATTTTCATCACCTGGCTTCACTCACCAGGACCCGGCTTCACTCACTGGGATTTTCATCACCTGGCTTCACTCACCAGGACCCGGCTTCACTCACCGGGATTTCATCCAACCTAGCCCTCCAGGCTAGGACCTGACCCTCCAAACCAGGACTTTTTCACCTAACCCTCCAAGTTAGGACTTTTCACCTAACCCTCCAAGTTAGGACTTTTCACTTAGCCCTCCAAGCTAGGACTTTTCACCCAACCCTTCCGAATTAGGACTTTCAACACCTAGCCCTCCAAGCTAGGATTTTCTCACATGCCAGCGTCCGATCTCCCAATCCACCTGGACTTAACCCAAATTCAATCAAACTTGAATCAAACTTAAATCGATGTCAAACACCAAAACAACAATCAGGGCCAGACTGCATCAACAATCTCCCTCTTTTTGTTGTTTGACACCCCGATTTAAGTTTAGGCATTAAATGATCAATTGAAGGCAGTTCAATTATCGTAAGGGAATCAAAATCCTCCCCCTACAATAACCCTAAACTTAATCCACCATTTTCTCCCCTTGTCAAACTTCGAAAAGGGTATGGTTATTAAGTTTGAACATACCTCCCCCTCAAACACGGATCTCTCCCCAAACCCAGAATAATCAAAGGTGAAATTTTTGAATTGCATATGAGAGGCATATACTATAAATGTATCATGGCAACAATGTATACGCATCATATGGCAATAAGTGTGAATTGCACATGTAAACATATACAGAAATATATCATGGTCAAACATGTATATGTTTCATATGACAAGTAATAATGCAGCTTCATCAGAATTAGCATTCCATAACCGGGGAGTAGACTCTATTGATATTCGATATTTCAGAAAAAAAAATTTCTGAAACACGACATTAAGAACAAGAGTCATGACTCAACAAACCCTTTCTTATGAATTTGAACATTCCAACATAGGTTTGTATCAAATCAATAGTTTAATACTTGATGTTTCAGAAAAATTTCTGAGAATCAAGCATCTTAAAAATTCCTACCCTTCTTTGAACACTTGAACCAACTTGTACTCACTTAGTACCAGGTTTGTACCAATGAAGGATCAAGTCTATTTCAATTGTACTTGGTTTGTATCAGATTTGTGTGTGGTAGTATAGTCAGGTAATCTGATACAACTCGATGCAAAGTGATTGGTCTGGAAAGTTTTTGGATCAAATTGGAACGATCTGGGAGTTCCTTGATCAGAGTTGATCTGATCGATCATAGGACCGATCAGAGGGATCCCTGATCGGTCGGTGGACCGATCTGGGTTCAGACAGAAGGTTTTTCAGTTTCAGATTTTAGAAATCGATTTCAGCAATTCTGAAATCAGGTTTGTTTCAATTCTTAGTCATTCCCAAACTCCTAATTCAATTGATTTTAATTACTTTGGTTCCAAACATGGGGTCTCTTAACCAAATGTTATTCCATATCAAGAATTAAGAGTTTCTATGAGGAGAAACAACACATGTTTGTATCAATTTTGATGAATACGTTCTATGTATGAACTTGAGTCTCAAACACAGGTTTATATCAAAGCATGATTAGTGGGAAATCAAACAAGTCATGGAACTTAAAACATCATAACCTATGTGATCATGTTGTTCTTAACCAAAATTAGGTTTGTGCCAATTCCAATGGATGATTAAAATTCCAAAACATGCTTATTTCACATCATAATCAATTTAAACTATGTGTTCATCTTGTTCTTAATCAAAATGGGCATGTCATAGATTAATGTTAATCACACACACAGTAAGATCATGACATACTCAACTAAATTTATCTCCAAAGTATTGAATAACACTTAAGCCTAAGATATGTCACAAGTTATTACAAATATTTTTGCTAACTTCAAGATTTACAGTGAACTACAGAGTTCAATCCTAATCATGGCATATTGAAGCTAAAACTCATGGATTGAGTTGAAAGGTCATACTTCCAAGTGTGTATTAAGGTCATGGTTCCAATTAAGTTTGTATCAAAATGAAGCATAGTATAATGTCGACAGGAAACTATTCATGCTCCTTTGATTACAATGAATTCATCATCATATATTTGTACTTTACTAATAAGAAAATTCACAAACATGTATCTATTTAACTATGGATCACAAAACCATGATGTTGTCTAAATTTATGAAATGTAGGCAATTCCAAAGAAAAATCTAATATTAGACCTCTTGTTGTGATGAATGACAGTTTATCTCAATTCATGGGTTTGGAGCACCCAATATCAACCTCCCATGTTGATAGATGCTCCCCCTCAAATAATGCTTATACAATTCTAAAGATAGAAGTTTTAGATACCCAAATTTTGGGACCTAATGCATCAACAATGAGGGACTTTGGCACCCATGCATTAGTCATTTTCTTTTTGACTTTTTTGTTGGGAACGAGATGGCTAGAGAGGGGGGGTGAATATAGCCAACACTTTTCCTTTAAAGAGCTTAGCAATATTTCTGCACTCAAACTATCAGCAGCACAGCGGAAGAAGCAAGAAAATAGCAGAGCAATGCAGTAAACAAAAACAGAGATGAAAACTAACAGTCGATAGCTACCAAGATCGCTAACAGGAGGGTTTACAAGGTTCGGGGATAACTTGCCCCTACTCCTTGGCGTGCCCTTAAGGTGGGCGATCCCTTGATCGTCGGCAGATCAAGCCCCGGTGATCACCGGATAAATCAGCAACCTCCTTCTCGGTGGAGAAACCTCTCCACAGCGTTTCAATCAAATATAAGTGTTTAAGCTCAATGAAACTACAAGAAAGATCTTACTCAAACCCTTGACAAGGACAAGAACACAGCAAGCTTCCTTGAGCTCCACCCAGTGGCGATCTCACGCAAGAAACCTTCCCCGTGTCTTCCCACTGTCGGACTCCAAGCTTCTTGTTCCTTCCTTCAAGGCTCAAGTAAAAGATGGTTGCTTCTCAATTGCTTGCTCAAAAAGTGATGAAGATCGCAAGAACACAGCAGCAAGTTGTGGAGAACTCAAGGCACGGCAAGAACACCTCTTTTTCAAGACTTGCTTCCACGAAGCTATACACCGCCCTTTTGATTCTTCACAAGGTGACAACATCTCTGTAGCTCCCAGCTACTCATCTGCCAACGCCAGCCTCTACTGAGCTATCTCTGGACTCACTGAGCTTCCCTCAGTCAAGCTCCAGTCTCCGCTCCAGTCTGCAGCTCGCCGTTGCAACCTGAGATGGGAAAATGGACAAACCTGCTCCAAGGAAAGCTCTCTTTGACTTCTCCTTGAGTGTTTGAATTCTCCCCTGTCACCTGAAACTTACTCAGAGTATTAGAGCAGCAAATCAAACAGCATATCAAATATCAGAGGAAAGTGGCAGCGAATCGGTTGAGTTCAGACGCGATCAGAGCGTCTGACAATGCAATTTGAATTAAAGTGATCGGTCACCTGACCGATCAGAGAGCCTCCTGATCGGTCACCAGACCGATCAGGCTGGTTCCAGACCGATCAGGCTTCGTCCTGATCGATCCCCAACGCTCAATTAGAAATCGCGATTTCTTTGAGATTCTCCTGGACCGATCACCAGACCGATCCCAGGTCTTGGATCGTTCACCGGACCGATCCACCCTTATATTGGGTGATTTCTGAGTTTCGCAGGCTAAGCCTTCTGATCGGTCACCGGACCGATCAGGCAGCCTCCTGATCGGTCACCAGACCGATCAGAACCTGACCAGACCGATCAGGCTCCGTCCTGATCGATCATAGAGAGGAACCTGCGATGCTTGATCATTCTCCGGAATGATTTGCACAGTAAACCTGATCGGTCATCAGACCGATCAGGAGCAGTTCAGCAAGGGAACTCAACCTCACTGCTCGCTTCCTGATCGGTCACCAGACCGATCAGGAGCCAGTCAATGGGTGAAACGCATGCTCCCTGATCGGTCACCAGATCGATCAGGAGCAGCACAGTAGGTTCCCAACCTCACTGTGTGCTCCCTGATCGGTCGCCCGACCGATCAGTCATCGCTGGATCGGTCACCCGACCGATCCACGAAGAAGCAGCATGCCAAAATCCCTGATCGATTACCAGACCGATCCAGGGACTCAAACTCAGCCCTCCAAGCTAAGTTTCCATCCACCTTAGCCCTCCAAGCTAAGGATTTTCCATCTAACTCTCCAAGTTGGGAATTTGCACCTAACCCTCCAAGTTAGGACTTTTCACCTAGCCCTCCAAGCTAGGACTTTTCACCTAGCCCTCCAAGCTAGGACTTTTCACCCAACCCTTCCGAGTTAGAACATCATCCAACCTAGCCCTCCAAGCTAGGCACCTGACCCTCCAAGCCAGGACTTTTTCACCTAATTCTCCAGGATGGGAATTTGCACCTAACCCTCCAAGTTAGGACTTTTCACCTAGCCCTCCAATCTAGGACTTTTCACCCAACCCTTCCGAATTATGACTTTTCCAACACCTAGCCCTCCAAGCTAGGATTTTCCACACTTAACCCTCCAGGTCAGGACTTTTCAACACCTAGCCCTCCAGACTAGGATTTTCCATCCCTTGCCTGATCCTCGACCAGGACTTCATCATAATCATCATAATCAACCTAAACTAAAATCGATGTCAACACCAAAACAACAATCAGGGCCAGACTGCATCAACAATCTCCCCCTTTTTGTTGTTTGACAATCCGATTTTAAGTTTAGGGATTTCAATCAATATTCCAACTTTAGAATCATAGGGGAATCCAGATCCTCCCCCTACAAAATGGTCATTCTAAACTTAACCAATCCACACTCTCCCCCTTTGTCGAACACCGAAAAGCGACAAGAGGGACTGTTAAGATTAAAATAAACTCCCCCTCAATCCTAGAGGTATCCCAACTCATCAAAAATGTGATAGTTTGTGGAATAACCATACGAACTCATGTGAAAAGGATATAGCAAGACATAGCAATCACATGCATCATATGAGTATGAAATATAAACCCATGCCGTAATATTCATAAGTATCAAATAGACATGGCAATGTAAACATGAATATGGCAATCGAACAACCATGCAGATAAAATGCACATAATCAACATGGCATCAACAATAAATATACTCAAAGTAGAAAGGCATGTCAGGTAAAAGCAGATAAGTCAAAGCATAAAATAGTCAGTCAAGTAGCAAAATATGTGTGACACAAGGTCACAACAATCAAGTCACAGGGCATACATCCCTAACGTCATACAACATCGTCATCAGAATCATCAATATATATGATATCCCTGGGTGAAGGGCCACTGGGAGACACACCATCAGGAAACGTATAATGATACCATTCTTCATACCATCTGTCCTGGAAGGCACCCATCTCAGAGACATCAGAGGCCAGGACATCAACCCGGCGATCAAAAGACTGGAACTCGGAGCGGACCTCCTGTCGCCAGAGCTCAGAGATATGCAATTCGTGCTCTAGCTTCTGCTCTATCTCCGCTACTTGCCAGCGTAGATCAGGAGCCCACTCATCATAATCGGCAGTAGTAGCTAGCGCCCCCGGGTCACGGGCTGCTCTTGGTGGCTCCCCTGCATGCTGGCGAGCCTTCCACCTTAGCCCCTGAGGCCCGAGAACAATGCCGGACTGAGCAAGCATGCGATGATCCAGATGGCAGTCCTGTCGGATCATGGGCACAATACGGCCCTGTGAAACATCAATGCCAACCGACGCCAGCCAGGCAGTGATGATGTGGCCGAATGGCATATAGACCGACTGGGATGAAGGCATACTGTGTACGATGATAGAGAAGTAAACCGAAGCCACTGGGTCAAAATCTAGCTGCTGATGCAACCCGTAAAGCATCAAGCAGTGGAACGGTCGAATCTCATCGAGATGTTTCGAGGTAGTGGGAAGGAGACAATTGGTGATGACTTTAAACAACACATAGTCAACAGGGGAGAGACGAAGAGCAGGAAACGTGGGAAAGTCACGGGTGCACTCACCAGAACCCCCTGGCCTGGGGTGGCCTAGGAAGTACTCATAGATGGAATCGGGAGTCACTCCATCGAAGGGCACTGGAAGAGGGTTAGGAGGGAATGGATAGAGAAAGAAATCATTGTCGGACCGGCGACAGCCGAGAAAGTCAGTGAAAATAGATCGATTGAAATCGAGATCGATACCAGCAACACGGGTTTTCCATCCCGTGCCCTCTCCACTCACCATGTTACTATAGAACTCAGAAACCAAATCAAGGTTGATCGGTCCTTCAAAGTGCAATATTGGTTGAAGATTATAAAATTCAATTCGTTGTCGGATTGTCGGACAGTGTTCATAGATAAAAGTTGGGTCTATATTTCGACACGGCATGAGTTTAAAATTATACCACTGGAATTTGAGAGCATGACCGATACTCTGAAATCGAGTATGTGGGGGAGGTGGAGACCTTGAAGGAGGTGTAGATGAAGAAGGAGTCTTCCCCCTCGAACTACCCTCCGCTACCTCCTTTCCCTTAGATGACTTTCTAATGAGGTTTGAATTGACACAGAAATCAAATGATTTGGCACAATGGACATGGGTTGAATCACACATACAAGAGTTGATCATCATAGATAATACCCAATCAAGGAAGTAGGGCAGGCGATTTGCAGGCGACACACGCGATTTCATCGCGCGCGAACTTTTTTTCGCCGGCGGCTTGGCCGCTGACTGCTGATTTCTGCTGCGATGTTATCTTCTATCCCTCCGCTGATTTCTTTCAAGGCTCCTTTCCCATCGGCACCCATCCGCGATCATGTTTCACATCAAAATAATCTCATCGGAGGGGCGACGCCAGAGAGTGAAATTTTGCTGGCAAATGCTAAACCTAATTTGGGTTCTACAGCTATTGATGGAGCTCTAGATGGTACTACATCTCAAGTAAATCTGAAATCAAAAGCTTCGTATGCAGCTGCCGTGAATCTTTCCTCTCCCAGATCGTCCAAGAAGATCTTTGTGGATGTTGGAGATAATTACAAGCCAATTACAATTTACAATAACAAACCAGGAATTTTTTACTCTGAGGATGAAATTTCAGGTATGGCGTCTCCCTATCAATTCTCGTTAATTGGCAAATTCTCAAGTTGGCGACCGAATCAAGCAATCATCGAGCAAGCTTTTAAAAATTTTGGGCTTTCTAGCTTCTACAATATCCGATTGCTACGCTCTGGGTACATTTTTATACATCTTACCTCAAATGAGGATATGGCGAGGATTTGGTGCCGAGGAGTTTGGTCTATTGGAGGTGTTCCACTGCGAATTTTCAAGTGGTCGCCTCATTTTTCCTATGATGTTGAGTCTGCTGTGGTTCCTATTGGATTCAGTTGCCGGATCTCCCTATACATATGTTTAACAAGCATAGCTTATATTCAATGGCAAGAATAGTTGGGAACCCAATTAAGATGGATGAAGGTACAGCAGAAGGCACAAAACTCTCTGTTGCTCGCATCTGTGTGGAATTTGATATGTTGAAACCCAGAATTGAAGAATTTTGGATTGGCATAGGGGATGAGAAACGCTTCAGAAAGTTCTTTATGAAAAATTACCTAAATATTGCATGGATTGTATGCACTTGGGCATTCAGTAGAAGAATGTTATGCAAATGGGAACAAGCCAAAACCAATATGGTTAACTGAAGAAAAACAAACGATATGGAGTAGATTTGAGACCCCAGTTTAATACAAAGACAGTTCATAATACAGGACCTTATTTCTCAGAAGAGCAGTCATTTGGTATGGATTTGAAACAAACTGAGAAACAAAAATGGGTCCTGAAAAAGAAGTTCATAAACATCAGTGAAAAAGAAGGAAATGTGGCAGATAAATCTACAAATCGTTTTCAGCCTTTGACTGATTTAGATATTGGTGATCATGATGTTAATGGCTCCTTTATTGCAACTCAAATTGCTCCAAGCAGTGAAACACAAAAATGCAATGAAGAAAATTATTTTGTCTGAGGGTAATCAAAATACAAAAATAAGTAATGGGAATGAGACTGAGCAGATAGTTATTCCAGCAGAGGAAAAGGATGATTGCGCAATATTTTCAGAAAATGAAGCAAACTTTTCAGCTCTCTCAATAGAAGAAAATCAGCAAGATATTACAAGTGTTCAGCCCTGGATTGTGCATAACGTAGCTAATAGTGATACTATAACTAAATCATTTGTGGAAGTGGAAGACATGAATAATGACTGCGGAACATCTACATAGATCATCTTCCTGCAATTTAGCAGACTTGGCAAATCAAAATATAAGTAAAGGTAAAGGGATAGGGAAAGGGAAAAATTCCCTAAAGCTTCTGCCCCTTTTTCAATTGACCTGGATGAATCCCGAAGAGTCACCAGAAGTAAGGCACAAAATCAAAATGCTTTTTCTGCTAATCTTTGCTAATGGCGGGTATCATTTGGAACATTAGAGGTATTGGGAATGAAGCTTCATTAAATAGAACTCATTTTCTAAAAGAAAAGTATCATTTGAATTTCTTGGCTATTCTTGAACCTTTTATTAAGCTTGAAGTGAATATCATCACTAGGCGATTAGGACTTGCTAACATCATTTGCAACTGCTCCGGGAAAATTTGGTTTTTATTTGATTCAAATATTGATTATGAATTAATTTTGGATCATGAGCAGCTTCTTCATATGAAAATAAGTTCTCATATCTTCCCTATTACAATGTTTATTACAGTGGTTTATGCTAAATGCTCTCAATCAGATAGAGTTGCTCTTTGGGAGAAACTCTTAGAAATTAAACCTGACGATTCTGAATTTTGGTTAATTGGTGGTGATTTTAATGTTATCTCTAGCCCAAGTGAACATTCTAAAGGCTATATCTCAAAACCAGGTCCAGTTAATGACTTTAATTCATTCCTTATGCTAGCTGGCCTAATGGATGCAGGTTTTGTTGGTGATAGATACACTTGGACAAATAATAAAATCTGGAAACGTTTGGATAGAGTTCTTTTATCTTCTTCATGGAACACAAAGGAATTGCTAGTTCGGGTTGAACATTTAAATAGAGCTGTTTCTGATCACTGCCCTCTGCTTATTACTTTCCCTACTTTCCAAAACCCATTGCTTCATTTCGCTTTCAAAACATGTGGATTGAACACTGCAATTTCTTCAAACTGTTTCCCTGAACTGGAGGCTGCCGATTGCTGTAACAGGTCTCAGGAAGCTGCAATCTAAGTTAAAAAGGTTGAAAGAACACTTAAAATGGTGGAATTGGGAGGTCTTTGGCAATATTCATGAAAATATCAATAAAGCAGAAGAAGAATTTACAGAAGCTGAAAGAAATTTTGACTCGGTTCCTTCGGATGCTAACAAAATAATTAAAGCCAAAAACAAGCACATCTTTTCAATGTGCTTCACATGGAAGAAATTTATTGGAAACAAAAGGCAGCAGTAAAGTGGTTCTCAGAGGGTGAAAGAAATACCAAATTTTTTCATAATTTGGTTAAAAAAAACGATTGGCTAATAGGATTTTTAGAGTTTGGGATGAAGGAATTTGTTTGGACAAACCTGAGCTAATTCAAAACTCGTGTTCGACATATTTTGAGAAGTTATTAACAGGTGATTCCTTTAATTGTAATAATATTAGTTTTGATCACATTCCTTCTTTGATTAACTCTGATGAAAATGCTAAATTGTCTATGCTTCCGGATTTGGAAGAAATAAAATGTACTATTTGGGAAATGTCTATCAATAGTGCGGCAGGTTCGGATGGTTTCTCAGCTCAATTTTATAGATCCTGTTGGGATATTATTAAGGATGATATATTGGAAGCTGTTTTGGATTTTTTTCGGGGAAGCTCAATGCCAAAAGGTATGTCGGCTACCACAATCATTTTAATTCCAAAAATAGACAATGCTCAGCAATGGAAGGATTTTAGGCCGATTAGTCTATGTAATGTTTCAAACAAGATTGTCTCCAAGCTATTAGCCTCAAGATTGAGTAAAATTATGTATAAAATTATTTCTCCTTCACAAAGTGGATTTGTTTCAAGCAGATTGATTTCAGATAACATTTTATTGGCTCAAGAGATTAATCATAAACTGAACTATCATGTCAGAGGTGGCAATTTAATTTTGAAGCTAGATATGGCTAAAGCTTTTGATAGAGTTCAATGGGCATTTCTTTTTAATGTCATGGAAGCTTTTGGATTCTCAGCTGATTTTATTGGGCTTATCAAACGTTGTATTTCAGAATGTTGGTTTTCTGTTAAAGTCAATGGGCTCCTGTCTGGTTTCTTCCATTCTAGAAGAGGTCTGAGGCAAGGTGATCCCATTTCTCCCTTACTCTTTATCATAGCAGCAGAATTTTTATCTAGAGGTTTGGATGCTCTGTTCAATAAATATTCTCAGCTTTACTTCACTCTGGGATGCGATTTCAGAATTTCTCATTTAGCATATGCAGATGATATTGTGATCTTTATGAATGGGGCAATCAACAATGTAAAGCGCATCAAGAAATTTTTAAAGGATTATGAGATTTGCTCGGGCCAATCTATCAATGAGGGCAAAAGCTAATTTTTTCCTTCTAAAAGCATCTCAGCCTCCAGGAAAAATTCAATTGCCTGCACTACTGGTTTTATGGAAGGACAACAGCCTATGGTCTACTTGGGTGTTCCTATCATTGCTGGAAAAAGAAAATCTAGTCATTTTCATTCTTTAATTGAGAAAATCAATAAGAGGCTAATGGGTTGGAATATCCAAAATCTGACTTATGGTGGCCGTTTACTTCTCATTCAAAGTGTATTAACTTCAATCCCATTCTACATTTTGCAGGTTTTACTCCCTCCACTGACGGTCCAACACCATATAGAAATGATATTCGCAAATTTTTTTTGGGGTTTGACCAGTTCAAAAAAGAAGTTCCATTGGATAGCCTGGTCTGATAGTTGCTCACCAAAACTGGAAGGAGGCTTAGGTATCAGGAAATTATCAGATATTGCCACAGCTACTGCAATGAAGCTTTGGTTTAGATTCCGGGAACAAAGCACTCCTTGGGCAGCCTTCCTACTGAAGATGTATTGTAGATCATCTCCTATTTCTGTGGCTTCGACTAATTGGAGGTCATCCCCTTGTTGGCGCCGCCTTATCAAGATTAGGCGTTTAGCGGAGGAAAATATTGGTTGGCTTATTGGTAATGGAGATATAAATTTCTGGTATGATGCTTAGCTTGATCAAGGGCCATTATATCAAACTTGTAAGGTGGTGGGAAATCCAAATTGGAAAGTATCTGATTTCTTCAGTAATCATGGGTGGAACTCTGATAAATTGAGAAGCTCAGTCCCAGATCACATCATTGAGGAAATAATGGAAATTGATATGCCTAAGAGTTTAGAAAATGTTAGATCAGATGAGAAGAAGTTAAGCTGTCATGACAACATCCTTTGGAAACCGACCCCCAATGGCAAGTTTACACTAAAGTCGGCTTGGAATTACATCAGATTGGTACTGCAACCTGCGGAAGTATGGAAAGCCTGCTGGAGTAAGATCCTTTCTCCTAGCATTTCGATTTTCATATGGCGTTTTGTTAAAAAAAGGTTACCATTGGATGATATATTACAACAAAGGGGAATTGTTTTGGCCTCTAAATGTCAATGTTGCAATAATGTTGAATCTTGGGATCATTGTTTTTTCACTGGCCCGATTGCTAAGGAAGCTTGGAAACATTATTCACAATTATTTGGGGTTGACAGATATCAAATATTGGAGCATTGGAGGATAGGAAATTCTTGGGCTAAAGAGGGACATGTCAGAGAAGTGATACCATTACTGATTTTCTGGTTTCTATGGTGTGCTAGAAACGATTCTAAGCATCGAGATATCAGACCTCTAGCTAACAAAGTTATATGGAAAGTCAGCTCTTATATACAGCTAGCTATGACAGCTGGGCTGATCAAGGCTAATCAATGGAAAGGGTGCAGCAAGGCAATGAGTGCTATGGGTTTCCAGATGTATAACAGAGTGACTACTAATATCTCTTTAGTGTATTGGAAGATGCCGAAACATGGAATCTTTAAGGTTAATACAGATGGAGCTTCAAAAGGTAATCCAGGCCCTGCTTCTTATGGTGCTATTGTCAAGAATCATGAAGGTTGTATTGTATTAGCAAGGTATGGTTATATTGGTATTGCTTCGAATGTCAAAGCTGAATTAGTTGCTATATTGAAAGGTTTAGAATTATGCTTGCACAATAACCTTACTCCTATTTGGCTTGAATCAGACTCCCTAGTGGCTCTAAATTTGTTGAAATCTTCTTTGTTACCATGGAATTACCGCAAGCTTATTATTAAAATTAAAGATATCTTAAGCCAAAATCACATTTGGCTTACACATACATTTAGAGAAGCTAATACAGCTGCCGATTACCTTGCTAATCAAGGTTTTCATTCCTCTGAAGAAAAGATTTTAGGTATTGGTGACATAGATAAAATGCTTCATGGCATTTGCAAAGTAGATAGACTAAATATGCCATACATTCGGCTTGTTAAAAAATCAGTGTCTCAGTCAGTCTCATATGCTCTTGATGTCTGAAACTATTCTCAGAGTATCCAATTATTCTGGAGATTCCCTGGCTATCATACCTTATTCCTGCTCGGATGAACTACACAGGAGATGTTATGTTTTAGTAAATGGTTGTTGACAGGTTTCTGTCACATATTTGGTTTATTAATCTGCTTATGTTATCTGATTCATTTCTGATTTTCTGATTAACGAGATCGATGATTGCTTAAAGTTGTATCAGCTTGCTGTTCTGGGTTGTTCAGTAAGCAGTCTGTCAAAGGAGGATCAGAGTCTGCAAGGCAAATGCTGGACTATCAATCTATTACTAATGGTTATTAACCAAATTTTGTGCAGAATTGCTTTCAGAAAATTTTGGTTAAAACTGTCTGTATATGATCTCAAATATCTGGTTTTCTTTGACACTCTTGATAAGAGGTGGAGGGAGTTTGTTTTGCTACTTCCTGACCGAGATAGTACCATGCTCAGTTATAGTATCAGTTTTTAAAAGCCATGACAAAGTCATTAAAAGGATAATGGTATTAGCCGTATGTGGGGTGGATAGATTTATTCATGCTAGATCCACTGTCAGTCGCCCACTAATGGTAATCAAGCAAATTTGCTATCAGAAGCTGCTGTTAAAAATTGTTTAAAAATAGTTCAACTTCCTGAATTTCTTTGGCACTCTATTGTCAGATATTGTTAAGTGATGGGTGTAGTTTTGGTAGTCTTTGCTACTTCCTGCTCAATATAGGGTTATACTCAGTTATAGAATCAGCTTTACTTCTTCATTCTGTCAATGGCTATTGAGTGATGAACATCGAAGGCAACTCTTATTAGAATGATGTAGTATGTTTTGGTTTTTAAGTCTGTGGCACATTGTGTAAATCAGGTGTTCCTTCACTGTAATCCCATTTTAGAAGGTCAGGTTTGGTCCCCCTTCTAAAATTGGGTGTTTCCTCTTCTTGAAATAAAATCCTTCTTTCTATTGAAAAAAAAACAATATTTTTGTTACCCCGTGTATGTGTATGCCTGAATTATTATTTTGAATGTTTCACTTGTATTCCTTTGATCGGGTGTATTGCTTCCGCAGCGCCTACCTGTCTTGGGCGCTTGGGAGATCATGAGGCATCCTGGTTTGTGTCCTTGGTAGGGAGTTTGTAGCAACCCCGACCAAGCCTAAGTACCCCGGGCATTGGCTACACCGCTAGGTATTTGGGTTTTGGGCACTTTGTCGGGCGCGTGCATCCCAGACCAAGCCTAAATACCTCGGGCATCGGCTGCACCTCGAGGTATTAGGGTTTTGGATACTTGGTCGGGCGTGTGCATTCCAGACCAAGCCTAAGTATCCCGGGCATCGACTACTCCGTGAGATATTAGGGTTTTGGGTACTTGGTCGGGCGTGTGCATCCTAGACCAAGCCTAAGTACCCCGGGCATCGCTTGCACCGTGAGGTATTAGGGTTTTGGATACTTGGTCGGGCGTGTGCATCCTAGAACAAGCCTAAGTACCCCGGGCATCGGCTGCACCATGAGGTATTAGGGTTTTGGATACTTGGTCGGGGGTGTGCATCCCAAACCAAACTTAAGTACCCCGGGCATCGGCTGCAACGCGAGGTATTAGGGTTTTGGGTACTTAGTCGGGCGTGTGAATCCTAGACCAAGCCTAAGTACCCCGGGCATTGGCTGCACCGCGAGGTATTAGGGTTTTGGATACTTGGTCAGGCGTGTGCATCACAGACCAAGCCTAAGTACCCCAGGCATTGGCTGCACCGCTAGGTATTAGGGTTTTGGGTACTTGGTCGAGCGTGTGCATCCCAGACCAAGCCTAAGTATCCTGGACATCGGTTGCACCGCGAGGTATTAGGGTTTTGGGTACTTGGTCGGGTGTGTGCATCCCAGACCAAGCCTAAGTACCCCAGGCATCGGCTGCACCGCGAGGTATTAGGGTTTTGGATACTTGGTCGGGCGTGTGCATCCCAGACCAAGCTTAAGTACCCTGGGCATCGGCTGCACCACGAGGTATTAGGGTTTTGGGTACTTGGTCAGGCGTGTGCATCCCAGACCAAGCCTAAGTATCCCGGGCATCGGCTGCACCGCGACGTATTAGGGTTTTGGGTACTTGGTCGGGCGTGTGCATCCCAGATCAAGCCTAACTACCCCGGGAATCGGCTGCACCGCGAGTTATTAGGATTTTGGATACTTGGTCGAGCGTGTGCATCCAAAACCAAGCCTAAGTACCCCGGGCATCGGTTGCACCGCGAGGTATTAGGGTTTTGGGTACTTGGTCGGGCGTGTGCATCCCAGACGAAACCTAAGTACCCCGAGCATCGGCTGTACCACGAGGTATTAGAGTTTTTACTCTTCCGGTAGTACATTGATACTCTTGAGGAGGCGTCACCTTTTATTACTTGAGTTAGCTACAAGGCAGAAAAAATACACAAAATGACGTTTATTATATAATGCAAATCTTACCGGGACAGGGAGAGTCAGAGACGATTGCCTAGCTCGGGCCACCCTAATACTGACTCTTCTCCTTATGTGCATGACCTCGATCAGCTAGCCCTCAAGACCCCTTGGGTTCTTCCGGGACTCTGTTCGGACCTCCCCCGTTGTAGCATCGTCGAGATACCAGCTAATCTCCCTTGACTTCCACCACCCGGTCGCCTACCGGGAACTTTATCTTCTGGTGGTACACAAAGACCACTGCCTAGAAAGTGCTGAGCGCAGGTCGGCCCAAGATGACGTTGTAGGAGGAGAGCACATCCACGATCAAGAAGGGAGTCCTTCTGGTCCTCTCCAGTGCGTCACTTCCCAAGGAGAGCGACAGGGAAATATGCCCTATCGGTTGTATTCAATACCCCATAAAGCCAAACAGTGTGGTCAAGACCGGGAGCAGTTCCTCTTCATCAATCTGCATTTGTTCGAAAGCCGCTTTATACAAGATGTTCACGGAACTCCGTGTGTCTTCAAAGATGCGCTTAACCTCGTAGTTAGCAATATGAACTACGATCACTATGGCGTCTTCATGGGGAGCTTCCACTTCTTCCAGGTTGGCGAGTCCAAAAGATATTGTAGGGTCGGGTTCCTGACTCTGGCTGGTTCCAATGGAGTAATTTTCTAGTGCCTGGTATTAGACTTCCTTGCCCGGTTGGAGTCCCCTCCAGTAGGTTCTCCGGAGAAGACTCCCACATGACCCGAGGGCGGACCACGCATGGGGGTCTTGCCCTTCTGGGGATCTCTTTCTAAGGAGAGAGATCTTCGAGGTGCAGGCCCCCGACTCCTACCTCGCGATCGTGATCGAGTCCGATGTCGGGCCTCATTTTCCCCAGCATGCTGTCGTCGAGGAGAAAAGCTTCGCCTTGGCGACCTTCTGCGATACCCCGACTTATTCCACATTGTTCGAGGTTTGGTATCTGTCTCCTCGCTGAACTTCTTCTTCAAGGCATGACACTCCTCGATGGAATGTGTCGAGCTGCCATGATAACTATAGTACCTTGGTGATGGCTCCGGCTGCTCGGTGTCTACCGTCTCAACCAGTCGCGCCAACCAGCCCACTTGTCCTTACCCAGGGTGTATATCTTTTCCCCGAGCTGGAGCCGAGGGCTCCCTCCTGTTTGATAGGGGAGCCGCCGGAGAGGGGGCTCCGACCGGATCTTTATGACGAGCGTATTGTACTTCTTCCACATTGACATGCTAGACGGAGCATCCCAGCAAATCATCGAAACTGGCAGGGGGGGCTTCTTGCGCCACCCTGTTAAACCTTTGGATGTACTCCTTGAGTGGTTCCTTAGGCTTCTGTTTGAAGGCGAATAAATTAAGTGTCGTCTTCTGGTAGCGACGGCTGCACGTGAAATGGTGAAGGAAGGTTGTCCTGAACTCCGCGAAGGAGTTGATGGAACCCTGTGGCAACCTCTGGAACCACCGCTGAGCTGCTCCGGCCAGGGTGTTTAAGAACACCCAACACTTCACATCGTCAGTATACTGGTGCAGGAGTGCAACGTTCTCGAATTTGCAGACGTGATCTTCTGGATCCATCTTCCCATCATAATCAGGGATCCCCGGCCCGCAAAACTGCTTTGGCATGGGGTCTTCGACAATCTCGGATGAAAAAGGTGTAGAGGAAACCTTATGGGAGGTCTTGGGTTTATCCCTCTTTTCCTGTCCCTCTACGTGCCTCTGGGCGCTGGAGGCCACTGAGTGGGCCTTATCAATGTATCCAGGAGACTCTCTTTGGGGGCTCGGGGTTGCTCCGTCCCGTCGCCCCACCGGGGGGACGGATCTCCATGAATGTGAGACGGAGACTCTGGGGATCTCCTCCCTCGCAGGATCCTCTTGTTGCGAGGCAGCCTGTTCGACTTGGTGTTGCTCCATCGCCTCTTTAATGGCGTTGGCTACTAGACGATCGAGTTCCTCTCTGGTAAGGACAAGGGGTTGCCCCTCCAGTCCTGCCATCGATGCTCCTTCAGGTGCTTTGCTAGTTTCCTATAGACGACGCCAAATTTGTTCCGGAAGGAGTCGACGACGATGGCCAGTCACCAAGGTTCTGCCCTCGTGCAGGTCGCTGTGGCGAGGAGGAACTCCGCGCCCTGTGAGATCAACACGAGCGTTAGGGGACACGCCGGAAGGGGTCCGGCGGAGTCCACTCCGACGGTCAAGTCAGTGTATTGCGGTAGGGTAAAGATAGCAGGAAAGAAAAATGCGTGTAAAGTTGTGAGAGCATACCCCCCTTACCGGAGGGGTTGGACTACCTTTTATGCTGAGGGCGGTAGACTGGGCGCATCTCCTCGTTTAGTGCCACGTCTCCGTGATTTATGTCATTTCCCCCCTTCTTTCAGCGGTTACTGGATGGCTTTTGAAATGGTCTGCGTCGTTATTACGTTTCGGCCCGTTGCGACATTTAAGGGTCATGATGATTTCTTACGACGGAGAGACTTATCTATAGGTCCATAAAAAGGGGGGAGGAGGGGATCTTAGATTGAAAAACATGAGATGGAATCAAACTTACAGTGATCTCCTTTGCTTCTTCTTCCTCTGTTTCGTGTGTCTCGATTTCTTGCTGTCGCGCGATCAATCACCAAGAACTAATCACAATCTGCCACAAACCAAATCCCAGATGCTGCGATTCTTTATCGCGTGCCTTGGATTGCATTTGGACGCAACTTATATAAGAGGAAGATGTCTCTTCTGTTGGTGCAGAATGCACCAAAGTCAAACCTGTGTTTTGATAATGGCAACAAAGGTCAAAAGTTATGTCTTACTTGTTGTCTAACAAGTTACCCTAGTGTACAGGAAAAGACCTAGCGAAGGACAGCTAGGCACTAGCGAAGGAATGCCAGGGCAAAAAGCCCTAGCGGTCTGCACTGGCGAAGGAATGTCAGAGTCAAAAGCCCTAGCGAAGGAATGCTAGCCACCTGGCGAAGGAATGTCAGGGTAAAAAGCCCTAGCGAAGGACTGCTAGGCACCGGGCGAAGGACAGCTCGGCATCCAAGCCCTGGCAAAGGACCGCCAGGCAAAAGTCCAACCAAAGGAGCGGTTGGCATCAGGTAAATTCTCCCGAGAGGAGTAGGTGAGGACGCGTTCCCCGTCGAGGGAACAGTAGGCATCGGTTTGACCTAGGACTCCATTTTGGAGACCAAAGTCAGAACCAAGACAGCTAAGGCTGTATAAAATAATAGTTAATTGTGTTATTGTGTTTTGGACTAACCCTGGATGCAGGACCGAAGGAACGTGTATCTGCAACTCAGAGAGCCTCAAAGGAGTGAGGCAGCAGCTGAGTAAGGCGCCCTGAGTGTCCAGGGCGCCCTCAAGGTGAACCAGAACCAAGCGAAGTAAAAAGGGCTTCAGCTGCTTACTGAGCAAGGCGCCCTCAGCAGTGAAGGCGCCCTCGTCAGCGAAGGCGCCCTCAGCAGCCAAGGCGCCTCCGGCCCAAGACTGCGAAGCTTCAGCTTTATCCACAGCCGAGATTTCTGCGCGGAGGAAGTCAGCCAAGGCGCCCTCTACGACCAAGGCGCCCCCGTGGTCAAACTTGATCCCTGTTCGAGCGGGATAGAAGTTGACCGAGCGATCTGCAGATCGCTTGACACGTGGCAGGGCGCCCCCGACGTCCAGGGCGCCCTAGGTGCTATAAATAGCACCCCTCGACCCCAAGCTTCATATCAACTTCATTCCAAAGCTTCTACGCTCTTCTGTGCTCACGCCTTGTCCCGGAAACTGCCCAACTCGAGCGACGACGTCCTGCTACTCCGGAAAGTCAACTTACAACCGGACGTCGGTAAAAGAAGAGATTTTATTAAAAGTATACAGTGCTGTACTTATAAATCTATTCTTTTGTAAACTGATTTTGCGTTCATATAGAATTGCCCAAAGTAAACGATCAACGATCGTGGGCCTTGGAGTAGGAGTCGACCTAGGCTCCGAACCAAGTAAAAAATACTGTGTTCGCGTGTTTTGTTTATTTCCGCTGTGCAAATTACTCTCTCCATAAATTCGAAAAGTTTTTGTCGATATTCACCCCCCCTCTATCGACTCTATCGATCCAACAAGTGGTATCAGAGCGGGGTTATTCAAACTTGGTGCAACCACCAGTTTGAAAATTTCTTTTCGGATTTTCGAATTTTTTTTAAATATTTTTTTCGTTCAATTTTTTTCGTTAATCGAGGTTGGTACAACACCCCTCGATATTTTATTTCCTAATCCAGCACTACTAATCCAAGACCTAGTCTTGGAAAATTTGTTTTTCTGTTAGTTTTTTTGTTATAGATCCAATGGCCATGCAAGAGAGATTCAGCACCGTCAGACCTCCACTTTTCAGTGGAGAAGACTTTTCTTACTGGAAAAGTCGTATGGAGGTCCACCTGAAAACTCAGGTGGATATGTGGATCATCATCCAGTCCGGTCTGGAGATCCCCAAAAGCGCCGAAGGACAACCACAAAGCTACTCCGAATGGGACAACTCCCTTAAACGCAAAATAGAAGCCGACGCAAAAGCGACACAAACCCTACAATGCGGGCTGACAAAGGAAGAACTGAACCGCGTGGGCCCCTTCAATAGTGCAAAGGAGCTATGGACAAAACTGATCGAGCTGCACGAAGGGACTTCAGATACTCAGATCAGCAAGAGGGATCTGCTACTAAACAAACTCTACACTATCAAGATGGCCGACAACGAAACAGCAGCCCAGCTCCACGCACGAATCCAAGAGGTAATGAACGGTCTTCACACAATAGGTGACAAGGTTGAAAACCGTGACCTAATAAGGTATGCTCTAAACGCCTTCCCTAGAAACACGTTGCGGGCATCTATGGTAGATGCATACAAGGTCTCTAGGGATCTTTCTAAAATAAAATTAGACGAATTATTTTCTGAACTAGAACTGCACGAACAAACTAACACCAATATGGTTGAGAAAGGTGTTGCTTTTCTTGCAGGCAAGACTGGAAGAACAACGAAGAAGAAGCCTGAACCTGAAACCGAATCTAACTCAGACTCAGATTCAGAAGAAGAAGAAAGAGATCAAACTAAGCTGGTCCGGCTCGCTCGAAGCTACTACAAGGAGCTGAAGAACCGAACCAACAAACGAAAAACCGGACGAAGAAAGGACGAACCAACTGAACCAGCAAACAAGCCCAATGTGACTTGCTACGAGTGCAAGAAAAAGGGCCACTACAAGTCAGAGTGCCCTAATCTAAAGGAGACTAAAAAGCCGAGAAGAAAGAAGGCACTGCAAGCAACCTGGGACGAGTCTTCCTCAGAAGAAGAAGAAGAGGCACCCCAGTCCAACCTCTTAGCTCTGACCGCCTTAGATAAAGTCGAGACAGAGTCAGAATCAGAACAAGAGGACGGCGAGCTGACCTTCACAGAAGACGGAGAAATTAAGGTAACAGGTTTTAATAAATCACAATTAAGTGAACTAATTTCTTTTCTTTCTCGAGATTTGGCAAAAGCCAAACTCCGGGTCGAAACCCTCCGATAGGAAGTAAAACTCCTGAAAGAGGGAGCTGACTCTAAACCCTTAACCGAGAAGGTTCAGGAAGGAACTCCTACTCAAGTTGAAAAACTTGAAAAGGAGAACTCCTCCCTAAAAACTCAGGTTAAGGATTTTAGAACAGCTTTAGAACGATTTACATCTGGTTCCAAGGGTCTTGACATGATCCTTGGAAAACAGAAATCAGTTCTAAATCGATCCGGACTTGGCTATCGAACCAAATCCCGACAAAGATCATATTTGACTGTACTGAATCAGTCCAGAAGAAAAATTCAGGCATGGGTACCTAAACTGTGCCTGAACCAACCTACTGGATCAAATCAGTATTGGATCCCCAAGGACAAGATTCACATCTTGTCTAACCATCACCGTGGCTTTAGTCCAGGGGGAGCCAAACTAAAAACTATTTTTATTATTAGATAAACTTGTTATTCTTGATTTAAATTGCTTGATTGATTGGTTACTTAATTTCTGCAATATACCATGCTTAGACTTAGGCTAGCTTAAGGACCAAACAAACTTAACTGAAACTTGAAAACATAGTATTGGTTGGAGGTGAGATGATAGTACGTTGGGGAAACCAATTCTAATAAGATCAAGTTTACTTGGTCTCTTTAGACTGGTGAAACCAGCCGAAGCTACCGATCCAAAATCCAAACTAGTTAGACCAGAAATTTTTCAAAAAATAATTTTGAAAATGAAATTTCATTAAAAGGCTTTGTCAAGGAAAGAGTGGATGATCCCATAAGGCTTCGGCCAAAGAAGGCCTAGTGCCTCGCCAAGACCTGGAAGCCAATTTTTGAAATTCAAATTCAAATTAATTTTTGTCAAATTCAAATCTAACACAAAATTTCAGCTAAGTATAGATTTAAACATCTTTTCAAAAGTTTCAAAATTAATTAATTAAATTTTCAAAATTTAATTATCCTTCAAAATTAATCAAAATTTTCAAAATTTTCAAAACTATCAAAACCTGTCTCACAAAAAACCTATAAGGTTAACGTGATTGAAAACCCTAGATTTGGGTGAAACAGACTAGGCAGTGAAACTCAATTTAAGCTATTCCTGATTCTAATTGGATCCAAATCAAGAAAATTCTTTATGCGTAGGAACATAATGATTTGGACCAATGGATGTTGGATAGCGGTTGCTCCAGACACATGACTGGAGACAAATTGAAGTTCACCAAGCTCAAACTCAAAAACCTAGGCTCAGTGGCATTTGGCAATAATGTTACACTCAAGGTAATTGGGTCAGGTAATATTGAGCTAAAATCTGATTTCATTATTAAGAAAGTTCTATTGGTTGAAAACTTTAATTTTAACTTGCTTAGCATAAGTCAGTTTTGTGATTCTGGTTATATAGTTACCTTCAACAATTCCAACTGCCTGATTAGAAATGAACAAGACTCAGAAATCATACTTAAGGGCACTAGGAAAAACAATGTATACACTATAAATCTTCCCCTTATACCCAAATGTATGTTAACACAATTAGAACAATCAAACCTCTGGCATAGGAGATTAGGTCATACCAATTTGAGAACTATCTCAAAAATTACCCAACTTGGCTTAATCAAAGGTATCCCCAAAATCAAAAACAATGAAAACCTAATATGTGAATCATGCAATCAAGGTAAACAAACCAAATCCAATCACAAACTAATCCAGTCTGATTTAACTCAAACCACACTTGAGCTCCTGCACCTTGACCTATTTGATTCACATGGAGCCAAGTCACTAAGCGGGAACCGATACTGTTAGTAATAGTTGATGATTACTCTAGGTTTACCTGGGTTAGGTTCTTAAAAACCAAAGATGAAACCCTAAACCTATTTATTGAATTCTGTAAACTAATTGAAAATCAAAACGACACTAAAATTAAAATACTTAGGAGTGATCACGGGGGAGAATTTGAGAATCAACGGTTTGAGGAATTCTGTAAGATAAATGAGTATTTACATGAATTTTCATGTCCTAGAACCCCCCAACAAAATGGGATAGTCGAGCGAAGGAATAGAACATTACAAGAAGCCGCTAGGGCTATGCTCAACGAATTTAAACTATCAAACCAATTTTGGGCAGAAGCAACTAGTACAGCCTGTTATATCCAAAATAGGGTTTTGATTAACAAACGACACAACAAAACCCCCTATGAACTGTACTACCATAGACTCCCAAACCTACATTACCTAAGGGTCTTTGGGTGCAAAGTCCATATCCTAAACACCAAAGACTATTTAGGAAAATTTCAATCCAAGTCAGACCCAGGTATTTTCCTAGGGTATTCAACCACAAGTAGAGCCTATAGAGCTTACAACAAACAAACTAAGAAAATTGAAGAAATAACAAACTTAATTTTCGATGAAGAAATCAATTCAACATCTAATAATCCAGACCCAATTTCATCAAACTCTGACCAAGAAAATAATGAACAAATTATTGAACCATTAATCGAACCCTTACACGAACTAACTATTGAACCAATGAATGAATCAACTGAACCAAGAATCGAACCAACAAATGAACCAGCCCAAAGAGTCGAGTCAAATAGTGAATCAAACCGACCAGCTGGACATGAAGCTGAACCAAGCACTAGAAGAACAAAGAAACCCAGACTTAGTCACCCAACCGATCAAATTGTGGGTGATCCAACTCTAGGAGTCAGGACTAGATCCTCCTATAGAAACCTTAGTCAAATAGCTATGATATCGAAAATAGAACCCAAAACTATTGATGAAGCCCTACCTGACCCTGATTGGATCATAGCTATGCAAGAAGAACTAGCCCAATTTGAGAGGAACCAAGTCTGGGAACTAGTGCCTAAACCTGAAGGCAAATCCATCATAGATACTAAGTGGGTCTTTAGGAACAAGTTAAATGATCAAGAAGAAATAGTCAGAAATAAAGCCCGCTTAGTAGCAAAGGGTTTCAGCCAAGTAGATGGATTAGACTACGATGAAACATATGCCCCAGTAGCTAGACTTGAGTCCATTAGAATGTTGTTAGCCTTTGCATCCCATAAAGGATTTAAATTATATCAAATGGATGTAAAGTCAGCTTTTTTAAATGGATTCATTAAAGAAGAAGTTTATGTAGGACAACCCCCAGGGTTTGAGGACTTAGACAAACCTAACCACGTTTACAAACTAACCAAAGCATTATATGGGCTAAAACAAGCACCTAGGGCCTGGTATGAACGATTATCAACCTATTTTAAAGAATTTAAACAAGGCGAAATTGACTCAACATTATTTATTAAAACCCTAGGAAAAGATATATTTATTGCCCAAATTTACGTAGATGACATAATCTTTGGATCCACCAACACCAACTTTCTAAAAGAATTTGTCAAAATAATGGAAGATGAATTTGAAATGAGCTTAGTTGGTGAGCTTACATTTTTCCTAGGACTACAAATCAAACAAACTAGGGATGGTAACTATGTTCATCAATTCAAATATGCTAAAGAGTTAATAAAGAAATTTAAAATGGATAACTCTAAAAGCATAAGTACCCCCATGGCCACTAATATAAAAATAGATAGTGACCCTGATGGTAAACCAGTAGACCTTAAACTCTATAGGAGTATGATAGGTAGCCTACTGTACCTTACAGCCAGTAGACCTGATATTCTCTTTGCTGTAGGGATGTGTGCTAGATATCAAACCTGTGCTAAGGAAACACACTTAGCAGCCCTAAAAAGAATACTGAGATATGTAAAGGGCACCCTGAATGTAGGGATTTGGTATCCTAGGACCTCAACTTTTGCTTTAACCGGATACTCAGATTCTGACTATGCTGGCTGTAAGTTAGATAGAAAGAGCACAAGTGGAAGCTGCCAACTGTTAGGTCAGAGTCTAGTTAGTTGGTGCAGCAGAAAACAACACTGTGTAGCTCTATCCACAACTGAAGCTGAGTATGTGGCATTAGGAGAATGTGTGGCTCAACTTTTATGGATGATGCACACACTTAAGGACTTTCAGCTCAACTACACCCAAACTCAAGTATTTATTGACAATATAAGTTCAATTAATTTAACTAAGAATCCAATCCAACACTCCAGAACCAAACATATAGAAGTCAAACATCATTTTGTAAGAGACCATGTAACCAGGGGTGAAATAGTACTCAAGTATATTGACTCTAAATCCAACCTAGCTGATATATTCACAAAGCCCTTACCTGAGTCTGAGTTCAGCTCACTAAGAAGACAGTTAGGATTGTGCTTTGTAGAATAGAGTATCTCGATTTTTTTTACTCTACTTGATTTCAAAAATCAGTTTTCTAAAAATAGAATTTGAAAAATTGCTTTACTCAATTTCAAAATCAGTTTTCATTTTCGACTAAGTTTTATTTTTATTTAAAAACTACCCCCTTTCAAAACTAGGAATTTTTCGAAAATGGACTTAGCCTAGGCCGTAACTCTAGAACTGCATGCACCTATAGACTTAGAAGCCAGCATCTCACAAGCACCTTAGGGTACTTTTGATTGATAACCTAGAAAGGGTTGAGATGCTTAGGTCTTTGCCTTAATTCAAGATGCTTTAAGTCAGTGCATCTGCAGTAATTGGGGCACTAAATACAACTTATACGGCAATCAAGTTAAGTGTCAAGCTTAGAAAATCTAACTTGAACAGAAACACTTAACTTAACTAACCCTAGCAAAAACTATTGTATATAACAGGTAGTAAGTAGCTAATTGGGTTAAACAGGTCCCTACAAAAAAATTGATTGATTTAGTGTAAATCTAACTGGTTCAGTACAGCAAATTATTATTTATTTTTTTTATTCATGCTATATTTATCTGTTTTGATATATGGCAAAGGGGGAGATAGAGATAGGAAAGAGAAAAATTATTTTTTTTCTAAATTTTTCCTTTATTCAAAAAGGTTCAAAAACATACTTATCCTTGATTCAAAAGCTTAAACGTTTTGAAGAAGTACTTAAGTTCTTAAAGCTTTCAAAATTTTTGCTAAGTACTCTAGCTTAGAATTTTTTTTCCCAAGCTTTCAAAATTTTGCTAAGTACTCTAGCTTAGAATTTTTTTCCCAAGCTTTCAAAATTTTGCTAAGTACTCTAGCTTAGAATTTTTTTTTCCCAAGCTTTCAAAATTTTGCTAAGTACTCTAGCTTAGAATTTTTTTTTCCCAAGCTTTCAAAATTTTGCTAAGTACTCTAGCTTCAAAACTCTTTACTCAAGCTTGTCAAAATTATTCTAAAGCTTAAGTTTTTCAAAATTGTTAAGTACTAAAGTGTTTCAAAACCTACTAAGTACTTAAGCTTGTTATATCCTACCGAGTATTTTAGCTAACATTTTGAGTACTTTAAAACTTAAGACTTTAAAATTTCTTAAGTACTCAAATTATGCTTTAAAAACTCTACTATGTATTTTTTTCTTCTAAGTACCTAAAACTTAAGTTTTCAAAGTACAAGTAAAGTTTTTAAAACCCCACGAATTTTGAAAAATCTAGGGGGAGATTCCTTCCAGGGGGAGGGAACAAAAGTTAAAACTTTTTCATGTCTTGCTTAAACTTAACTTTTTGAACTAGGGTTGCCATAAATCAAAAAGGGGGAGATTGTTGGTGCAGAATGCACCAAAGTCAAACCTGTGTTTTGATAATGGCAACAAAGGTCAAAAGTTAAGTCTTACTTGTTGTCTAACAAGTTACCATAGTGTACAGGAAAAGCCCTAGCGAAGGACAGCTAGGCACTGGCGAAGGAATGTCAGGGCAAAAAGCCCTAGCGAATGACCGCTAGGCACTGGCGAAGGAATGCTAGAGTCAAAAGCCCTAGCGAAGGAATGCTAGGAACCTGGCGAAGGAATGCCAGGGTAAAAAGCCCTAGCGAAGGACTGCTAGGCACCGGGCGAAGGACAGCTCGGCATCCAAGCCCTGGCAAAGGACCGCTAGGCAAAAGTCCAACCAAAGGAGCGGTTGGCATCAGGTAAATTCTCCCGAGAGGAGTAGGTGAGGACGCGTTCCCCGTCGAGGGAACAGTAGGTGTCGGTTCGACCTAGGACTCCATTTTGGAGACCAAAGTCAGAACCAAGACAGCTAAGGCTGTATAAAATAATAATTAATTGTGTTATTGTGTTTTGGACTAACCCTGGATGCAGGACCGAAGGAACGTGTGTCTGCAACTCAGAGAGCCTCAAAGGAGTGAGGCAGCAGCTGAGTAAGGCGCCCTGAGTGTCCAGGGCGCCCTCAAGGTGAACCAGAACCAAGCGAAGTAAAAAGGGCTTCAGCTGCTTACTGAGCAAGGCGCCCTCAGCAGTGAAGGCGCCCTCGTCAGCGAAGGCGCCCTCAGCAGCCAAGGCGCCTCCGGCCCAAGACTACGAAGCTTCAGCTTTATCCACAGCCGAGATTTCTGCGCGGAGGAAGTCAGCCAAGGCGCCCTCTACGACCAAGGCGCCCCCGTGGTCAAACTTGATCCCTGTTCGAGCGGGATAGAAGTTGACCGAGCGATCTGCGGATCGCTTGACACGTGGCAGGGCGCCCCCGACGTCCAGGGCGCCCTAGGTGCTATAAATAGCACCCCTCGACCCCAAGCTTCATATCAACTTCATTCCAAAGCTTCTACGCTCTTCTGTGCTCACGCCTTGTCCCGGAAACTGCCCAACTCGAGCGACGACGTCCTGCTGCTCCGGAAAGTCAACTTACAACCGGACGTCGGTAAAAGAAGAGATTTTATTAAAAGTATATAGTGTTGTACTTATAAATCTATTCTTTTGTAAACTAATTTTGCGTTCATATAGAATTGCCCAAAGTAAACGATCAACGATCGTGGGCCTTGGAGTAGGAGTCGACCTAGGCTCCGAACCAAGTAAAAAATACTGTGTTCGCGTGTTTTGTTTATTTCCGCTGTGCAAATTACTCTCTCCATAAATTCGAAAAGTTTTTGTCGATATTCACCCCCCCTCTATCGACTCTATCGATCCAACATCTTCCTCTACCTTAATCAATACCTCCATCAATGGAGGTTTATGAAGGCTTTGAATGTTTTAAGCGTTGGAAGCTGAAGAGGAGGAAGCGTTTCTTCCTCTTCCGTAACTTCCCGTAACGCTAACATCTCCCACTCGTCCAATTTTATCCATATAGGTCATCTAGTCACTAAGACCATGTAAGACAGTCACAAAGACCATATAGGAGCATTCAATTCATACTGCAGGGAAAATGGTTCGTGCGACAGCAAGCACACTGAGCAATTAATGCTAGAAAAATTGTTACACTTAACTTAGATGCTCTATAGAACGAATCAGAGACATCATTAACTTGCCTTTACCCCAGATTAAATATTTACATCAATATGAACATCTCTAATCCCTCATATGACATCTATGTCAAGAGCATGTTCGACATCTCAAATCAATACATTTATTCACAATTACATTTTTAAGTACTTAACAAAAAAATATAACTGGTCGACCAGTGAATAAATATTACAGATGTAAACCAATTTTAATCTTCCTTTTCAGCTAGAATCTATTCATTCTAATCAGTCGCTTTCCTAGTTATGCTCCATAGACCGAATCACCGATAGTCAATATGACACACACTAAAGTAGCAAATACTGATTAAAACTTCAAGTAGACAGCTAAATAGTCACTTAGGGTAAGATTGAGATTAACTGATAATCTCAAGGGTCTCACATAGTAGAGAAGCAGGGATTCATTCTCCTACTACCCTTATTGTCGCTATAGCACATGTGGTATGAGTCACATGTTACGATGTTTTTCTCTTTACAAAAAGAGTGCATGTTTTTCTCAAATATTTAACATCGTACAGATTTCGATCTAGACATACCTAACGTCTAATCTGAATTCAACTTATGAATTCCAATCTGGCTTTAAACAGGTTTAGTAAATGGTGGGTACATTTACTTCAATCATTACATAAATGATCTCAACTTGATACAAAATCAGGGCGACCTCAACTTATTAGTATGTCTCTATTCATAACTACATAAGTTGTCTCATAAGTAATGGTCTTATCTCTATTTATACTCAACAAATAGAGATGATTGTCCATGTGAGTGGACCAATCTCAGCCTGCCAACATGCTCATCGAGACTTTTTCCAAATGTAACAAATACATTTACACTGAATAGATCATAACATTTCACTTATATAAATGTAACAAATACATTTACAATGCTTTACATTTTGCGTAGTCCCAAAGACTTCACATGCTCATGAAATGACTCTTTAGTCATTGGCTTAGTAATAGGATCTGCAAGCATTGCTCGGGTAGGGATGTACTCAAGAATTATCTTTTTCTTGTCAACAATATCCCTTACAAAATTGTATTTAATTTCTATATGCTTGCCTTTGCTGTGATATTTAGGATCCTTAGAAAAAGCTATAGCAGCTTGATTGTCACAACACACTGTAACAGGGCTCCCACTGTCCTCAACAATCTTCAGATGCTTTAGGAACCTTCTCAACCAGACAGCTTCTTGTACAGCAGCTGCACAAGCCACATACTCAGCCTCCATTGTCGACAGTGCTACACAAGCCTGTTTCTTGCTGTTCCAAGAAATGGCACCTCCATTCAGCAAAAAAATATAGCCAGATGTGGATTTTCTGTCGTCAAGGTCCCCTGCCCAATCTGCATCTGCGTAGCCCTTCAAGCTCAGCTTTGATCCTCAGAAGCAGAGACAATAATCTGCCGTTCCTTTGAGATATCTGAATATCCTTTTTACCGCTTTCCAGTGTCTCGATCCTGGGTTCGACTAGAAACGACTAACTAAGCCAACAGCATAGCTTATATCAGGGCGAGTACACAACATAGTGTACATCAAACTACCAATGGCACTAGCATATAGTCTTTTCTTCATCTCGGCTATCTCTTCAGGAGTCTTGGGAGATATACTTTTGCTCAAAACAACATCTTTCGCTGTAGGTGTTTATTCAACGTTGCAATCAAACATATTGAAGTGTTGTAGTATCTTAGTAATATAAGCTTCTTGGGACAAACCCAAAATTCTTTTTGATCGATCACGAATGATCCGTACTCCTAAGATATACTCGGCTTCTCCCATGTCAATTATGTCAAATTGTGATGAAAGCCAAGACTTGACCTCAATCACAACTTTTAAGTTATTTCCAGCTATCAGCATATCATCAACATATAATAATAAAATGACCAACTTTCCTTTATCCTTTCTTAGGTAAACACAATGATCCTCATTGATCATTTCGAAACCATAAGATAAAATGACTTCATTGAATCTTATGTTCCATTGTCTCGACGCTTGCTTTAGCCCATATATAGACTTTTTAAGTCTACATACTTTTTCCTCTTGGCCATCAGCAATATAACCTTCTGGTTGTGCCATATAGATTTCCTCGTCAAGATTACCATTAAGGAAAGCCGTTTTTACATCCATCTGATGTAATTCCAAGTCATAATGTGCTACTATAGCTAAAATAACACGTATTGACACAAACTTCACAACAGGGGAAAATGTCTCTTCAAAATCAATACCCTTCATTTGGGTATATCCTTTTGCAACCAGACGAGCTTTGTATTTATTAATCGATCCATCTACCTTCCTCTTGATTTTGAGAATCCATTTATTCCCAATAGCCCTTCGGCCTGGAGGAAGATCGACTAAATCCCAAACCTGATTCTTTCTCATAGACTCCATTTCTTCATCCATTGCAATTCTCCATTTTTCTCTAACTGAGCATCTCAATGCTTTCTCAACCGTTCGAGGTTCTTCATCATCAACTTGGAGAATCATTAATGCCTCATTTTCAATGTCAAACATTCTCCGAGGAATAATCTTACGATTACTTCTTCGCAGGTTTGACTGTTGAGAAACTAATTCACTTATAGGCAATTTACTCCCACTAGGTTGACTAGATTCAGGTATTCCCTGAGATTTCTGATTTGTCAATGGAGGAACAGTATCCTCCTCCTCTATTGCAAATAAAGGAGTTGATTTATCAACTTCACCTCTTGTTGGGAACTCAGTTTCGAGAAAAGTAGCATCTCTTGACTCAATTTCAGAGATGGTTCCATCTTGTTGCTCACCAATAAAGGCATAACCCTTAGAGGTATCAGAATATCTTACAAAAATGTACTTCTTGCCTCTGGGTCCTAATTTTCCATATTTGTGAGTCTTGTCATGAATATAAGCAGCTGACCCCCACGGTCTCAGATTACTCAAATCTGGTTTTATGCCTGTCCAAAGTTCATATGGAGTAGATGGAACAGATTTAAAAGGCACCCGGTTAAGTATGTAGGCTGCAGCCAACAATGCATCTCCCCAATAGGAAATAGGCAAATTAGCTTGAGCCATCATCGACCTAACCATTTCAAGAAGAGTTCGATTTCTTCTTTCACCAACTCCATTTTGCTGTGGAGTTCCAGGGATAGTTAACTGTCTAATAATCCCTTTCTCATTACATATTATCTTGAACTGATCAGACAAGTATTCACCTCCACGATCAGTGCGTAAGGTTTTAACCTTACGTTCCAATTGATTCTCAATTTCATTCAAATAACGATTAAAGCAATCTAATGCTTCAGATTTATGAGAAATCAAATACACATGACCAAAACGCGTGAAGTCATCAATAAATATAATGAAATATGAACTACCATTTCAAGCCTTCATGTTCATTGGACCACAAATATCCGAATGAATCAATTGCAATGGTGAATCAACCCTAATAGCCTTACCAAATGGTTTCCTAGTTGCTTTTCCAGCAAGACAGTGCTCACATATAGACAAGTCAACTTTAGCACGAGTGCCGAGCAGACCCTCTCTTACTAATCTATTCATTCTTTCTTGTCCTATATGTCCCAATCTAGCATGCCAAACTTCATCATTAACATCAGCATCACTAGTAAGAGCAATGTTTGAAAAACAACCATTATTTCCACAATTAACATCTGGCTATACATCAAGAACCATGAAACCGTTTGATATAAAACCATATCCAATTAACACATAGTCAATTTTAAGTTCTACACGACGACTGTAAAAATTCATACAATAACCCAATTCAAGAAGACAGTTCACAGAAACCAGATTCCTTCGAATCTCAGGAGCATACAGGACATCATGCAGAAACAATGTACGCCCACCACGAAGGTTGAGTTTGCAAGTGTCAATTCCTTTGACTTCAATTCTTGCATTGTTTCCCACATATATCCACTTATTGCCAATTGGTACGCGACGGTACTCCACGTGCGTAGCTCGATCACGAGCTACATGGTTCGTTGCTCCTGAATTTATAATCCACAAAGAATAAGAATCAGCTAACAACACCGAACTAGCAACATAAAGCTCATGAAAAGAAGACAAACATGGATTTACCTTTTTCGGCTCAGTACACACCCGAGCAAAATGGCCCTTCTTGTCACAGTTGTAGCAAGTTAGCTTGCCTTTAGGTTTCTTTCCATTCTTCTTTCCTTTCTTCTTGATTGGGTCTTGCACAGTAGTAGCACCAGCTTCTTTTCCCTTTCTCTTTCCTTTCTTAAACCATTTTTTCTTATCCTTGGATCCAGAACCTTCAGCTGCAAAAGCTTGCTCAGAAATCCTTGCGGATTCTATCCTCTCCGCCTCCAGTTCAATATGACGTGAGACATCAATGAAAGTCTTGATACTCTCACTGTGAGTAAAGTTCTGCTTCATTGTTTCCCAAGAATCAGGAAGGGAACGAATAACTGCTTGAACCTGTTGTTCGTCGGTCAACTCATGACCAGCAGTCTTAAGCTCCCGAATCATATTACCCATTTCTCTCAGATATTGGGTCATCATCACATTCGGGCGCTTTTTACAACTGTCAAACTTGATTGTCAGTTGACGAAACTTGCTTACACTAACTCCACTGTATCTCTCTCTCAGGGCAACCCATATAGCATGAGCTGATGGTAGTGGCTCATACTCAAATACCAGGTCATCTACCATTGAACTAATCAATATCCCCTTTGCAGTGGAGTCCTTTTTCTTCCGTGCCCTATAGGCATCTAGATCAAGTCTGTACTGTGCAGTTGAACCAACAGCAGGTTCTACCATGAAATGATTTACAGCCTCCAGAACTTCTTGTTCCTCAAGAACATATTGTATCTTGAGATGTCATATTTTGTAGTTGTCTCCATACAATTTCTCTCCCTTGTTCAGTTCAGCTATGATGTTCTTAGTTGCCATGATCTATCATAAATAAACATATTATTAATTAATTCAGTGTATAACATCTGTACATAATTTTAATTGACTCAATGTAAACTTGACTTGGTTTACGAAATCAAGTGATAACTACGTTTCCACTCATCATTCGTATAATCCAATCTAATTAACATTGATCAATTATATTACATACATCCCATTAAACGAACTAATCATTTGTCTTGAATATGAACTAATCATTGAATATGAACTAATCATATAATGAACTAACCATTGGCAAGTCAGTTAACACATAATATAACTTTATTTAATAGGCTTAATAAGTTGGTACAACAAACAGAATTCAATGAACTAGATAAGTTGACATCATTCCCATAATAAAAAATATTATGGCAGTGGCTATCACTCTCTCGTTCATCTCTAATCGGTCAGTCTGATCAGGCTCGGGATCTTCCACAGATTCTATCGGATCTTCCTCAAATATTTCAGGATCTTCCTCGATCATTTCAATATCAGGATCTTCCTCAAATATTTCAGGGTTTTCCCCAGGCATTTCGGGATCTTCCTCGAACATTTCGGGATCGTCCTCGAACATTTCAGGATCGTCCTCGAACATTTCGGGATCTTCCTCTGGGTCCTCCTCAGAATCTCCAATTGGATCCCACTCGATTTCCTCAGGATCCCCCTTGAATTCTACAATCAGATCTATCTCTGGATCCTCTTCAAATTCTTCAGGATCCTCTTCCAGATCGTCCTCAGAATCTTCCAAATTCTCTTCTGAAAAATTCTGGCGAAGTAGTTCTCTACATAACTCGGTATATGAGATACGTCCTTCGTAGCATCCCCAGATACATCTTGCAGCTACTTCAGCACGTCTCGGCAATGAACTAATCAATGCCCCGATCCGGTAGTTATCTAGAACTGGGAACTCTTCCTGTTCGAGTTTCCAAAATAAACGATCAAGCCTTCCCATATGCCCTTGGATGCCTAGATGTGGGAGGTAGTCAATCTCCTCTATCTGTTCCCTCAAATAATTCTGTCGCACATCTCGACGAGTCATTGTGGTAATAAATCTCGGCATCTGGAATTGAAATACACAATGTCAGTACAAAACCGACAAACCAGTAACAAAACTGGTTCAATTCAATTCACAACAAAAATAGATAAAGGCATATAAGTTTCCTTTTTATTTGTAGCTACAATTAAGCCTATTTAAATTTGAGGTTCAACATAACGATCAAATCAGTCTGTTTTGTTCAGATTATTTGATCAAAATGGTTTGGTTAAACCAATTAATGGTTTGAACCAAAACCGATTTGACCAACTTAATCCTTTTTAAACCAAACTAGAATCTAATTTAAATAAATTGAACCAAATCTAAACAAATTACCGAATACCACTTTTGGTTGGGCTTGTTTGCCTTCACTCGGGAGGTCAGGAGTTCGAACCTCCTTTAGGCAGCAAGGTTTTTCCGAGTGTAGAATAGGTTTCAGCAGGTTTTTTTTAAATAAAATCAACTTTTCTCATTAAAAACCCCAAAACCTAATCGCAGCCGCCTCTCATCTTCTCCACGCAGCCTTCTTCCCCACACAGCCGTTTTTTTTTCTTCTCGCCATCACAAACGCTATGGCCTCCTCCATCGACACATCCAGCCGAAGGCGACGGCTCCCTTGCGCGCGCGTGATGCGATCGTCGGCCAGTGGAGTGAAAACACGTAGCGATTGAAGAACTCAGTGGCGATTTCAACGATTTTCTCCATCAACAGATCGAGGAGTTCATCGCAAAGGAATTCAAGGTAAATCATGCTTTTACAATCTAATCGCTCTGATACCAATCTTAGATTGAAAAACATGAGATGGAATCAAACTTACAATGATCTCCTTTGCTTCTTCTTCCTCTGTTTCGTGTGTCTCGATTTCTTGCTGTCGCGCAATCAATCACCAAGAACTAATCACAATCTGCCACAAACCAAATCCCAGATGCTCCGATTCTTTATCGCGTGCCTTGGATTGCATTTGAACGCAGCTTATATAAGAGGAAGATGTCTCTTCCTCTACCTTAATCAATACCTCCATCAATGGAGGTTTATGAAGGCTTTGAATGTTTTAAGCGTTGGAAGCTGAAGAGGAGGAAGCGTTTCTTCCTCTTCCGTAACTTCCCGTAACCCTAACAGGGGGATCATTGCTTGAGGTCGAAGCTAAATCGGGCTCCACTACCCCGAGGTGAGCTCGGGGCCTTCTGACCCGGGTGAGCTCGGGTGCTAGAATACCCGAGGCGCTCTCGGGATCCCACCCTTCAAGGGGGGTCCCGAGACGAATCCCGGAAAGGGTCTTTTGGCTATCTTCCCAGGGCGTGTTCCCCGAGGAGGTCCTGAGGCTCAGGAAAGAGGGTCACTTCGATCCGACGTGTCATGTCCCGCAACTTCTTCATCCCACGTACCTTCCACGGGCTATCCAACCCTATCACAACCTATTTAGACTTATGTCCATCTTCTATTATACAAAAGAATTAGGTAATAAACTAAACAGAGCAGATCTCTCTCACTCTGTTTCTTAGTAATTATTATTATTATTATGCTTATTACTATAATTGCCAGTTTTTGCCAAGATGCAAAGAGTAGTCCCTATCAAACTCCTCAGTGGGCAAACTCTTCTCCACTCCATCAAAGCTCCCAATCCGGCAATGGCGAGGTGGAGAAACAGTAGTCATCCAGAAGCCCAAAGGATGCGATCTCATTCATGGAAGAGCCAATCAGAGAAGGCACAGTTTGTACCACAAACTCCTCTGCTTCAAACCTCTCTGCCATGCTCTGTTCTTGGCTGTCGACGTACATTGCATGACGGTCAGTTCCCTGCTCCTGCTCCTCCTCCCTTAGCTGCTGAAGGCAAGTGTGGTGCTCGTGGTAGGTGACGTCGAAGACCATCAGGTCGTCGTCCGATCGCTGCACCTGCTTCTTCGCGGGGCAGCCGTGGGACGCGCTGTGGGTGCACCGGAAATAGGCTCTGAAACAAGAGAAGAAGAGTTTATCGAAACGGCCGTTTCGTTCGATTGAATTCGATCTCTTTAAGATTAGAGTGGAGTGACTGACCTCGGATATTTGGCTCCGAGGATCTCTTTCTGTCCGTACTTCCTCCAAGTGAAGCCGTCATCATGCCCAGTCCCTTCGACTCCCCCGGCCACCGAGCTCAGCCTCACTTTGCGAGCCCACGAGTGCAGCGCCTTCCTGCAAATTAAACCCCAGCAACATTTAATTAATTCATCATGCACCGGTCAGCTTCGTGCCGAAGCGGCCAATGCGTCCACGCGACGTACGTACCTTCTCTTGGGCGTCTCGCTGCGCGGAGGCCGGTCGCTAGCAATGAGAATCGAGTTCCGGATGGAGGACATCAGCCTGGGCGCTAAAGCCCTGCAGAGGTCGACGTCATGCAGGTTTGACTCCAGCTGCTTGAGCAACTCGAGGGCCTGGTTGAGCTCGGCCAGAAGAGCAGCAGCGCAGGCATTGACCTCCATGGGGGGAACCGAGCAGGTCCGATCGAAGCGAGGAGGCGGAGGAGTTATAGAAGGACGAAGAAGCGCGTGAGAATTCAAAGGCGAGGGAATTTCGTCAGTAAGGGGGAACCGAGTCGTCGTGGAGGAGGGAGGATGAATCTGCATGGGGAAAAAACCTGGATGAATGCTGGAGGAAGTTGCTGGACGATGGCGCCATGGCGGGTAGTTTCTGGGAAATGGACAAGAATTTGGGCATGCAGTTGAAAGACACCTTTGTTCACATCGTGATGAAATCAAGGGAATAAAGTCGGAGAAAAATTAAAAAACAAGTCAATTATCCAAACAGATGGTCTGTTAAAAAGTGACAAATTTATTATAATAAAATAAAAATTAATTTTCAGTGACGGTATATTTTCGATGAAAAAAAAATTCTCTTGCTTTCTGGTCCCTTGACCGTCAGATTATAAATTTATCTCATATTTTATCTTTTTTTTACGTAACTTATGAGTATTTTTTGTGAAAACATCTTAAATAAGTGTAATTACTTTTTATTATATTCATGCATAATTATCAAACTAACTTTTAATATTATATTCTATGTTATAATAGTTATGATTTTGTAATTATTATAACTTAAATATTATATCAGCTATGCTAAACGTGAATTCCTATTAATGTTTAATAGATTGAGTATATATTGTAGTAATTATAAAATTGGAAAATCCAATTTATTAGGATGTGTTTGATTAATTCAAGATTTTGAGGGAGATTTAGATCGGAGATAATTATAAATGATTGTATAGTAAGACGGAACATTTTTTATTAAAAAAATCAAAATAGAACCTCCTTTTTATGATATATATATATATAGTCAAACATCTTATTAATTTATCAAATATTTAAAAATCAAATTTCAACCTAAATAAATTAACGAATGAAATTTTTAATCTTAATAAATTAATAGATAATTTTTCTTCCATAGAAGATTAATCTAAAAATGTTAAGATAATGAATTGATTTGATAGTAATATTTTTTGATATATATATATATATTAATGATTAATAATTTGTTTTACAAAATCATGTTCACCATGTCAAAATTAATCAATGTAAATTTGAATATTCAACGTCAACGTTCTATAAAAACGCATTCGCATTCGAAATTAAAAAAAATTCGTTAATTATTTTTTTTTTAAAAACGCTTTCTTTGTTTTTTGCCAACGTTTGAACTAGTGCTTCCGGTTGCGTATGACACGGCACGTTGGATCGTACACTCGTTGGCCACGAGACGCAAAACGACGACGCGCCCTCCACGGTCCCGAAAAATATTAAATATTATTGTTGCGGGCCTGGTCCATGATTATTAATCAGCAGTTGGGGGTGATGGTCTGATGGAATAACAGCCACAGAAATCACGCAGCATTTTTCATGCTCGCAAAAGGGAAATCGGGAGGCAACACCCGGCCGGCAGACAGCGAGAGAGGATCGGCACGTGTCCTCTCGTAATAGAATGATGATTAATATATAAAATAAATTTGAGACTTAAAAACTGATAAAATTAATATGGTCATCTTTTCATGAGTTAATTATAATGTTTGAGTTAATAGTCTCCGTGATTTATCTCATTCGTATTAATTCTGATAAGGATTGACGGAACGTTGAAGATGAATCAATCAAACTTTTTTTAATTTTTTTTACCATCGAGAGACAAAAAAGGCGAAATCGCTCGCCCCCAGCGCGCCAGTCGCACCCGTCCCAAGGCCATCACGAAAGAGATAAATCACGATCCTCGGAATAATTAGTGCATAGTTGGGCCGAGAATTGATATACCAAACGTCCAGAGTTTTAATCCAGTGCGCCTTGCGCGACTCGAACCCAGGACATCTTAGACAATATCCCATGTATTGATCACTCCGGATCCCCGTGGGGACGTTTTTACCACCGAGAGAAAGGCGAAACGCTCGTCCCCAGCGCCCCCGCCAGCCCACCCCAGGACCAACACGAAGGAGGTAAATTACGATTATCACTGATATGGTGAGACGTCTGAGGTCGAAGAAATTAATGCTAACAGATCAGGATTTTTACGACCGAGAGAGGATCGGCACGTGGAGGAGAGAAGCGCCGGGACAAGTGTCCGACGTCAAAATCAATTTAACAATGCTTTGATAAGGACGGGCTTTAAAAAATATCGCATATAATTGTAAAATTAAAAAATATTAACAAATATATATATTTTTTAAAACTTTCAAATATATATTTTTTAAAATTAAATGTATAATATCATTTACATTTACAGTAGGCCAATGTTTCTTCCCATTTTATTCTTTTCCCTTTTTCTTTTTTTCTCTTAGATAGAAATAAATTGGTTAATAATTCTTGCTTTATATATAAGAATTAGACATTTATTGAGTTATAAAACTAGTAAGATAATCCATGTTCATGGTCAGTGAATGTTTACTTAGTTCGAAGTTATTGGTTGGTGTATGTTTTATAGATTGAGGTTAATGAATTAGTAGTTATACTTTTATATTATTTTTATATATTAGAGTGATTTATATGTTTTTTATATCAATAAAATTTAAGATAGAATTTATATCATTATCCTTTTCTATATTTTCGGCTATCTACTATCCCTGTACAATTGTACAAAACAAACTTTTGTTTTTTATTAAAATCAACTTTATCATTAACTGGTATAGTACAAAGAGTCAAAGAGGCTTGATGCCAACATGTATGATTGGATTGTCGGATGCCCATTGGCAGGTAGACCATTTATATACATTCAGATTGATAAAGACATCAAGGACGAATAAATTACTTTTACCAGCTTAACTTAAAGTGATCTACCTGATATTTACATCAACATCAAACAAAATTATTTTGGAAGGAATCGATGTTGATAATCAGTCATCGAGGTTCAGCCTATATAGATACTGATAGAAGGGGAGGAACTCTACACCCTGCGAGATCAACCCGAGCGTTAGGGGAATACGCTGAAAGTTGTCCGACAGAGCCCACTCCGATGCTCAAGTCAGTGTCTCGATGGAGAAGGGGAGTAGTAAGCAGGAAAAATGTATGAATAGCGAAGAGTGTATAACCCACTTACCAGATGGGATTACCTTTTATACCTGTGGCACCCCCTGCATCTTCCGACTCCTCGCCCGACCGCTCCTGAGGCACCCCCTGCATCTTCCGAGTCCTCGGAGGGGACCGTTGAATAGTCCCATGGGCCTGCCTCACCCGAGAGGGCAGAGGCTACTGCTGCACTCTCGCCTGTTGCGAGCCAAGGGCCTTCTGGTCCATCAGTTGACCCTGCGGCGGATCTTCCTTCAAGTGGTGGCCCTCCCTCGGTCGCTGCTCATCCGGAGGGGGTCAACGAGGGGTCTTCCCCTCCTATCGTCCCCTTACTAGTACAAGTCGCTGGTCGGCAGAAAAGACGGGTTTCGGAGGGCTTGGGTCCTAGATGGAAGAGGCCGCACTCCGGTGGTCCCCGCTCCCTTCCCTCAGTTCCTGAGGAGGCTGTTTTTCCTTCCGAGAGCGAGGCATCCATTCTCGTATCTTCCCCCGTTCCACCGACTGTCGTTCCGGGGGCGGGCGTCCCGACCCCCGGCTCTCCCTTTAACTAATCAGGCCGAGGCTTCGAAGGGTAAGGAAGTATTGCACACCCAATACCGAATAAAACTCGACCGCCTTCAGAAGAGGCTGGATGCAGCTTTGGAGGCTTCCATGCAGTCTTTTCCCCCCGGTGCAGTTTAAGGAGGTTCCTGCTGAGGGGCTCTTATCTGAGGGGACTTCTAGCTCTGAGGAGGGTGACTTCGACCCCTCTAGCCTGCCTCCTGAAGCTCTTGTTGTCCAACAACTTCCTCCTTGCAGGGGCACATTGCCTTTAGATGGATAGGCCGATGCTCCCAGGTCCCACGGAGGAGCAGCTGTACGAGTGTCTGTTGGACCCCTAACTACTCTCCGGGAGACCCTTCTGATGTTATAGTTTACTGTTATATAGGTTGTTTTCTTTTGTACGTTCTCTATATCTCCTTGGTGCAATGACAGGTGGCTGAAGACTGCCTAACAGTCGGTCGAGGTTTATACTCCTGGCCCCAGGTTGAGGCCTTAACTCACCGGACCTTGAGAGCGGAGGCTGCAGTCGTCCACGAGCATCAGGCGGGTCTTATGCAAACAGGGGTCAGCAGCGCTTTATGGGCGAAGGTGGAGCATCAGCGAACACCCTGATGGCCAAGGAGTCCGACCTACATGGTTCCCGACATCGAGAATGGTTAGCTTTCGAGCGTGCGGTGGCCCTTACCAAGGACTTGCTCCAGGTGACGCAGGAGCGGGATTAACTTCAAATGAGAGAGAAGAATTTGTCGGCCAACATCTAACTTATGGCGGCCTCAACTGAGAGGTTGCACGCGCGTGTTCAGAATCAAGCGCAGTAGCTTGGCCAAAAGGAGTTTGACCTTATGATGGTGACTGATCGCGTGTCCGTCTTCGAGGATGATCTAGCCCAGGCTCGCTCGGAGGTATGTGCCACATCAGACAGACTCAGGGAGGTCCTGACAGAGCAAGATAGAATGTCTGCCGAGGTGGAACTGTTGGGGCAATCGACCCAAGGTTGATCGGGAAGATCATGGTTTTGATGTGTGTGTCAACATGGTTAAGGTTAGGGGTTGTTATCTTGTTATTTGATATGTGTGATTGAGTTTGCAAGACTTGGAGAATCACACATGGAGGACTTATCCGAGGGACGAGAGCCGAGGGAAGAGGACTCCAAGGGCAAGCCGAAAAGTGGACTTCAAAAGGGCACACGTGAAGGGTGGCATGGAGGCAAGGCAAGGGAAGACTTGTGTGCACATCCGAGGGACGATAGCCAGTGGAAAAGAACTTCAAGAGGCAAGCCAAGGGAGTATGCTTGAAGGCACACGTGAAGGAGGGTCGTTGAAGTGAGGAAGAATGCTTGTATAAGCTGGGCAGTCGACTTGGATAATATCAATCGACTGCCTAACCTTCCCGAGACATCAGTCGATTGCCAAAGGGGCAATCGACTGGTAACCCCGAAAACTAGCCGTTGGAGTTAGCCGTTGGCTAGCAATTAAGGCTGGATCAGTCGACTGCCCCTTGGGCAGTCGACTGGTATCGGGCTGGATGACTTATGGAGTTGTCCTTTACCCTATTTAAAGGGAGATTTTTTGGCACGACAAAGGTACGGTTCTCAAGCGTACCAAAGTGTTGTTCGTGCAAAAAGTCATCAATTCTTTCTCTCGCTTTCAATTCCATCTTGTAAAGAGGAAGAAGATAACCTTGTAAAGGTTTTCTTCACCTTAAAGGAGACTTTTCATAGTGGACAGTGTGCTTGTGTGTGGATCCTTGGATTAGTCACCTCTCGGAGTGGATACCAAGTAAATTCTCTGTGTTAACATTGGAATTTATATTTTTCATTATATTGCTTGTATTGTTCTAACCATCTTGTAGAGAAAGTTCAAGAAAAGTGTTATTCACCCCCCCTCTAGCAAGCGCCACTATCTAACAAGAATAGCTGAGGTGCACTAAGGAGGCTGCTGAGGTCGAGTTGTGTGACCTTCGAGTAGATGAGACTTCTAGAGCAAGAGAGGTTGAGGCAGACTTCAAGGCCATGTTCCTGGAATCGCATGAATTTGTCGATATTCTGGCGGACCAGGTAATGAAGCGCTTGAAGTAAAGCTTCCATGGGGTCATCGACCAGTTGAGGAATGATCAACTTCTGCCTTCAGGTGCTGACCCAAGTTTATGAGTGACGACCGATTTTGAGAGGAGCTCCCTCCTGAGCCCCCGGAGTTGTAGGATCAGGTGTCGATTGTTGATGCAGTCTGATCCTGATTGTTGTTTTGATGTTGACACCGATTTTAGTTTAGGTTAATAAGATGATTGAGATTAAGTCCTAGTCGGGGACTAAGAGAAGGGGAAAAGACCTAGTAGGACTAGGCATACCTAGTGGGACTAGGTTGATGGAAACCCTGGCTTGGAGGGCCAGGTCCTAGCTTGGAGAGCTAGGTTGACTGAAACCCTGGCTTGGAGGGCCAGGTCCTAGCTTAGAGAGCTAGGTTGACTGAAACTCTGGCTTGGAGGGCCAGGTCCTAGCTTGGAGGGCCAAGTCCTAGCTTGGAGAGCTAGGTTGACTGAAACCCTGGCTTGGAGGGCTAGGTCCTAGCTTGGAGAGCTAGGTTGGATGAAATCCTGGCTTGGAGGGTCAGGTCCTAGCTTGGAAGCTAGGTTGGATGAAACCCTGGCTTGGAGGGCTAGGTCCTAGCTTGAAGGGCTAGGTTGAATTCCCGGTGAGTGAAACTGGGCACGGAGTCTTGGTCCGGGGGACTAAGAATGAGTCAGAGAAGGGCTGGAAGCCTGTTTTCGTGACTTAGAGTGGATTTGACCTTACATGGATCGGTCTGGTGACTGATCAGGGAAGTTGGCACGAAGTTCCCTCGTGGATCGGTCTGGTGACCGATCCAACTATGTCTGATCGGTCTGGTGACCGATCAGAGAGCATACAGTGAGTTTGGGAACCTTACTGATCGACTCCTGATCGGTCTGGTAACCGATCAGGGATACTATTCAGATCGTTTTGGTGAACGATTAATTGTCGCGAGCTCCTCACTACGACCAATCAGGCTGGAGTCAGATCGGTGAGGAGGTGTCCTGATCAGTCCCCAGACCGATCAGGCCACACCCTGATCAGTCTGGTGACCGATCAGGAGGGTTGGGCTGCGAAGCTGGACAATCACTCTGCAAAGGGGTGGATCGGTCTGGTGATCGATCCACGATGTGGGATCGGTCTGGTGATCGATCACGAAGAAGTTGCGATTTCTAATTCCTCAGTGGGGACCGATCAGGCTGGAGCCTGACCGATCAGTAGCTGATAACTTTAATTCAAAAGCGCTGTCAGAGTTCTGATCGCGTTCTGTGACTCTGCTGATTCGCTACTGATCTCTACTCTTAACTTCTGATTGTTGATTCTCTATTGATCTGCTGAGCTAATAAGCTGCTAAGTGTGCAGGTAAATCAGGTTTACTCAGGGAGAGTCAAACTGAGGCTTTATCAATAGCAGGTTTGGTTGTTTGCTTCCGCAGGATATAACCTCCTCTGGCGCGAACTACAATGGCTGAGAAGCTGATGACCCGGGGCTCGACTGGAGGGGTTTCAGTGAGTTCAGAGGAGGTCAGGGGTAGCTGACCTGTTGCAGGTGAGCAGCTGGCGAGTTCCAGAGGAGCGTCTGTGACCTGACGATGCTGGCGATGCAAAGCAGGTTAAGCTGCGAAGTGGAGAATGAGCTGAAATAGAACTCTGTGTGAACAAGCTGCTTCTCCAACTCTTGAGCATTCATTCAACACTTTGAAGCGATCTCTTGCAAAGTAGCAACTGTGAGTTTGTGGAGGAAGTTGCGAGTGGATCAGCAAGCAAACAAAGAGCTGGGAGCTCTTGTGTTGATGGTGTTGTGTTGTGCTCGGTGATCTGTTCTCCGATTCTCATCCTTGTGCTTTGTTAGCAATCTGTAAGATCTTTCCTTGTGTCTCTGTGCTTTCATTCTATATACTCTATTGAGACATTTGTGTGGAGAGGTTTCTCCACCGAGAAGGAGGATTTGATATCCAGATTTCCCGGGGCTTAATCTGCCGACGATCAAGGGATCACCCACCTTAAGGGCACGCCAATGAGTAGGGGCAAGTTATCCCCGAACCTTGTAAACGATCCTTGTTAGCGTTTTTGGTTTGCTTTTCATTCCTGCAGTTATACTCTATTTTGTTTTTTGCTTCCGCTGTGCTACTAACCCTAACTGCAGAGAAATCTCAAAAGTGAAAGCGATTTTTGTGTTTGGCTATATTCACCCCCCCCCCTCTCTAGCCATCCAAGGTCCAACATCGATCAGGGAGATTGGTCATAATGTATCAATTTTGATTAAAATGATCATATTTCTTTACCTTGCCACTTTGTACATGCTTTTGAGTCAGGTTCCACGTGTTACGCGTCCTTGCAGTGAGGGCTCAGAGAATAGAAGGATAGAAGATTTTCGGGGTTAATACTGGGTACTGTCCGCCCAAGATAACTCTGCTAGCCCAAGTGTCAGGCTTACATTTATTTCCCTGTCGACTCTTCTCTTTTGGAAAACATGGGTTGCTTCTGACCCGTCGCTCACGCAATATCTTAAATTGACTTATAAAGCGTGGCGAGTCCCAAGGTGCGGCGAAGGCATGTTAATCGATGCGATGCTTCGGAGCCAGGGCCCATTGCTGTTCCCGCGCATGCTTGCATTAAATGCGCGGAGAGACAATAGTCACTATAAATTTGGGGAGAAAGGTGAACCATCCTTCCTCATTCGTTCCGATTTCTTTCCCCTGATAGACTCTTTGTAGCGAGATGTCATTGTCCTTTCCTCTGCCCCTCTTTCCGGCGGGAGTTATCGACATCGCCGGGGAGGGTAGCGGAGGGGCAGTAGTGTTTCTTGCTGAAGAGCCTAGTGAAGCTGGAACTTCATTTTTCACACTACTTACCGGGGAGCATGGTGGAGATGATGCCCAGGGTCTTGCTGAAGATCCTGGTGGAGGTGGGACTTCGGGATTAGCCGAGTAGTCCAGAAGAAACATTATGTGATCCGTTAGGGGGCATGGCGGAGATGACATATCCTAATGGTTGTCTCCCCCTCGGCGGCCTATGGCGGTACCCCCCCTGTCTGCCTCAAACGCCATCCTCTTTCGAATCCTCGTTTCTCTGAGTTTTGGGCATCGGATGGTGTTTGCCGGAGACGGTGCAGTACCGTCACCAAGAGGGAGGGATGCAACCACTGCTTCTTTACGTCGAAGAGAAATCGTCTTCCTTTTGAATGTTGTGTCGTCCTTGTTGTTGGATGCTTCTTTGTGGGAAGAGGTGGTCGAAGTCTTCAAATGGGATTGTTATACCCATGTGTTACCTTAGGCATCCTCATCTGGCACTGGCTACGCGGATAAAGGACGAGATTTTTTCATTACGGCTGAGGACTCGAGGATTTCAACCATGACGCGCATGCATGGATCCCCAGTCACCGGCTATTGGAAGACGGTTTCTAGCCAAGCGACTCTACGGAGATATTGCAATGGTGAAAATAAGCCCGTGTAGAGGAGTGACTCCCCTTACCAGATCTTTTGATTGTAGCTTTGGTATTTCTCTGAGATGTTGGCATCAATCTATTTCCCATATAAGCTAAGGAAAATATTTGTTACTTTTGGTGTGTGCATGTCTGTATAAATGTCCTGATGTCTCACTTGTTCTCCTTTTGTCGGGTAGATTAGTTTAGCCTTTAGCATCCCAGCGCAACTTGTCCCGGGCTAGAGTCTTGCCTACTCGGTCAGGTGTCTACACAGTCCAACCTAAGTACCCTGGGTATCCGCAACACTGCGAGGTATTAGGGATTTTGATTCTTGGTCAGGAGTCCGTAGCTCCCAGACCAAGCCCAAGTACCTCGGGCATCCGCAGTACCGCGAGAAATTAGGGTTTTTATCCTTGGTTGGGAGTTCGTAGCATTTCAGACCAAGCCTAAGTACTTCATGCATCCGCAACACCACGATGTATTAGGGGTTTTATCCTTGGTTGGGAGTCTGTAGCATCCCAGACCAAGCCTAAGTACCTCGGGCATCCACAGCACCGTGAGGTATTAGGATTTTTACCCTTGGTTGGGAGTCGGTAGCAACCCAAACCAAGCCTAAGTACCTCAGGCATCCGTAGTACCGCGAGGTATTAGGGTTTTTACCCTTGGTTGGGAGTCCATAGCAACCCAGACTAAGCCTAAGTACCTCGGGCATTCGCAGCACCGCGAGGTATTAGGGTTTTTAAGTCCTCGGTAGCACATTGATATGTCGGAGAGTGCATTTCCATTATTACTTGAATTTGCTGCAAGGCAGCAAAGATACACAGGTGGGTACATAATATGTAAGGTAAATCTTATCGAGACCGGGAGGGTCATAGATAGTTGGTCTGTCAGAACCTCTCGAGCCTTTTGTCTCTCTACCCCTGTGTATGACCATCTCCTCCAGCTAGTCTTCTAATGCCCTTGGGTTCTTCCGGGAATCTGTCCTGACTTCCCCGCTGTAGCATCTCTGAGACACCAGCTGGTCCCCTCTGACTTCAACCACTCGGTCACCTGCCTGGAAGACATTGAGCGCCGGGTGGCCCAGGATGGCGTTGTAGGAGGAGAGAGCGTCAACAATCAAGAAAGGCATCCTCTTGGTCCTCTCCAACGAGTCGCTACCCAATGAGAGCGATAGGGTGATTTGCCCTATCAACTGTACTTGATATCACATAAAGCCGAACAGTGGGGTCGAGGCCGGGAGTAGCTCATCCTCGTCGATCTGCATCTGGTCCAGAGCCGCCTTATACAGGATATTCACGGAACTTCATGTGTTCACGAAGATGCACTTGATCTCGTAGTTGGCGATGCGGGCTATGATTACTATGACATCTTCATGGGGAGCTTCCACCTCCTCCAGGTCTGCTAGACCGAAAGAAATTGTATGACCATGCTCCTGGCTTCGGCTCATCCCAATAGAGTAGTTTTCCAACCGCTGGGTATGAGACTTCCTTGCTCGGTGAGAGTCTTCTCCGGTAGGTCCTCCGGAGATCACTCCAACGTGTCCAAAGGGCGGGCCGCGCATTGGGTCCTTGCCCTTTTGGGGGTCTCTTTCTAAGGAGAGAGATCTTCGGGGGCAGGCCCCCGACTCCTTCCTCGCGACCGTGACCGAGACTGATGTTAGGTCTCGTTCTCCTCGGCATGCTGTCGCTGAGGGGAAAGGCATTGATGTGGAGACCTTCGGCGGTACCCCGCTTTATTCCACTTTCTCCGAGGTTTGGTGTTCGCCTCTTCACTGAACTTCTTCTTCAAGGTGGGACATTCCTTGGTGGAGTGTGTTGAGCTGCCATGAAAATCGCAGTACTTCTGCCCCGGATCCAACTGCTCGGTATCCACCTTCTCAACCAACCTGCGCCTACCCGCACACTGGTCCTTCCCGAGGTGAAGGTCTTTTCCTCGAGTTGGAGCTGGGGGATCCCTCCTTTCAGACCGGGGAGCAGCGGGAGGGAGGACCTTGACTGGTTCCTTGTGACGAGCGTATTGTACCTCTTCCACGTTAACGTGTTTGACGGAGTACCCTAGCAGGTCATCGAAACTGACGGGGGGCTTCTTCACCAGGGATCGAAAGAAATCCCCTTCTGTGAGCCCTTGATTGCAGGCACTGACAAGGATTTCTGACGTTGCACTGGACACGTCTTGCACCACCCTGTTGAACCTTTGAATGTACTCCTTGAGCGGCTCTTTCGGCTTCTGCTTGAGGGCAAACAGATTGAGCGTCTTCTTCTGATAGTGATGGCTACTGGCGAAGTGGTGGAGGAAGGCAGTTCTGAACTCCGTGAAGGAGTTGATAGAACCTGGTGGCAGCCTCTGGAACCATCGCTGGGCTGCTCCAGACAGGGTGTTCAGGAACACCTGGCACTTTACATCGTTAGTATATTGGTGCAAGAGTGCCGCGTTCTCAAACTTATAGACGTGATCCTCCGGATCCGTCGTCCCGTCATAATCGGCGATCCCAGGCCCGCGGAACTGCTTCGGCATGGGGTCGTCAACAATCTCAGATGAGAAGGGAGTAGAAGGAGCCTTATGGAAAGCCTTAGGTTCCTCCCTTTACCCTTGTCCTTCCTCGTGCCTCTGCGCGCTGGAGGCTACCAAGTGGACCTTCTCGATATCCCTGGGGGAGTCTCTTCGGGGACTTGGGGCTGCTCTGTCCCGTCGTCCTATCGGGGTGACGAATCTTCGCGAGTGCGAGATAGAGATTCTAGGGTTCTCCTCCCGCGCGTGAGCCCCTTGCTGCGAGGCAGTTTGTTCGACTTGGTGCCGCTCAAGCATTTCTTTGATGGCATTGACCACTAAGCGGTCCAGTTCCTCCCTTGTTAAGACAATCGGTTGTCCCTGTGGTCCTGCCATCGGTGCTCCTTTAGGTGCTTTGCTGGTTTCCTACAGATGACGCCAAATTTGTTCCGGAAGGAATCGACGTCAATGGTCAGTCACCGAGGTTCAGCCTATGTGGATGCTGACAGAGGGGAGGAACTCTGCGCCCTGGGAGATCAACACAAGCGTTAGGGGAACAACTGGAGGTTGTCTGGCGAAGCCCACTCTGACGCTCAAGCCAGTGTCTCGATGGAGAAGGGGAGTAGTAAGCAGGAAAAATATATGAGTAGCAAAGAGTGCATAACCCCTTACCAGAGGGGTTGGACTACCTTTTATACCTGTGGCGGCAGACTTGGCGCGTCCCCATGATCTATGCCACGTCCCCCCTCTTTGGCGGTTACTGGATAGCCTTTGAAACAGTCCAAACCATCAGTACGTGTTTCAACCCGTTGCGGCATTTAAGGGTCATGATGACTCCGCGTTAATGAGGATGCTTATCCATAGATCCGAGAAAAAAGGGAGGATCGTTACTTGAGGTTGAATGCTACTTGGACCGCCCCTCCCCGAGGTGATCTCGGGGTTTTCTGGCCCGTGCGATCGCGGACGCTCTACTTCCTTGAGGTGATCTCGAGACCCTGCTTCCCGGGGTGGTCCCGGGAGGGGTTTCTCTCCAAGGCATGTCTCCCGAGAGGGGCCCTGAGGCTCTCTTCCTCAGAATGTCCCGAGAGCTCTAACAGAGGAGTCGCTCAGACTCGTAATGTTTTGCAACGCAGCTTCTTTATCCCACATGCCCGCCACGGGCTATTCAACCCCATCAGACTTGTTGAATACTTTGAGCCAACCTGGAGTGAGGAGGAAGAACTTGAAATCCGAAATGCAAATGAATTACAACCTAGTACAAGTGTATTAAAATTCCAAGCTGATGATATACAAATTAAGCAATATGAATTTCCCCCAGATCAGTACAGTGACTTAGAGGAGGAGTTTTCCAATAGCTGATGATCCTTATATTTTGAATTCTC